>WNYG01000103.1:18722-73828 GCA_021396235.1 Sporothrix pallida | reverse complement strand
AATTAATTAAAAGTTTAAATAAAAATTACTTTTTTTTTAAAAAAAGTTTAAATAAAAAGTTATATAACGAATTACCGGTTAACTTTTTTTTTACTTAAATATACTTTTCGAGTATACCGTTATAATTTAATTATTATTTATAAATATAAACTATAATATATAATAGTATCCCGTTATAAAAATAATAAAATTTTTATTATACGGTTTCATTATTTACTAGAAAGCTCTCCTATTTCAGTGGAGGTAAAGCCAAATAAATATAACAAGTGAACCAGAGAAGGTTGATTTAAACGCACGTCGGCCTCCAACTGCACCAGTGGCTTAGCATGCCAGGCCACGCCTAAACCAGCCGCCCCCAGCATTAGCAAGTCATTCGCCCCATCACCGACAGCGACAACCTGCTGAAGATCAATACTTTCGCTTGCCGCTATTTGCTTTAAAAGGTCGCATTTTCGTTCCCGCCCAACGATGGCACCTGTAACCTCACCCGTCAAGTACCCCTCCTCACTGACAACGACGTTGTTTGCGTGAGCGTAATTGATGCCCAGCTCACTTGCCAACCACCCGGTTAAAGGTTGGAAGCCACCACTAAGAACAGCAGTTCTTACACCCAGGCGACGAAGGGCTACAAGAAGCGCTGGAACGCCTCTGGTCACATCCAGGCGGCCCCGGAGGTCGTCGAACAATGTAGCTGGAAGGCCGGCGAGGAGTCTCACCCGCTCGCGGAACGCGTCATCGAACTGAAGTTCACCTTGCATAGCACGATGCGTAATGTCGGCGACCTTTGTAGAAATATCGGCCGGCATAGATTCGGCGAGCATGTCGATTACTTCTTGTGTGATCAAAGTGCTGTCCATATCAAAGACGACAAGCCGCGGGTGTCGGCGCCACGGTGTATCGACCTGTAATGCGACCTCGACACCCCATTCCCGTTCAAAGCGATACAGTTGCTCGTGGCGGCGCAGGTCAGCAAGTGGAAGTGATGGCACGGGACCTAGAATCAACTCAACGACGCGAGGCTCCTTGGCATCATCGAGATGGCGGTAGCTGGCATTTAGGTTGGAGCCGTAACCGCTCGAATACGCGGCCGTGCTCGACGTAGCATCCGTGGTTCCGGCCACTGCATCACCAGAGCTTTGTAGAGTTCCAGTACTGCTCAAATGGCGAAGCGGGAATGTCGACATTAGGTGCAAGAATGCGGCGATGCAGATAGGGCTGACATAGGCACCATATATGCCATCGCGAGGCGGCTCAGACTCAGCGGCTGGGAGCTCCAGAGGAAAGGAGGAGGGCTTGGCGGTAGGCGCCAGATTCGCTGGCAGTTCACTGGCGAAATCGCCACTCGGCGCCTCTTCTGTCACAGTCGATGCCTCATCCCCAGAGTTGGCTTTGCCTGCCTGTGCATGCACTGGGCTAAGCCCGGCATGGCCTGGATTGTGGCCCCTGTAAAAAATAGTGGCAACCAACCTGTCGCCAGGCTGCGAAACGCCCGGCATGGGAGTACAGTTGACGTGGATAAGGTCGTGGGCAACCCCGCTGTCAACAACAACGGGAGGTGATTTTGGGTCGGGTACACCACTGAAGCGACGAGAGAGCCCCGGCTTCGTGGGGTTTACGTTGCCCCCAACGGAAGTTACGGCCTGGCCGGGTTGACTAGGGGTAGGAGCCGTGGCGCCGGCGCCGCTCTCGACAATCTCGTCGATGCCGTAGTGTGTTGCTGGCCGGCCTGACTGGCCGTGGTTGGGTCGCTGCCCTCGCCGAGGTAGTTCCAGCGAAAAGCTGACGGGTGACATTAGCGGTGCTTTGCTGGGAGCCGCCATGTTTACAACACTCGACAAGGGAATGGCCGGCCGGTCGTCGGTAATAAATCTGTGGCGCTGCCTTCCTGCGAATACAGGGAGATGGTGCTGGTGACAGATGCGACTCCTACACAACGCCCAACGTTGTCCGTTACTTGTGATTTACTCCGTAAAGAGGGTTTCAAAAGGTGGCACGGGTCGCTAGTGTCAATGGATAGCGATAGAGGGGCTAAATTTATCCCACCGCACTCTAATTATTTGTTGTAAGATATCTTACGCCCTTCTCCCAGTGACGGAAAAGAAAGTATCACAACCTTTCTAGGGGAGGATAGCACTTTAACTTTATGAACTCTCAGACAGAATTGCTGTCATATTTAGCTGGGTGGTCATTATTTGTGCAAGCTACTCCAGCTCTATTTGAAAGAAGTCGGCCAAATTGTGACACTACGACGGTGGGGAGTACTGTCATTAAAACATACGGAGACGGTTGCTGGTGCTTTTCAAGAAGTCCCAACGCACGTGATAATCTGTCCGTCGTTACATTTTGAGAGGTATCTCTCGGTATCTGTATATCGAGTGTTAGAGATGTTTCACGTGATCCTCATTAGCCTATTGTGCTCCACAATAGGGTTTTTTCTCTAGGGCAGCCCCACACCCAGTAGTTTTTTCTCTCTTTTTTTCCCCCCTTCCTTTTCACTCTTTTCGCTCCCCACTTTAAGTGTAGGTTTGCTTTTTCACCAACATCCAACGTACAATCTGTAGTTCTCCCAACCTACGCGGAACACTCAACAAACCCCGAGATAGCAACACTCGTTCGAACATATATCACAACATACGACAAAATGGCCGACAGAGGTACTAGCGCTCCCCGCGGCGGCGGATTTGGCTCTCGGGGTGACCGTGGCGGTGACCGTGGTCGTGGCGGTCGTGGGGGCCGTCGCGGTGGCCGTCGCGGCGGCGGCAAGAACGACGAGAAGGAGTGGCAGCCTGTCACCAAGCTTGGCCGTCTTGTCAAGGCTGGCAAGATTAAGAGCATGGAGGAGATCTACCTGCACTCGCTCCCGATCAAGGAGTACCAGATTGTTGACTTCTTCCTGCCCAAGCTCAAGGACGAGGTCATGAAGGTGCGTTTGATCCTACCACAGTGGCCCGTTGTGGTCTTTATTCTGCATGATTTTACGATACCAAATTGTAGACTCACCGTTGCTAATATGATTGTCAATTCCAGATCAAGCCTGTGCAAAAGCAGACCCGGGCTGGCCAGCGCACGCGCTTCAAGGCCATCGTCATTATTGGCGACTCGGAGGGCCATGTTGGTCTCGGCATCAAGACGTCCAAGGAGGTGGCCACTGCCATTCGCGCAGCTATCATCATTGCTAAGCTGAGCGTGATCCCCGTCCGTCGTGGTTACTGGGGCACCAACCTCGGTCTCCCCCACTCGATCCCGACAAAGGAGAGCGGAAAGTGTGGCTCTGTCACCGTTCGTGTATGTGTATCCCTGACCCGTTAAACATTGGCTTTGCTGTACCCTTGTGGCCGTCTTTGGATTTTCACTTTTTACTGACATTGGTTTTCTTTCCCTTCTTTGTAGCTCATTCCCGCCCCCCGTGGTACCTCGCTGGTTGCCTCCCCTGCTGTCAAGCGCCTCCTTCAGTTGGCCGGCATTGAGGATGTGTACACATCGTCCTCTGGCTCTACCAAGACTCTGGAGAACACCCTGAAGGCTACTTTTGCTGCTGTTTCGAACACCTATGGCTTCTTGACGCCCAACCTCTGGAAGGAGACAAAGCTTATCCGCAGCCCGCTGGAGGAGTTTGCTGATACGCTGAGAGATGGCAAGCGTTATTAGATGGCATATGTTCATAGGCTCGCCTGAAGCTGATGGCGTGCGGCGAAGATTCGGAATAAAAAGGGAAAGCAAGATTGTGACCTGAATATAGGCACGGAAAATAAAACTTAGTTCCTGTTCGATTGAAGCTAATAGTTGCAGCCTCTTTCAACTCTTTCGCCATTGCTAGGTGACACGACATGCAGGTGATATATAGGACGGAGGTGAGAAAGTAGGAGAGAAAGAGAGAGAGAGAGGAGACTACGAGATGACGTGCTCTGTTGAGCGGTTGTATCCAATTTTATTAAATCCATGCGTCAACGAGTTTGGTCGTTGGATTATTTGCCCCCAACACACGATGCTGCTTGCGCTCCCGCGATACGCCCGAAGACAACGCACTCGAGAAGCGACGAGCCTCCAAGACGGTTGTCACCGTGGATGCCACCGGTCACCTCGCCCGCTGCCCAGAGGCCTGGTATGATGGTTTCTTGCTGTGAATTCAAAGCGGAGGACAAGACTTGTCCGTTTTTGTTAATGGCGACACCTCCCATTGTGAAGTGTATTACTGGGGTTATCTGGCCAACACAAACTTCCTCGTCTTCGTCTTCTGTGCTTCCAGAGAGAGCCCAGTGCCCAAATACGGTCCTACCAAAAGTGTCATGGGTTTCCCCGGCCACCATGCGAGAGTAACTCCTCAGCGTAGCCCTTGTCGTGTCGTCTAACTGGGAGACCTTTTTGCGGGACAAGAGGCCTTTCCAAGCGTAAAATGCAACATGGGACGCAGTCGCCTCACAGGCACCTGGATCAAGCAAAAGCTGCACATCCCATTGCCGTATATGGGCGGAGGTTGGATCAAGGTTCATAATGGCGCCGCTGACATGCTCCCGTGTCCCGAGCTCGTTGACAAACCGTCTTCCCTTGTGAAGAAGGATCCCGCCTTCTCCACGTAGCATTTCGGCCGCGAGAAACTTTATGTGTGAGGACGGAGCATGCGGGTCAACAAATCCGGTGGGATGGACCTGTACGCTATCCATGTCGACCACCTGTGCCCCAACCGCGGTCAAGAGGCCATGCATGCCTGGTCTTGGCTCGTTCGTAGAAGGCAGGCCGGCAAGATCCGGGCGGTGCGTAGAAAGCAAGCCATCCGAGTCGCCAGCAAAACCACCAGTGGTAAACACCACAGGGCCCATGAGGGAAGAGGGTTGCCCACCAAACCGGTATTCGACGCCCACAATGGTGGGAGGAAAGGCTGGTGGAACAGCCGAGCTCGGGCTGGGCGATAGAGAAAGAAGTCTGGTTACTTCACTGTTGGTGTGTAAATGAAAGCGATTGTTTTTTTGTAGTGCAGCGAGCAGTTTTGAGATGATATCGACACCGGGTGGGGTTTTGCCGGCGCCTCGGTGGGTTCGGGAAATGGTATGGCCACCCAATGGAGCAACAACACTGAGATCAACGCCAATGTCATCATTGAGAAAATAGACAGCAGATGCAGATTTCTCTGTGAGGAGGCTAATGAGATGCTTCCGCCGGGTACTGCCGGGCACTGATTCCAAGAGCCGATTTCCGGCGCTTGCTACCGTATCCGAATAAAATGCCGTATCCGGGGACTGCCTGTCCTGGAACCGGGTTGGGGCACCGTTAATCCCTGATGAGGCCTTTATGCTATTTCCGCCTGGTTTGGCAGCTCGCTCTAAAAGGACGACATGTGCGGTTGTGGAAGAAGAAAGAGCCGCCGACGCCGCAGATAAACCAGCAAGCCCGGAGCCAACGATGATGACTGTCTGCGTATTTTGGGCAGGCGAACACATTGTGAGTATTGGTCGTTTCAGTGTGCTACTCTGCGCGAGGGCTCGTCGTTGGCAATGGCGTGCAGCAATACTAACGACTGCGAGTGGGGCAACAATGCACAGTACAGTCTGCAGGCTAGGAAGTCGACGCATGCCGTTGGCTTGCCACACGGCTCCAGTCGGTCTGGCGGAAGGAGATGTACTCCAGGGAACCGCAGCGAGCACGTAGGATATGGGCACGTATTTAATTGCGTATCTGCGAAGTTTCGTAGGGAATGAAGCTCCGCTGGGGAGGGCCTGCCAACGCCATGTTTCTTTGTTTGAGACCCTCTTAAGACTCGCATCATGGCTTCTATGCAACATTAGTTGAATATGCCAGTATACTTGTGGCCTGAGCATGATGGCACAATCGAGTGATTTTGATTCCAGAGGGCCGGGAAGAGAATCGGGTGATGGTGCCACTGGCCATTTGTAAGACCACTGGCCTCGGGTGACTAGCGCATGGTATGTCCCACGCGCCTGCGGTGACGAAAAGAGTAAGCATATGTATATATGGTTTTGGCTCTGGGCTGGGCATCTCAATAGGCTCCACCCTCCTTCTTTGTTTCTTTTGGCTTGGGCCCTGGGAGAAGTGGCCTCAATCAGGAAAACCAATTCGAGCCCTGTCAGTTCACAGCCTTGTCAGACATCCTTCAGTCCGTCGTGCCATTTGACGGTTGTTGGCCGACACACGCTCAAAGAACACGGTATGCCGTGATACTGATGCCACACCGTGTACCGTATGGATGCGTCTTTGTCTAGTTGCTTTTCGGAAGCTCTTCCTCGCTCCGGATACGGCGGCGGGGGGGTGGGCGTGAGACGGGAGGAAAAGCAGCAGGGCGGCCGGCTCGTTTCCGTGATGGGAAAAATAAAGACAGTCATAAGTCTGATAGACTCACAAGGAGTAGTGACCAACGGGGTCCCCCCTCCTCACCGTTCCTCCCTTTCGCTGTTCATATTTTGCCTGAATCGAGCAGACAGCTCCAGGTATTATCTACCCGTAACAGGTCTTCTCACTGCTCAGGAAACAGACAGAGAGGTCTGCTGTCGCATGTCACATGTCGCCTATGGACAATTAGGGCAATGAGCGCGACGTACTCCGTAGATAGCAATGCATTTTGGTGATAACACAGTAAGTACGGAGTACGATCAGAGTGTTTGGACAAGACAGTAATACTACGGAGTACGGAGTAGACGTAAGATACACAGTATATCTGGCAGGTACGGAGTACAGGGTCTGAGGGTCTACCAAGCACCGGGGAAACCAGCGGAGAAAATAAGGCGGTGATAATCTGTTCGGGCAAGGATGAACAAACGCATTTCATCCAAAATTACTCCGGTGTGGCGGTTGCGCCTAAATCTCAAATTAAGGGGTATTCCGGCCCAAGAAGAATAGCAACTCTCACCCACCGGCTTCAGGGTCTCTTGTTCCGTGTCTTGGAGGGATGCGAGTATATCCGTACAAATGCTAGATACTGGATAATACGACGTGCTCAGTTCGACATGCTCAGTTCGACGTGCTTTGCGTGGACTACTACAGACCCCGTAGCCTCGCAAACGGCTTTCCAGGTCCTTCCCAGGTCGCAACACTTCCTCCATTTAGACAGTGCTTCTGCCCACCGCAAGATTGTACCGGTGCATTTCAAGAGAGAAAAAAGAAAAGAAAAACGAAGGCACACAGCATGCCACATGCAGACAAGTGCGAGACAGCACAATAGAGAAAGCCGCGCGGGTATATTTGCGTCTCTTCTGGGAAGGTATCACCACAGTGACTGGGAGTTCGGGTCTAGATTACGATGGCCGATATATGAGAGAACACGCATAAACGCGCGCGTCACGACCGCAGGAAGTAGTTTGGCCTTTTCGGTGCCCCTTCTCCTTTTCTGACTGTCTTTTTTTTTTCTTTTTTTCTTTTTCTTTTGAGTATTCAAATGGAATAAAAAACAGCATTTACTTACGCTAACCGAGTGCATCGTTTTCTAGTGGTGCTAGCATTACTTCCTGTGTATGTATCTTACGTCGTAAGGAGTACGCAAGATGTATTAAAACGGAGGAGTATTACGCGGTACGAGTGGCAGTCATCGCTCACCACCAAGTCTCCCCTCCTTACGGTTACGGGAGAACGGCTTCCCCATCTCTCAGATCTCCACTTTGGGTTCTTCCTTTGATTCTGGATTCAAGGGCTAGTGCAAAGCTTGAGTGAGACTGTGGGCACGACGGCCAACGAAGGCCGAGGTCTCATCGGCAGCCATGCCATTTGTGGAATAAACATCCTGGGTTGGTGGGTCCTTCTGAACTAGATCCTGGCGCGATGGAACGCACATCTCTGTGGCCTGATGAATCTGTGTTTGCACGACCCTTTGTCCTGCGCTGCCCACTCCCGCCAGGGTATCTTACGATGAACACGCAGCTTTCTGGAAACGCCAATGGCAACAACCAACGAAAAAAAAAGGAAGGGGAAGGTAAAAAGACGAGATAATTCAAGGGTAAATGAGGGTTGCTCTCGGCCAGACGGGAGAACCCCCCCTCACAAAAACGAGAAAAGGAGAGGAACAAAATGAACACGGCAGAACGCCCGTGCACTCCTCGACGTTGCGGGTGATCCGCACCCAGCACGACGCTATTTTGCGGTGTCGAGTGTACGATGGAATGTACTGTGTATTGCAGAGTTTAAGCGGAGTCTTTCCATGCTGCAAGCAAGATACATTGTGCTGTCTTTTGCGTGCACCCATTGATGTATCCGACTCTCTGTGTATGGAGTACAGTTAGTAAGACACTCTCCTCTCTTTGTCTCGGGTTTGATTCCTGCTCGGGCTTTGGCAGGTCACCATTGAAAGTCTGCGTTCGTAATAATAACGGGATCGCCCATGTATGGCAGAGTTGAAGCCAAAATTGGCTAGTTTGACTGATCAGTGAAGCCCTTCTCTCCCACCTCCTTCTCCCTCCCTCCCTTTTTGCCTAAATGCGCACGGCATTCTTACAACGCAGATAAACACACTACTGTGAGTGGCGTGCTGAAACTTGTTTGGTGATGAGTACTCCGTACACACAGGAGGAACACTTGCTGGGGATCGCTCTTCACAGCAATACTGTGTAGGCTCGGCCAAGGCCCATGGAGATCGTTGTTGTCCATCCAAACCTCCGCTCGCTTGCCTGCGGAGAAGGAACCACCCTCGCCGTTGCCTGCCATATCTGGCAATATAGCTGACGATCGCCCCAATGACCAACGCACGACGCAACAAAACGCCAGGACACATGCGCCGTAACTGGAATGTGTCGATCTTACGCGGTAAAACTCGTCGCAAGGAAGGAGCACTTGTTCCTACACAGTAATGGAGTGCAGTTTCCGAGCCCAACACAGCGTTTTGTTCATCTGATCGCTGTGTGTATCGTATAACGTTGGAAACAGTTACAGCCCCAAGACAAACCTCTAACATACAAGTCGAGATAACAGACACAGACTACAGACTACTCACAGGCCTGGCCGCAGGGCTTAATTTTTATACAGCTGGCTACAAAGCATATAAATTCGTTCGACGTATCTTACGACGTAAATACAAAGTGCGTGCGAGAATACATGGGAGATTGTCCCACAAGAAAATTTACAGACAAAAAACTTGCGGGTCAATAAAACATCGGCTGTCCCATCAACCTCCACGATGACCACGGCTTTTTCGCACCGCCGGCCGAGTATTAATCCCTGTTAACAGGGTAAGTCGAATGCTCGCTTAGAACTAACCCGTGAGATGTTGTGATTGCCAGACACCGGGCCCAGCACTCCCAATTTACAACCTCGATCCGCCAAGTCAAGCCAGTGTGGCCCCTTTGTTTTCATTCGCCTCTCCTGAAAGTCGCCCTCCCCCCTGTCCCCCTTCCCCCGGATGTCAACCCTCCCCTTTCCGTGGGTTCCCCTCATTTGGCCTGCCTCACTCGCCCTCGTGGGTAGCACACCCTCGTGGAAACATAGACGCATGGATGATGAGAGAACATATGTGTTCGGAATACGACGTACGGCGCTTTGTGTCGCGGCGTACGTCGTTAAATTACCAAAGTACTCCGTATCTTCTCTCTCAATTCAATTCTCTGTACGGAGTAGTTGGTTGGCTGGCCCTGTGAGGGGAAAAGAGGCCGCGCACTGTTGCATTTTGTTTTGTGCCCAAAGATAGACATGAAATCCGGGCCGTCTAACATTTTCGTCTGTGCATGTACTCCGTAACATGGGAGGAGACTTCTGTTTGTCCTCTGATGCCCTTTTGTCTGGTACAGGTGCTTGTGTTTATGCAGACATACACCTACACACACACATGTCTCTCCCTCTCAGTGTATAACGTAAGTGGGATTCATATCTTACTTGATATGCACAATGTACACATGCTTATGTCTCACATAGTGAAAACGCTCAAAACTGACTCCCCGAGTGTTTACACACTCCCACGCGATGCCGGGACATAGTTGCATGGCTGCTGGCTTGACACGTCGTATCTTCTCAAAGGAACAGGCTGACAGACTGACAGACTGGCAGACTAACTACTGGGTTCGGCCGCCTCGGGTTTTCATTGCACAATTTGACTGGGGCCATTATACTTATAACTGCACAATAAGGAAGTACTGGTATTGGTATTGCTGGTGCATCCTTGTCTCCGAAAGGGTGTGCTTGTGTATCATTGGCGAGCCAGTAATCTTGCTTGCTGTGCTTTTTTGGTTATCGCTACTGCATCGTCGCAGCAATGCCCATCCTGCCCGCCCCCTGTAGCCCGACGGCCCATTGTGGGTGTTCACTGTTCACCGGTAAAGTTGGAATGTCGTACACAGTACATGAGTTATTGAGTGTGAGTGTCAGTGTGAGTGTGATGCTTGGGGACGTGAGATACATCAGACTTCTGCCTTTGCTCTTGCTTTTACAGAAAAACCCTGGAATTGAAGTTCGATATGGTTATCTTGTTTAATTTCAGGGTGCATGTGCAATGTAATGCTCTTCTTGTCTCTGTTCTTCTTGTCTACCATTCACTCTCCGGATGATGTACCAATACAAGTCAGTAATTATGTGCCTTCCCAAAGTCAGAGAGAAGCATCGCCACGGTCTCCCTTTTTAGAAAGGGACGGGTCCAAGTTGCGAGGTTGCTTCTACATTCACTCGTGGCGCCCCAAAATTTCTTTTTTTCGTTGGTACTGTCCCGTAATTGTTGTAATATGTGCTATGCGCTTCTAGAAGTACATCGACTGGTCGATTTTGTTAACATTCTATTTTTCCTAGCACACCAGCCGCTAGCATGCCATTCGACCATTCGAGGATGTAAAGTACGACGTATTACGGAGTACCGTGTAAGTCACTCCCACATCTTTGTACCTGCCCAAGTATCGAGCTTAATTCTGTCCCGTCCCTTGCCCATTTGCGTTCCATTTTTCCATTGATTGATCCTCGTGCTTTGTTTCCACCCGTGTCAATGTTCACCCCATCCAAGTTATTCCCCTCCCATCCTCTCTCCCCGACCTTTGCTGCCGAACACCCCCCCCCCCCCCCCCCTCTCCACTCCTTTTTTTTTTTGGCCGAATAAACTTAAAAATAATATGGCAGCATAAAATCGAATTTGCCTCTCTGGTCTCCACCAGTTTCCCTCCACCCGTCCCTTTGTCGACTTCTTTTTGGATTTGAGGGCTTCCCTTTTTCCTTTACACCCTCTCGAACAATGCTCGAGCTGCCTGCCCATCTCCAGTTCCCCAGTCCCCCAGTTCCCCAATCCTAGTCCTACTGACGGCCAATTCCTCACTTTGTCAAGTTTTACCAACATATAAACAACACCCCCTTCCCCAGTACCCGCTCTGCCCTCCCCCTTCTCCTTCTCCGTTTCCTTTCTTTTCTCGTTCCTCCTCCTGTTTCCTCTATTGTTGTTTTCGTGTTTCTGTTTCTGTTTCTTTTTTATTTTATTTTATTTTTCGTTCGTCCCTCCACCGTTTCATTCCTTAGCACAGGAACCAGGTCACAGAGAGCCCTTCCCCTGAGCCCAGACCCAGCCATTGGCAAACACATTACACATTGCTGGGACCCGTTGCAGTTTCTCTTCATCTCCGCCATCTTCTACTTCTCTAATGGCATCCGCCGAGGCAGTCGCGCCCGTGAGCGCAGAGAAGGATGTCGGCACCGCGACCGGTGCTGCTCCCAACGGCGCACAGGCAGTTAACCGCATGGACTACGGCGGTAACCCGCTCTACCACTCGCAGTCATACCAGGACCCTGAGGGCCGTCTCCCGGCATTCGGCGGTGAATTCCAGCCTGGCCTGTACAAGCCCATTGCCCACCGCAAGTTTGCTAACCCGGCACCGCTTGGCCTGTGCGCTTTCGCCTTGACAACCTTCGTGCTTTCTCTCATCAACCTCCAAACCCGCGGTGTGACGGAGCCCAACATTGTCGCCTCTTTGGCTCTCGGATACGGCGGCCTTGTCCAGCTTCTAGCCGGCATGTGGTATGTTGAGTAAACCCAGGACGCTATCCTCGACGCCAAAATGCGCTTTGTCCATGCACATGCACCTGTAGCGTTTCTAACCTGAACTTATTAGGGAAATGGCTGTTGGAAACACCTTTGGTGCTACTGCCTTGTCCTCGTATGGTGGTTTCTGGATCTCGTACTCCATCCTCTTCAACCCTCAATGGGACCTCCTCTCGGCATACGCCAAGGACGAGGCTGGTGCTGACCCTCTCCGAGTTGACTCTGCCCTTGGCTTCTACCTGACCGGCTGGTTCATTTTCACGACTCTCATGACGCTTCTGACGCTGCGCTCTACCGTCATGTTCTTCAGCCTTTTCTTCACACTTGACCTCGCCTTCCTGTTCCTGGCTGTTGGTGCCTTTACCTCCGACAACGGCAATGCCTCGGCCGCCACAAGCCTGAACAAGGCCGGTGGTGTTTTCGGTCTTCTCGCCGCGTTCTTGGCGTGGTACAACGCGTTTGCTGGTATCGCCGATTCAACGTACGTGATTTTGCATTTCCCCCGTTCTCCATGCCTTGAGTACATCCTTTTACCCCCTCCACCGTGTATTTTTCTGCCGTTCTTCCTTTCACCAGACCCCCGTTTTCACCTTGTCCCCCCCCCTTTTTTTTTAACCCTCCCTCAAAATTTTGTTTTCTGTGTTGGCAATCGGTTTTGGGCCTCCAAATCGTCTCCAATTTTTTCTTGATTTTTCCAGCCCACAAAACCCACTGGACTCCAACAAATGGATGGATCTTGCTCCACACGCTCCCCGACTTTAGCTTTTGTTTCTTGACGAACGCTGTTGGACGATGGATGGAGCAAGAGCCCAGCTTTTGGGGAAATGCCACAGCTCCTTCTGCGGCTGTACACAGTCGTCCCCTCACTCTGTTATCCTTCCCTTCCTTGGCCCTCCTTTCTCTCCTCGTGTATCCTGCAACTGGTGTTTTCCTGAAGAACCGTCATCTTGGCAAGCTGTTTCCGCCACCGCGCCTCGGCATATCCACGAAACCTTCATTTTTTGCTTTGATCCACCTAGCTGCAGTTTACTAACTCTTTTCTTCTTCTTTCTGTGCAGCAACTCATTCTTTGTTGTCCCTGTCTTCCATTTCCCCTGGTCGGAGAAGGGCTACGAAGCTCGCAAGGCGAAGCCGGCTGCTTTGTCGGCTTAAGTGACGTGGCCGGCATCCCACTCGTGTTCCGGCGAAAATTTCAACGGCAACACCAGACCAGCTTTCATCCACTCTAACCTTAATTTTCCTTGCTCTTGTTTGATGGGGAGCTGTATAGTCTCTGGGCCGGCCGGGCTTTTGTAGAACTGGCACAGGCGCGGCTCTCTTGGATTTTGTCTTTTATCGTCAAAATTATTTTCCGACTGGTTGTTTTCGCTTAAAGTAGTAGTTTACAGAATCTGCCAAAAATACCCCTTTTAATTATTGCGGGCTCCTACCGCCCGTGCTCAAATATTTTTCTACACGGAGCCGTGGTATAGGAGCAACGTACTCGCCGGCTATTAATTTACAGTTTTTTCTTCTCACACTCTGCCAATAGAGAAGATACAGTGTTACGGATACGGTGAAATTCAGCATCTTCTCCATCTGCTGTTGGCATTTATTCTTGCTGCTTATATCAAAGCCGGCCAGGCAGGCAACAGTGGCGGATACAGATGGTGCTGCGTGCAACCTTCGCTGTGCGCTTAAACAAATGCATGCTGTTTAGTAGCTAACATACCCCCATTCCTGAACGGGAACTTGGAAGGGCCATGCGGCAGGATCTGATGGGAGAACTGTGCCAAGTGACTACTTCGAAATAACCTCTGGGTTATGGGGTTTGACTGCCCGGGGGGATCCACGTGGTTTCTTCAATATCGTGTATTTTAAATTCTTAATACAACCCACCCCAGTCGTTTCTTGTGTTTCGAGAATTTTCAGAGGGCCATGCAAACGAACAAACCATCTTGCACCGCCCTCCAATAGTAATCACGGCGGATGAACAAAAGTCTGCGAGTCCTAACATAGACGTCGTATTACGATTCCTGAATACATCGTATACAGTATTATCTTTGTAGTAGTCAAAAAAGAAAAGAAGAAAGTCTGTGCCTTGTCGATATGTGATTATGCGGGGCAGTCCCTTCGCGTCGGGTCGGACGAAAGTGGGGTTTGACTGCGGCAGCTCCCTCGGACGGTCCGGGGTTTGTTACGGCGCAGCATTGAAAACGGGGGCTGGTGGACGGCGACTGCCAAAAGGCGATTGCTGGCGACACGCTGCGTTTATAATCGCTCTGTAGACCTTTCGCCATCAAAAGCAGAAATTGACCATAGTTAGTGGCCATGCTGAGCCGCCGTGTTATTATTGCTATCCCTGCCCTGATCGCCTCCCTTTACTCTTCGTTATTTCTAGCCTGAATATCAGCGCCCGCAAACACCTTGCAGCGGGCTCTGCCCCTCCTGCCCCTTTGCCCTGTTTGCATGCGCCCGACTGTCCACATGGTTTTTGTTAGGTCATCAGTGTTGCTCAATACCAGGTGCGCATTGCGCCATCCGGTGTCTACACCCAGCTGAGAGCTGATATATATATATATATGCTTTTGCCTCTGCCGCCAAAAGCATATCTCGACTTGTTGCACACGCATATGAACGACAAACTAAAGGCAATTTATGATATACTAGCAGTCACCTACAATACACGCCAGGGCGAGAAAGAAGCATATCGACATAACACATACCAGCATTCGTGTTGTTGATCCAACGATCACAATGGCAACAGAAGTGCAAAAGAACCTGGAAGTGAGGAACGCTGCATATGCCTCGACCTTCGCCAAGGGGCACCTGCCGCTTCCGCCCGGAAAGAAGTACTTGATTGGTGCGTATTGCCCGGTCTTGCTGTTTCCCGTCCTCTTTGGCCACGCATCCTAGGTGCCGCGTTACCTTGGTGCCTGCACATCGTTAATGGCCCAGCCCTTGCAGAACCCTTTGCTCACCACTAAATTTGCTTTTAGTCACTTGCATGGATGCGCGCATTGACACCTCTTCCGCGTTTGGCGTCGACCTGGGCGACGCTCATGTCGTCCGCAATGCCGGGGGAAGCGGCCGTGATGCTCTCCGCTCCATTTTGATTTCCGAACAGCTGCTGGGGACACAGGAGATTGTCCTCATTAAGCATACCGGCTGCGGAATGCTCACATTCTCCAACCAGGACGCCCATGCGACCGTGCAGAAGAACCTCGGGCCGGCGGCAGCAGCCGAAATAGCCACGCTTGATTTCTTGCCGTTCCCGGATCTCGATCAGGCCGTGCGTGACGATGTGCTCTACTTGCAAAAGCAGGCCACCATCCCAGACAGCATCGTTGTGACCGGCTGGGTCTACAGTGTTGAGACCGGCAGCGTGCGTCGCGTTGCCTAGATTGAGGCCACTGAAACCCTCAAACGAGCTCTCCTCTCTGGACAAGACTCGGAAGTGGCATATGTGGGCTTGTAGGCCGCGTCATGTTGGATAACGGAATACCGCATCTCCCATAAGTAGAATTTCATATCGGCCGTGAAAGCCCCAGCATGCTTTGCGTCCGATACGATCCATTGCAGTATTGTTTTCGAGCGGTGTGCTATCGTTAGTCTTAGGAAGCAATATATGCCAAGTGTGGTCTTGAATTTGCCAGTACCGATAAAGCTTCCATTGCAGTCGTAGATAACTAGCTCGGTGCGGGGTGAGTGGCGGGGCTGGTGGAGGAAGGAGCTACTGTGTAATAAATACCTGAGCCAGAACCCCAGGTCGCCCGCCATATTCCGTATTACTACATACTACATTATCAAATAACTACTGTGTATTACTATTGTTGTGTTCGTTAATAAGATTACGCCCTATTTACTTCTAGTCGAACTTTGAGAACTCAACCCGACGCAACCCAACATTTCAAACAGCTTTTTACACACAGTTTTCAACATACGAGCCTCGACAAGCTTTATCTCAGTCGATATTGTTTGGACGAATCTGCAGATGTTACTGTACATCGATATTCACCGACCATCTACAACCAACCCTGCACTTAGCCTCGTCGATCGTCGCTGTTCGTTCCCTCGTCGTCCTCTCGTCGTCCTCTCGTCGTCCTCTCTCCGTTTTCTCGTGTTTCGCAGTCGATGATATGGCGCTGAGAGGCACTCGTGCTGCAGACCACGCTGGGTCCTGGTATACATCCGATGCCAAGGAGTTGTCGGAGGAGCTGGAAGGTTGGCTGGATAGTGTCCCGGCTTCTTTAAATGGGAGCTGTCTTCCCATTCCGGGTGCCAGGGCTGTTATTGCTCCGTGAGACCCCTCCCCTCCCCGCCTTTGTTTGTGTGCGTTTGTGCTGGTGTGGTGCATGCGCATGACCGTTATTCATATCTGGAACCTCTTCGCTGACTCAACAACCGTGGCCCCCATTGTCTAGGCACGCCGGCTACCAATACTCTGGCCCTTGCGCGGCATGGGCTTACCGGTCACTTGACTTACAACGAGCGAAGCGCGTCTTCGTCTTGGGACCAAGTCACACGTATTACCTGCGTGGCTGCGCCCTGACAACCTTCGAGAAATTTGCAACGCCATTTGGTGACTTTGAAGTCGATGCAGATGTCCTGGCCAAACTCCGCGATACGGGGAGATTTAGTGATGTACCGCGGCACAACGACGTGCGTGAGCACAGTCTTGAGATGCACCTCCCCTATATCTGGAAGGTTTTAGAAAGGACAGTGGGAAATAGCCGAGCATGGCCAGCGCTGGTTCCGATTATGGTCGGTGATGGCGATGGTGCTGCCGAGAAAGCCTACGGTGAATTGCTTCTGCCATACCTAGAAGACCCCGAGAATGCGTTTGTCGTCAGCTCCGATTTTTGCCACTGGGGCAGGAACTTCCAATTCTGGCAGTATAGCCCCGGCTCCGACTTCACAAAGATGCGCACACTTCCAGGGCGAGGCGGGTCGCGCCCTGCTGCCTCAGAGCCACCGATCCATGAGTTTATCCGTACACTCGACGAGGCCGCATTCGATGTGATTGAGGCAGGGGTGCAGGCGGATTTCGTGGGATATCTACACTTGACAGAGAACACGATCTGTGGGAGGCACCCCATAAGCGTTTTCATGGCAGCCTTGGAGCTTCTGGCTGCAAAGAGACCATTGGTAATGACATCAACAACAGCATCAGCAACACTCACCGCCAAAGGTCAACAGAAATTCGCTTTTGTCAGATACGATCGGAGCGAGCTTGCACGTACCACATCTGACTCCAGCGTCAGCTACGCGTCGGCGTATGCTATTTTTTAAATGGCTTGTTGAACGTCATATGCTCCCGTGGGCTCAAAACTCGAGCTTAACGACTGGCGGCGTGTAGAATGTCAATCGAACAATCGTGTACGGAGTACTCTCTCCATCCCGTTATTGTAGGGCTACTTCTGTTTTCCATCATGAATCATTCGAAGATGAGAAGACCAGTCTAAGATCAGTCAAACACGAGCCCCCAAGAGCCAGTCACGTTTGAACCATTTTTCCTCCTTTCGGGGAGTACCGAGACCCTGGCTCTCTCACACAAATGAAGGTCTCTTTTGCACATCCAGCATCCATTTGTATTCTGTGATACTGACCACAGCATTTGCATTGTATTCCCAGGAGCCGAAGTACACAATAAATAAAGTACCGTGAGACTACGATTTGGAAAGCACATACGGAGTACTTCGAACGTCGTACATATGCATCACGGCCTTCTGTGCTGCGATAAAAAAAAAAGAAAAGAAAAAGGGAGAAAAAAGACACGAGGATTCGAGTAGACCAATCAAAAATACTTTGTCGTACTGCAATACGACGTATCTTACGACGTATTCCGTACTGTTCATTACATGGTTCTGAGCCCGGCTTTCCCCTTTCCCTTGTGGGCGAAATGCATCGGCCGCCAACCACTTATCCAACTTGCTGATCAACATTTTGAAACGAGATTTTGGATTGGCTGCAACGGCAAAACACTTGGCCCCCTGGGCGATCACCCCTGGCTGGTAAAAACCGTCTATTTGCGATTTTTGCGAACGTTTATCCAATCAGCCGATGTTGCCAAACTCACCCTTTTGTCCCAAGCACCTCCTAATATTCACAGCAAGTTCGCGTGAAGACATTTGAGAACTGGCATTCACTTGACGGCTGACCGTGAAGCGATGTGATATTTATGTACTCCACAATGCGGCTGGAAGAGGCAGATTTGTGCCCGCAATTCTCAGTCGGCGCAACTTAAAAAGGGATGCACATCTCCGCTTTTACCTCTTTTGGCGGGCGTCTGGCCTTGCGACGTACAAAAAACTAAAATTAACTTCGCCCTAGAAACGCCAACAGACACGCTAGACCTCAGTAGGAGCTCCTGTCGAAACGGGCCTCAGCTTTGCATGCACCAATGCTTCGCCAAGGCTAACTGACTGACAAACAAAATCCATCAGAGCCCCTTTTTGTTACAGACTCTCACTTTCTCTTTCTCCATCCAACATTGGTCTTGTCTGTTTGGGCATTTCCTTCCTCTCTTTCAGCTTTTATTTTTTATTTTTTTTATTCTCGTTTTTCGTTGGCTATTCGTTTTCTCTCCCCGCTTCCATTCGCAGTCATTCTTTACTCGTGTTTTGCTTTGTTCGTCTTCCTATCTGTTTGTCTTCGTCCATCTCAGTCTCATTTCGAAGCGTTTCTTTGCTTTTCCAACGCCCTTCTGTCACCCCTTGTGGCTCGACTTGTCTCTCCCTGTCTTCGCTGGTCTTTGTTCTCCACGACTTTGGTTCCCTACTGCAGCTCCTCATATACATTGCACGAATTGCGACTTAAACACTCCCGCGCCGTGTCAAAGTTGCCTCTCTGCGACACATCTTGCAACGCAACAGCTGCTCAGCCGCCCTTCACAACCCTACATATAATTTGTCGCGCCTTCTGGGGCACAACCCCGAAAAAAAAATGAGTGTGAGTGTATCATTCCCTGGCAAGCTGTTTCAGCCAACTCTCTAGCTATTTTTCAAAAGCCTGCACCATATTACTCCTCCTTGATCCAACCCTTTCGATGGTTTTTTGAAATCTTTCCGGGTCGTATCTCTCTGTCTCTCGCTCTCTCTCTCTGTCTCTCTCTCTGTCTCTCTCTCTGTCTCTCTCTCTGTCTCTCTCTCTGTCTCTCTCTCTGTCTCTCTCTCCTCAATTCACAAACGTCGTTAGACCTGATCGTTTCGCGTCTTGCTTTTGACAAGCAAAAGACTCGAGTTTGGCATTGATACGACATTTACTAACATCATGGCACAGTACGGGTCAGTTCTCCCCCAGCTTCTCTTTATTGCTTACTTGACTATGCATCATCAAGCATCACTAAGCTCGTGGAGCTTTCGACGCTACACCGCATAGCAATTAGCATCGGCATCAACATTACAATCTGTTTCCACGTCTGAGGATGGCCACGGTGTTCCGTGGGTACAATGCGATATAATTGTCGCTGACGTTGACTGAACAATAGATACGGCGGGCGACCCAACCCCTTTGACGACCGCGGAGCTGTCGACGATGCTGGCTACGGGGCTCCTGCAAGGGCACCGCCGCAGGCTGCTTTTGGGCAAGGGCCCAGGCCCGGAGGTGGAAGCGGATCTCGCTACAACCAAGGCCCCGCGATGGGACGTGATGACTACGGAGGTATGTTCCCTACTAGATGGCGATGTCCTCTTACACGGCGAGAGTCTCCACATCTAGCGTCTCTTACCTGTGTAATTAACCCATGGCTGTTCTGGAATTAGGAGGAGGAAATGTCGAAATGGCATCCCTCGCACAAAATGCCAGCTCATTTGGTTCTGGTGACCCGAACGCCATCCTCAACGAATGTCGGAGCATCGACCGTGGAATCGACCAAATCGACCAAAACCTGAACCAACTCCGGATGTTACAGGACCGGTCATTGAACGAGGCCGACGCATCTGGTTCTGTAACATCAAAACAGCTCGATTCACTCGCCTCTGACACCATGGCACTATACCGTCAGCTTACCGAACGTGTGCGACAGGTTAAAAGTCAACGAGAGGCCCAGCAGCCCAAAAACTCACCCCAAGTTGGTCGCGTCGACCGTCGTCTGAAGCAAGCGATCCAATCTTATCAACAGGTCGAGTCAGCGTTTCGCAAGAAGACCCAAGACCAAATGGCCCGTCAGTACCGTATTGTACGGCCAGACGCATCCGAATCTGAAGTCCGCGCCGTTGTTGAAGATACAGCGGCGGGCAGCCAGATGTTCCAACAAGCTATGATGCAGAGCGACCGCCGTGGCCAAGCCCGTGCTGTTTTGAGCGCTGTTCAAGATCGGCATGCTGCGTTGCAGAAGATCGAACAGCAGATGGTCGAGTTGGCCCAGCTCTTCCAGGACATGGACACCTTGGTTGTTCAGCAAGAAGCCCAGGTTATCCAGATCGAACAGAAAGCCGAGGAGGCTGTTGTTAACATCGACAAGGGCAATGAAGAGATCGCTGTCGCCGTCACCACGGCTAAGAAGACACGGAAGAAGAAGTGGATTTGCCTTGGTATCTGCGGTACGTCTGTCACTGTTACCTACGCCCCCTTCAACCACACCTGGTATTATCTCATGCGAGGCCCACGTTTGGCATGTTTGAGCTAACAAAAACCACATGTATAGTCGCAATCATTCTTATTATAGTGATTGTTGTCGTTGTGTACGTTTTGATCAATAAACAAGGCAGCAGCAAGAAGCGCAGCATTGATATACGTGCCCTTGATTTCGTCCATGATCAACTGGCAGCTCGTATTTCCGAACGGGCTCAGCCAACTGTCTGGCCAGCACCCGGAAGACTAAGACGCTATGTGCTCAACACCGATTTCACAACAGATGGCACTATCTCATAAAAATAGCGGAACAGTTGAGCTGTCTTCAAGGCGTCCTGACAACTGCGTTTCATGGGCCCTGTTTTGCCAAATGGGTGGGTGTTGTCGTTTTTTGCTGCTTCTCCTCAGTTTCCTTTCTGATGGCATTGGTGGTTGGTTTTCATATTGGGGTTCCACCATATTGGTGACCATATGAGCCTCTTTACTTTGTCTTTTGGTAGTTGACCTCTCTAGTTTGGCCCGGTTTGTTTATTCTGTTTACCGTCTCTGTCCCTGACTCTATCCTGCCCCTCGTTATTTTTTTTATACTTTTTTTGGTCTTTTATCTCTCTCTATAACCTGTCTCGTTTTTAACATCTCTTACAGTTTGGGCAACTTCTTCTTTATTTCTCTCGTTAATTCACCGGCTTGAAGCTGATATTATAATTTCCTGCCACACGATGACAACTCACTCCACCCACTCATGGAAAGAGCACTGTAGACCATCTTAAAACTTCAGGTAACATGCGTCTTGGCGGTACGAAGCCGATAGCTACAACCAATTTGTACCATAGACTCTTCCCGGTGTCGATTGATAGTATTTGTATGAGATGGGTGTTTTGGCCTCTTCAAAAGGCTACACATGCCATTGACTCAGGAGCCCTGGTGGCACCAAATTGAGCTAGGTCTGCGGTTTGTTCCCGTCCGTATTGAGCGAAATGCTATGCAGGAATGCCATACGGCTCTCAAAAGAGTGCACGAGTGTGTGATAATCGCCCTCTATAGGCGTGCCATTTCTATCGCGTGGCAGCGAGGTTGACACTTCGCCTAAGTCAGGTAAGGGATTTGATATTGGGCATGCCTTTGTATTTACACGGCGACTGGTCGGAAGCCCTAATCCTTGGATATATAGAACCATTGTTGGGTCACTATCTTCCTCCGATGCGCCACCCGATGGGCCGTTTTGCAAGTGCTGTAACTGAGCACCTGTGACAGCCCAGTCTGTCGCCAGGCTGGTGGCACTCTGAACGGCATACGCTTTCCCGTCTGGCGCCAGACATAGGTCCACCAGAAGTGCTCGGTCAGGTCCAGGAAGCTGGGTTTGTGAGTCCACGCCTCTTCGGGTTTCGTTAGACTCGCGGGCTTCTGCGCAAGGCTGTGATAAGAAGGCATCCGTAAGCAAGTCTGGATTGTCATCGTTGAAAATATAACGAGTCCGTGGGTAGCATGTCTCAGGAGTTGTAGATGAATTTGTAGCGTCAGATACAATGGTATAATATGGCTTTATAAAGGGGAGGGGGGGTAAGGCCCGGATAGTTGATTCATCAGGAAGGTTTGGGACAGCTTGATTCGAGTGCATCATGCCGGATGTTCGCCGTTGATGAGGCATGGTCGGCGGTTGAGCTAGGGCCTCGGTGGTCGTGGGCTGCGGGGACCGATCTTGACCGCGTCGTCCAGTATGATTTGCAAACGGCCGTATTCTGTTGTCAAGCATTTGGTGTTCTATGTCGTCGTGGACGTCCTCCATGTCGCCCAGCCTGATTTTGGCTGAGGGCGGGCAAGCCGATTTGTAACGATAGCAATTGGTTGTTCGAAATTGGGGGACAGCACACCGGCCACACTTGTGTGGATGGGGGGCTGTTATAATACTTTGATTGAGTTCAGTATTGGTGCTGATCTGGGCAGATGCCATACGTTCGGTCAGGGCCCGAAAAAGGACGGGGTGCGCCATTAAATGCACTGTAATTTTTGGCTGGCCTTGTATGCACAATCGACTAACAAGTCCGCTTGTGTAGCCTGTGTTCCCCTAAATTAATGAAAGCGCGGTGTCAAAAGGCGGCTATCACGTGCGTCGTTCTAAGTCGCATCTGTACAAAAAAAAAAAAAAAAAAAAAAAAAGATACCAAGTGCACATCCATAATGTTGATAGCAACAGTGCAAATAGTATTAGCGGCGTCATTAAGTGCATGTGAACTCTAGTTAACAATAACCCTGGCATCTTTGTAACTTTTCAAGGTAAAAAAAATGCGTAAATTTGTTGTGTCTATTCCGTAAAACGGCGACGCCATGGATCTCTCAAACTTGATCGGGGCAGCAACCCAAATGCTAAGCATTGCCAGGTGACGTTGATCCGGGCGTGGGACCAGAATAAAACGCTCAGCCATTCGAGGCCCATCACGTATCGACGTGTTCCATTCCATTGAGTAAATCCCGAAGAGTCAACGCGAATTATGGATCACGCGGCTCTTCTACCGCCAGAGCCGGGTCTTCCTGCAACAATGACGCGGGCTGATCATCTCCTTCCCACTCGAATTCTACACCCGGTTAGCGACATTTCTCCGGTAACCGTAGCAGGAACCTTTTCGTAGACCACCTGGCGTGGGCAGAGGCGTAAGATACATACTTTGCCGGCACATGGGACATTGGCCCCTGGCAGAATCCTGTTTAATCCATTCAGATATGCAGTGCTGTTGAAGAAAGCCATATTGTTAGCAACCAAGACCGCAGAGCCCCATATAATATCCTTAACGAGTCGCTCGAGAGAACTAGGCACACGATAAGAACATACCATGTGGAAGTTGTGGCCACATTTGCCAGATACTAAAGGGTGAATGTCGGTCAGTTGCGACTGCATGCTGGCAAAACACGCTCGGGAGAAGGGGGCATGGCTTACAAAGGCTGCACTCATCACCGGGATATTTGCAGGTCGGACAGGTGCCGTCAAACTGATTCTGGCAAATGCCACACACGTCGTCTTCCGGAAGATCCCATCGCCAAGTAGCAACGCCGTGCCATTTTTTAATCTTTACCCTCATGCTGGACAAAGTTTCGTCCGCATGCGACGCAAGCCTGGGGGCGGGGCTGGATTGGGGGGGTGAGAGCTGTCTGGCGAGTAATAGGTGGTGGTGTGTTGAGGTGAGACCTTGCTTGGATGGTTTATAAAAGTCATTTATGATATTGATATACCAGCTCTGTACTGGCGATTTGGAGGGAGGGAGGTAAAGTGTGTTTATTGGGGAGCGATTAGGGAGCACGGGGGAGTAAACAGGGGAAAGCAAACAGCACTATCAGAAATATTACGAGTAACTCTACGGAATACGGAGTACGCTAATTGGTACTCCGAACCACGGCGTATTACACTGTAATACAACGAAGATACTAAGAATACATAGCAGCAGAGTTTTAATCTCGGTATTGTTACGACATAATAAATTTGACTCTAGAAAAGACACAATTAGCCTTATGCCTAGCCGGTCTCCTTCTTCGAGTCTGCTATTTTAACTACATTATGCATTTACCGCACTGGTGGTATTAGCTGGGCAGGCCCGGTCTTGTGTTCGACAGTGACCTCCGGTACCAAAGAGTAAGGGGCCCTCTTTTTACTTATCCTAGCCAATCATATGGACTCTGCCTCGCGTCAGTCTTTCAGGGCCAGGTATTAAGGAACAGACCAAAAAAAAAGGTAGAAAAAACCCCGCAGCCTTCCCAGCCTGATAAACACTGCGCGGTTGACCGGCTGGCATCACGACATATTACAAGTGGCAAAGTGCAAGCCGACAGTGTTCTCCCAGGATAAGGGCTGGAGATTCGACTTTCAACATCTTTACCATAATCGCCCTATACAATACGGTACGGAAAACAATACCCGGGATATTATTGTCTCTCGTTCCTCGCCTATCGCACTCCAAAACGGAGATATGTCGGGTGAATGAGTGCGGCCGGCTCGCCCGTACTCCGTACTTCACACACAATCCTCTCGCTGCGAACAGACACTGACACAATCCTGCGGCAGTGCGTGCCACTAGGTAGACTGATAAGATAATAAGACCGACTGCAGCATAAACAACCGTTGTTGTGCTGCTGCAATAACGGCTCTCTCGCCGTCGCCACGATGCGCGCCCCGCGCCTAGTCCTGTACCGGGCCGGCGCCGAGTTCGTCTCTGCCTTCACAGCTGCCCCTGGCCTTCGATTTACGGCAACGAAGCGGTCGTTTTCCTCGTACCTTGTAGCTCCCAAAGAGCTGAATGACGCGCTGAAAAAGAACCCGCCATCGTCGATCAGCACAGATCCTCGAGTGATTCCGCTATGCGCTTCGTGGTTTCTGCCCAACGACCCTGAGGGCCGGACCGGCATCGAGGTTTTCCGCAAGCAGCGGATCCCAAAGGCTCGTTTTTTCGATCTCGACAAGGTGATTGACCGGCGATCGCCTTACCCTCACATGCTCCCGAGTGCCAAGGACTTTGCTGCCGCCATGTCTGAGCTGGGGATTCGCAAGGAGGACACTGTTGTTGTGTATGACTCGAAAGAGTTGGGTATTTTCTCGGCGCCCCGCGTTGGCTGGACGTTGAGGATATTTGGCCACCCAAAGGTCCATATTCTGAACAATTTCCGCACTTGGGTAACCGATGGTCTGCCCACTGAAAGTGGTGAAGTGTACAGCGTTGAGTGTTGTGCCTACCCGATTCCCGAAGTGGACGGTGAGAAGGTGGCCAGCTACGAGGCTGTACGTGAGGCGGCCCTGGACCACAACAAGGAGGGCGCCGAAGGCGTCCAGATAGTAGATGCTCGATCGAGCGGCCGTTTCACTGGTGCTGCCCCGGAACCGCGGCCCGGATTGTCGTCTGGTCACATGCCTGGTGCCGTCAACATTCCATTCGATGTCGTCCTTGACCCGACATCAAAAACCTTCCTTCCCGCGGCCACTCTCAGAAAGATCTTCCAGGAAAAGGGCATCGATGCTGAAAAGCCCATCATTTCAAGCTGCGGTACGGGTGTCACAGCATGCGTGATTGAAACCGCTCTAGAAGAGGCGCAGTACGGCCCTACTGCACTGAGGAAGGTCTACGATGGTAGCTGGACGTAAGTAGAATGTTCAGATGTCCAAAGTCTCAAGGTGGCAGCTAACAGTTTTCTCTAGAGAATGGGCCCAGCGCGTGGCTCCGTCTGACTCGCTGATCCGGAAGTCAGTAGAGACCTAGGTTAACGAATTCATCCTATTGCCATCGAACGCCCCTTGGGTTCATACCCCTCACATCTCCTCTTATCTTCTCGCATTTGGCTTACCAGCCTTCTCTCTATTAACTGGTACTGATTCTGATTCATACACATTCTTTTGCATAGTGAGGTTGCGTATGTTGCCTTTTCTGCCTTCACTTCCCACGCTGCCATATCATCGTCCAACCCTAATTTTACTGCTATTTGCCTACATTTTATCATTTTGACCCTGTGATATTACATGTGTGTTACTTTGATTTATCCTTTCCTACCACGCCCGAATCCACACCATGCTGTTCTCTCTCTCTCCCACCCTCCCTCTCTATGTGCGTGTGTGACTAGGTTTTATACAAATACTCTATGACAATTGCCATAACCTGCCACTGGCCAATGGCACGAACCCCACTTCAAACGTGAGCGTCTCTGTATGCATTCAGGGTTCATCGGCGGGCCAGACATTTACTTCCTTTTCCCTTTCCCACATTTGTCTATCTTTTCCTTTTTTTTTTCAGCCAGTGTGCGGGCACAACCGCCTTATTGGAAAAATAATAGGCAGGGGTCAATGTCTCATAATTGGAGAGGAATCGGCGACAGCTTCGGCGGCGGCTTCGGCGGCGGCTTCGGCGGCAGCTTCGGCGGTATTCGGCCCACAACTTATGCCATCACAATGCTTGGTACAATCATACGCATCTTATATAACAGGCTACGACTACAAAAGTCAGCATCGCAGACACTTTTAAACACCACATATGAAGACGCGGTGAAGCTGACTCATTGACCCAAACGCGCAGCCGCATACTACAATACACAACAATCATACGCCATACCCGTGCATAGACAATATGCACATCCTCCCAAAGACCATGCGTGCACTTGTTGCGCTCCGATATTGTGCACCATCAGAATACGAAATTGCCGAGGTACCGGTTCCCACACTCGACCACCCTGACGATGTCCTCATCAAAGTTCATGCGGCGACGGTACAGACCGGCGACACCCAGATTGCAGGCGGGAAAATGCGCATATTTGGGAAAGTAGAGTAAGCAGAGGCAAGGGGGATATAGGAGCGAAGGAGGGAAAGGGGGGGAAATAAGGAGAGTAGTATGTAGGGCGTACAGTACTAATCAGCATTCTTCACAGGTTTCCCAGAAAGATCGGGAGTGGAAGTGCCGGCACAGTCGTTGCCGTGGGCTCCGACGTCATATCCTTCAAAGCTGGTGACGAGGTCTACGGCACGCACTTTGCGCCGCCGCTCTACCCCATGAGACGAGACGCCGGCGCATGCGCAGAGTACGCCGTGGTCGCTGAGGGCCAGCTCCTACATAAGCCGCCACACGTATCATTCGAGGACGCATGCAGTATCCTTGGCTCTGCCGTAACCGCCTACCAAAGCATCCGCCGCGCTCTGGAACTGATGGGCCGGTCAGGAGGGTCGCTGGAGGGCAAGACGGTCTTCATGCCGGGTGGGCTCAGCGCCACAGGCTCGATCGGCGCGCAGATGATCAAGAACGTTTTTGGTGCAACAAGGCTTGTGACGACGGTTTCAACCCCAAAAGTTTCTCTTGTTCAGCAGCACCTGCCAGGCATCTTTGACGAGATCATCGACTACAAAACACAGGATGTTGTCCAACAAGCCGGTCGTGGTACAGCTGATTTCGTCTACAACACGCAATGGGACCTTACCAGCGTGCTTCCAATCGCCAATCCAGACCACGGTGTAGTCGTGTCCATCGCCAGTCTTCCGCCGGCAGGTGTGCTCCGCCGGGTTATCGGCCCCGACTACGTCCCAGCCTGGGTCGGATGGCTGCTTGCTGTCGTGCAGCTATGGTATGACTGGAAGGCTGGCCCAAAGATCAAACGGGACTTTGTGTCGGGAGATTTGCTGAATCGCAAAGACCTCGACTTCGTTAGCGATCTGGTGGCCACCGGCAAAATCAAAGCCCTTGTGTCGGTGGTTGAGTTTTCAGACATCACGGCCGTCCGCCAGGCGTGTATGCAGGTCAGCACTGGCAAGGGCGGTCTTGGCAAGTTGGTGTTGAAGATTGTGTAACAATCAATATGCTTAGAGAATATGATGCTATGCGTTCTTGTGTGCGGTGTGAGAGCACGAGTCGAGTATGGAGTACGACAAATGACGTATTACTCCGTCAATTATAGCATATTACTAAGTATGTCGTAGTAACACTCGCAATAACAGTATTACAACGTTCGACGTGCTCTGTAACTTAGTGAGGTCTAGCGCATTTCAATTACCTATTTTCGCTATTGTCCAATGTGCCTCTTGTCCTGCGCCTGGCTAGTGGGCCTCTCATTTCCGCCCCACAAGTGCACTGCCGAAGGACAAGCACTTTACACGCGCGTCGCTCCATCGCGTCCAGAACGCGTCGCCTCACACTTGCGCGTCCGCCTTTTCCAGCCACCTTGACCACTCTGCGTGGAGTCCCCAGCAGCCTGGGTAAAGAGCCCACCAACACCGAGTCCCATTTCCGAATAAAGGTCGCAATATAACTAACTACTGGTACTTCGCTGTGCCTCAAATTGATCATCATCCAAACCTCTGTCCATACTCACAACTCCCGCCTCAACTTCCAACTCAGATATAACCATACGACGACATATCTTACATACTTACATACACAAACTTTACACCGCCAAATCTCGCCTTGTTTTATGATATACAATGGCCAATCAACTAAAGCGCAAACGGTCCGACTCGGAGCTCTCCTTTTCAAGCAGCACCACACTATCGTCCCCGTCGAGATCGACGACCGAGTTCGGTAGCTCGGCCACCAACGCTTTCTGCATTGCTCCTGTGCACACAATTCTTCTCGGCCGTGGTGCGCCGCTGCACATCAACAGCCGAACACAGAAACGGTATCGAAACAACCGACCACCGGATGCTGAAGTTCATGGTAAGGCATCACACGAGGACCCTGTTCGGGCCCGAGCTCCGGATGAAATTTAGACGTTCATTCGTACTGTAACTAACCCGCTCCTTTAAGAGCACACCCTGAATCTCCTGTACACCGCGCAGCAGTCAATGCGGCGGCAAGCATCGCCGTGCCAAGGCCATAGCCCGCAACAGGTAGAGCTGAACATCCAGGGAAGCCAGGATGAGGTAGAGGAGGAGGCAGAACAGGCAAATCGAGACGGGCAACAACGCCCACACACCTTGATTGCGGGCTATGACGGGACAAATCAGCGATCCCTCCATAGTTTCTGGAACCTTGCTCAGTCGACGGGGTCTCGCATTTCCTCGTCGGCCCGTTCACTCGGTGCTTTTGCGCCTCATGATAAAAGCAAGCCGGGTTTTCGAGGCCACAGCGGCTCCGCGGGTTGCAAAGATAAAGATTCAGTTATGGTCTATACAAGCTGAGGAGGCACCACAAGTTGTTGCGTATGGGAGGGGTCGGGCGAAGAATGCAATTATATGTGTTTTATAAGGCAGCTCGGCGCATGGCGTTTGACCAATTTGATCTTTCGGGTTGAAATAGTAGCTCCAGGAAGCTTTACGTGCTCTTGAAACAAATTTTCTTTTGCCGCGGGTCCTTTGCACCCACCTCGGCCGCACCTGGTCTGCCCCGTTTCTTCTCTGCCTTGAGGCTGGTCGGTATTTTGTCAGGGCTAAGACTAGTAGAGTGGTTCGTAGCATGCCGTTCCTCCAGGGTGCTTTGCTGAACGACTTCGAGTATAGTGCGACGAGACAAGCACGTGTCAATGTGGTTATTGAACATTCTCGCGTCGGCAGGCTGCGCCCGGAGGCACACCGGGCATGACCATAATTCTCCCTCTTGCGATGCCTCTCTAGTGATGCTGTTCTCTGGGTTGGCCGTGATAGTCTTGCCATGGAGTCGGGGCTGAGGCGCAGTTTGTGAGGCCGGCGATCCAGCCGAGAGGTCGCTGCCCGAAGACAGCCCCTGCCAGTGTGGTAGGATACCGGTGGCCTCAGCAGTACTTGCCGCGCTAGATTCCAGGACCGAGTTGCTGTCACCCTCCGTCTCTAGCCAAATCTCCCCCTCGGAGTCGTTGTTAGCAACCCCTCCTCCTGTCTGTCCCTCCACATCCCGGATTGCCAAAGCACTGTTACTCAAAGAATGGATGTTCCCTGGTGGTCTTGTCCCGAAAAAAGCATGTGTATCAGGATGCTTAGTACTGACCAGATGCGTGCATCTGAGACCCATAAGTCGGACGGTCATATTGGGTAGCTCCTGCTCTAGTTTATTCAGCATGGGAAGTGCGTGGTTGTACAGGTCATTCGCAAGCTGCAAGGCTCTTGGCAGAACAACTTGTCGGGTGTGAACCTCAAATGTGTGCAGCTTAATCTTGAGGACCAATGTGCGTCCTTTGCAGGCGGCACGCTGAAGATCCCGTTCGAGCTGTTCAGCCGTCCATTGCAGTTTCTTGCGCAGCTGGCTGGCGTCAGAAATACTCGAAAAGGTGGCTTCCGTGCCAACACTCTTCCGCTCGTACTCCTCGGCTGGTTGAACCCTCGTTCTCCCGAGGCCCAGGTAGCACTGGATGAGGAAATGGCAGGACTTGTCTCCAAACAACTGGCTCAAAAACACGCGCTGCCCAAAAACGTCACCGCAGGTATTGATCCCGAGCGCTGCAAGCTCCCTCTCAAATACTCTTCCAATGCCATTGACCCTACGACATGGGAGAGTTTTCATAAAGTCAAGTATCACAGACCGGTCGTTGGCAAGCACAAACTGCCCATTCGGTTTGTTCATGTTTGAGCAGATTTTTGCCAGCCGGGTGTTGGCGGCGACCCCGGCTGACACCGTGATTTTGGTCTTCTCGGCAACCTCGTGTCTGAGCTTTTCCACAGCAGCAGTTGGCGATGTGTCGTGCGCGGCACAATACTGTGTTATGTTGAGATACGCCTCGTCGATACTGGCACTCTCAAAGCGAGGGTCGTACTGTGCCAGAACCTGCCGGATTTCCTGCGCCTTCGCGTTGTACTTGGTGTAGTCAGGCTTCAGCAAGACCAGTTGGGGGCACAACTTTTTCGCCACAAAGCCTGCCATGCCACTTCTGCAGCCAAACTTGCGCGCAACATAGTTGCATGTCGAAAGGACTCCGCCGCCTACTGCAAATGGTATATCTGCCAGCTCTGGCCGGCCTAAAAGCTCGACCGATGCATAAAACGCGTCGCAGTCGATATGCACAATATACTGGGAGAGGTCACGCGCGCCATCCAGCTGTGATATGAGTGCTTCGACGTTCCGTGAGTCGCGCGACAGGTCCAGCCGCTCGAGTTGTGCCTTTTTTGCAAGGATTTGATCAATCTTTAGGGAAAGAGTCTTGTCTCTCTCTTCCTCCCGGTCAAAGTACTTGGAGCCCTTTGAAGCATTGTAGATTATGTCCGAGACCTGTAAGAGATTGAGTTTGCGAAGTTAGCCACGCTATGCACAGTGCACGATACACGATGCACGATACACGATACACGATACACGATACACGATACACGATACACGATACACGATACACGATACACGGTGCATAATGTACAGTGCACGGCGTAAAACTGCGCGCGCCGTGCCTTGTGTCACATACCTTGGTCTGATCTACGGACTCCTGCCCAGCCTTGAGCAGTGAGGGTCCGAGAAGAGAATACTTGAGAGTGTCGTGATCATGGGTTGGCGCAACGGCCACGTCCGGATGGCCGGTCAGCGATGACCCTGCTGAGCCACAAACTTCTTCTTGTCGTTTCTCTGTTACTGATTTATGCGCCTCGCCAGTCTTCCCCGTCTCTTTTGCCTCTTTGTTCTGTCTTGTCCCTGTGGGCGCTGCTTTTGTCGTTTTCGCTTCTTCATAAAGTTCGTGAGCGGTTTGCACTTCTAAGGCTGGCACAGAGCTCATTGCGCGAGACCGGGTGTCGTGAATGTGGTGGGCATATCATGTATAATCTGTCGATTGATTTTTTTTTTACGTGGTCATATCGTAACGCGTCGTTGTGTTGCTATGGTTTAGTTTTTACCATTGCCGTCACGGCCTCGATAACAGTTTAAGAGCAATGGGCACCAAGCCTAGTATTTATTTACTTTTGGTGGACGTGTTTTAGCGTCATCTTCTTGCCTACAAGCTACTGTAGCATCCCTGCCTACAGTGGAGAGATAAAGCCACTGCGGATTTAAAACTACTAATAGTAGTGATGCCCATTCACTTAACCAGTATTACGACGTAATTAATTGGCGAATGACGCATTACGAGTATAACGTAAAAGTCTGTGTATCATTTGTAGCATTAATAAGTGCTTCAAACTTTTTTTTTATCTGAGATTTCCTATCTTACATTCCTCCCACCAAAAAAAAAAAAAAAAAAGAAAAGAAAACAAAAAGAGAGAAAAGAAGAGAAAAAAAAAAAACGAGAACCAATAAAAGAAAAAGGAAACTAACCTAATATCTAATTTTCTCATATGCCTACCAGTGTCTCCCCGCAATATCCATGTACCATTTCCCTCTTATGTATGACTTCCCAATATGCCCTCGACACAGGGTCCGCCAACACCAGGATTCGCGAACCACCACGGGTGGTCGGTCTCTCTAATTCAAGCACCTTCCTTTATACCACAACTGCCCTGTCGGAGCTGGGACGGCGGTTGCTAATGGTGTACCGTATACGGTGGTCTTCTTCCTCGTCCCGATGCAGCTGCTCACCCGGAAGACGAACGGCCCGGTCCAAGGCCACAGGAAGTCCTCGGTGCCGACCCCTTATCATCACTAAACAAAGAACAACCTTGCTTGCACTGTGCCACCCCCCACTGAACGAATAAGAGCCGGTGGGGATACCGATCGATATACCAACGCAGCCATACGCCGAGACAACCTCAAAGATGACGTTGAAGACGCTATAGGCAACCGGGTCGGCTAAGAAATGGGAAGTCTCGATCGTTGTAATGACTAACACTGCAAGAACCAGCCACCAGAGATCGTGCGCAAGCTGGCCGTGTATTTGCTGGCTGATAAAGCTGATGCGACTTTCCGGGCCACTCCCCTTTGCAAGTAGTGGCGCGGCGCCCACACCATGCCAAGGAACAAAGGCGCGCCGCATCGCGCCGACGACTTCATAAACAAGCGTTATAGGGGCACTTGAGTTCTCCACGATGGAGCTGCCATGGCCGACTGCAGTGTCCGAGTCGTCGTGGTATATTCCCAGCGATCGCTCCTCATAAACGTTCGAGTGACGCATTGTGATGACGACCGGATAAACAGAGATGTACATCATGATCACGTATAGCACCTGAAGTCCAATGTACACCTCGGCAATGGGGACAATGTAGAACCCGCCAGAACGAACCGCTGTATAGATGCACAACGAAGATGGGTTAGGTGTCACGCATACCAATAAAAAGGAGAAGAAAAGAAGAAGAAAAAAACAGGGAGGGAGCGAGGAAGGAAGAAGGAAACAAACAGGAAACACAGGCCATGAAGAACGTACCGACAGCTTGAAATAGCCCGTCGAGGATGCGGGATCCCATGGGGATGCCGCTAACGACCGGGTTCCCAAGATTCAACAGCTCAAATGCCACCCAGTCTATGCAGTTCAACAGGATGATCATAAACAAGAGCCACCAGGTCGGGCGAGCAGGAAACAGATTCGTGTAAACCCTGCGGGGATATTGGAGAATAAAGGCAATCGTTTCCTTTGTCTCAGAGAACCGGATGTCGTCGGTGGTCCATCGGAGCACTTTCAACATGGCCCAAAATATGAGCCGTAAGAATACCGGGTATGCAGTGTTACCGGCTAGAATCATCAGGCCCATGGTTATGATCACAAAATGTGCATTCTCGAACGGAATCATATTCGCGTCCAAAAGAGACATTCCCGAGTTATTGAAAGCGGAGGCACCGTTGAAGATGCCAAGCCACCAAGGGTTGATGCCGTTGCTTGTAGCCACGGAAGCCATGTTGTTGTTGATCCAGGCCCCCAGAGCTAGGCAGCCTAGAAGCTGCCATAAGAAGAAGTAGAGCGGCACGACAACAAACAATAGCTTAATGGCCCGGTATTCGCAACCGCCAAGCGCCTCTCTCTCATCCCGCGTAAGTCCGTAGAACTGGGAGTTTCGCCCGATACTGTGGCTAGAAAAAAGGGTCGAGAAGCCTGAGGCCTTATTCCCCTTTTCGATCGCCCCAGCCATAAGATCTGCCGATGTTTGTGCCCGCCGCGCCGGCATCATATTGACTTGTAGACGAGCGCTGGAGCTCGTGATGGCGACTGGGTTATCTGCAAATGTAATGTGCCCCGCCGGTGGAAAAGGCGGCTCGCTGGTACCCGTGTAAACTGCCTGCTGCGGGCGCAGCTTTTCCACCGTGCTGGGGCCAGAAACAGCCTGGCGCCCGGGCTGCCCCCCGGGCTCGCACGGCACGCCGGTTCCGGAGACGGAGACACGCGGATGATGTATGGCGACTCTTGTATCACCGGTGGTATTGCCGACAGTAAAGGGCGCCGGCAGGGGCAGTATGCGACCCTGTTCATTTCTCGAGTGCCGAGGTCGTAGAAGCGAAGGTAGGATATGCCATGGCGAGGGCCGGGTGTGGGCATGGCTGTCCTTGCTGCCCGCAACGGCATCGAAGCGTTCTTCGATGACATGCTTGCGGAAGGCAACCGTCCATATGGAGACCCAGATGGAGCTCCCAAAAACAATCAGGAGGAACAGGATGATCTGTTGCCATGTCGTCATTTGACTGAGATTGGCCGTGTTCAGGCCCGACTCTGTCATGGCCGAAACTACTAAAAAGAGGCTGTCGGGGTATGATATGCGAAAGTTGGGGTCCGACGAGCCCCAGAAAATGAGAGACGAAACCAGAATCACCGACAGGAAGTAGGCGTAGTGGATGGTGATAAAGTTGAGGGGCGGCAGGAACTTGCGAAGCCGCCGAGCAGCACCGGCCAGCCGGGGATGCTTGGCGGTGATGGCATTTTGAAGTCCAGGCATTCGCCACGTCGAGGGTCTGCGTTGCCCCGTGTCCTTTCTTCTCTTTCGTCCTCCCCTGGCGTCGTTACTGCTCTCTACCGGTGCTTTTCTTTCGTCCCTTCTTTTCCCTTTTCCTCTCCTCTCCTCTTTTCCTCATTCCCGGGGCCTGCGCGATCGATGTGCCTTTCTTCCTTTTCCTAGTCGGCAAGACTTGGCACTCGTTTAAATGTAATTCGATGCCCGCAATATTGCTCGATGGATATATTGCAGAAAATGGCGTAGAATAAACGACCGCAAATAGATGATGGGAAGCAAAATAAACAGAACAAAATTAATAGTAAAAAATAAGAAACCAACCCATGCGAAGAAAAAAAAAAGCAAAGAAACACCGGCTTGCTTACGTCAAAGGCGTGTCTTTTCCTGTGTCGGCGTGCTCGCAGAGGCACGACAGGAAGTGATGTCTGTGTCTCCAGATCGAGTGTGTGTTGTCGTACTAGAAAGCTTTTTTCCCCCAAACTAGTACTTAAGATACTCCCTGAATTACATGCAGGCTTTGGTCGCTAAATTTTCGGCCCGTTGTGGCAATAGCCTTGGGTGGAAGACATTGGGTGGGTCCCAGCAGGATCCAGCCATCGTACTGTGTACAAGACTGTATTACGTTTGTATCCGAGTTGTGTCTAACTACACCGTCGAGACCGTACTACAAAAATTTGGTACAGCGCATTACTATTACTACTAAACGACGTTTTGCGTTGTTCGTCGTGCACAACACCCCTGTCGTACACAACAACGCAGCCGAGTAATCATGGTAGTACTCCGTATTTCGCACTGTTTTACAGGGCAGAGGGCCAATTTAGGGCCCACCTTCCGTCCGTTAGTGATCGTAGGAACCTACGATAGCACACTTCACTGACGGGAGGATAGTTTAACCTACCACGAGTAAAAATGCACATATCGCCCACACAGATTAGATCTCACTACCCTTTATCTCGAGCCTGAACTTTATGGTTAAACCCCACCAAAATAAAAATAAAGTGGCTGTGTTTTCTCTCTCTTGTTCTTTAAAGCCAAGAAAATGCTCTGATTGTTCTCGGGTACGGAAATATACGTACGCGATCCATTCCAACATAAGGATAGAGCTGTCTTTTCAAAGAGAAATCCATCCCCACAGAGTACAGCCAGCCAAATTGTAATCGTGCCCTGGGAATATAGTATTTGCCGGGCGGCTGCGGCTGCGTGTCGTGCGTATCCGGGGCCTTGCAGCCTTGCAGCCTTACAGCTCATTATGCTCCTGGCTATCGTCTGTGTCGGCAACGATTGTCTTCACAACATCGGCTGCCTCGGCAACCTTGCTGGCGACCTTCTCTGCGACATTGGGCGCATTGGCGTCTTCTTCAGCCACGGAGCTGGCACTAGGCTCTTCGGGGGCTGCGTCGGTGGCCGCCTTTGTGATGATTGTCTCGGGCTTTGGAACACCCTCGATCCCGATCAGCTCGGTTTTAAAGATCAGGGTAGATCCGGCGGGAATAGGGCCAATGCCGCGCTGGCCGTAGCCGTATTCAGGGGGGACAGTGAGCGTCCTGTTTCGGTGCATCGTGTCAATGATGGCTGTCCTTGGACGATAAAGTTTGGCATGACGAAGGGAGGGGGTCAGGGCACATACCGCTTCTCGCCAATGCACATGTCCAACAGGCCTTGATCCCACCTGGAGATACGATACGTCGGTTAGCAACTAGAACTTTGCAATACACAGAAACCAGAGAGAACGGCCCATGCGTTCTGAGGAACAGCCGTCTTACCCCTTAATTACCTGGCCATTGCCGAGGACGAAGGAAAACGGCGTGCCTCTGTCGTAGCCTGCGGGAGCGAATCGTCAGCAGTCCGGCCGGTAAGATCCATGGTCGGGAGAGATAACGAGGGGCTTATTGACTTACTGGCATCAAACTTGTTGCCGTTTGACTGCAGAGATCCGTGGTAGTGGACGTAGATTTTGTCGCCAGACTGTGTACGGCGGTCGCACTCAACTGGCTGCGTCACGTCGATCTTGAGGTCGGCTGCCAAGGCACCAACGGCTGCGGATGCCAGGAGCGAAAGGGACGTAAAGAAGCCGTGCATGATGTGAGAGGGTGTCGTGGGAATTTAGTTGCTATCTTGATGCTGTTGAATTGGGTGTGTATGCTTTTATGACGAGAGTTTGTGGCAGGTGCGGAGACGAGACCCCATGGAGGTCTGACCAAGGTGCCTTGCTGTCCTCTCCTGTTTCCCCTCTCACCCAACTATCAGTCCCGGAGTATTGCCATGTGGGTTTCTTTCAGGGATGCCTTGTGCCATAGAACCTCCCATTGGCCAATTGGCTATGACCTGTTGAGGGAAGACAAGCCAAGCAGGGTGTGGGTGGGATGTGGGTCTGTGCCAGCCTAGCGAGCCTCGAGCCTAGGGCCAGGCCACTGACCGCTAATACCTAACTACGGCTGTGGAGGGCAGACATTGCAGCCTGGCAGCCGAGCTGCGCAGTGCTATTACGTAGATGTGGATTCTGTACAAATGCTATCCAAAAATGACCCCCACGTGCAAGTTAGTAAATATGAACTCTTGGCGCCTCCAACGGCAGGCTATGACGCCCATGGCTTCATGCCATCATGGCTGCAAGGCTGCAAGGCTACCGCTTGCCTGGATTTTGCTGCCTTGTCCAGCCCTTGCACCCACGAATTGCAGTGGCTGCAGGCAGATGCACCAGCACCAGGGCAGTTCACGGATTGGCAGCTGTTCTCGGAGGTCGTTTGTGGCGATTGCATTGTCATATATGCCCGTCTATGTCAACAACAACCCTTTTTCTTTTCTCTCCTTCCGTCACTTTTTTATTTCTCTCTCTCTCTCTCTCTCTCTCTCTCTCTCTCTCTCTCTCTCTCTCTCTCTCTCTCTGTGTGTGTGTGTCTGCGTCCTTTTGCTCTTCTAGCAGAATTTCAACTTTGTATACCTCCGGTTCCAAATATCCCCTTTGATTTTAAGCCTTCCTACGGAACAGATCAAGCCTGTGAATAAAACGACCTCCCCGTTCCTTTGCCGCAGGCGCTTTTCCATTTTCAATTTGTATGTAGCTGCGCCATCTCGCAAGACAGCTGTGTTCCGCTTTTGGCTCCTCACTCGTGGCATACGACCGCCCTCTTTATCCTCCGGCCACAATGGCGTCTAGCAGAGCTGACTACATCTCGGGCCACCGGGCTACTTCGTCTGGCTCTCGAGCTTTAGCATCTGCAGCCGGTCCTACTCCGACGTACAGCTTGTTCTCTGGATCATACCACAGCGAGCCTTCTAGTAAGCTGGTCCATTCCACCCTCCTCCACCTTTGCGACACTCGCTCTGTCTAACACCGTCCAACCCAGGAGGTCCCAGCTCAATGTCGGGGACAAGGTCTCGTATCAACCACAAGAATCAGGTCGTATGTGTGACGAACTGCGGCGAGTGGCGGGGCGACAAAAATGAGCCGCGTCCAGAATACCGCGACGCATCGCGGTACTACAGCCGAGGCCAGTAGATATGTTTTCCTGTGGTGTATTTCTATAACTTTTCCCCGCGATGAACTTGTTATATTTGGTGTTTCTGTCCGGTTTTTCCCCTTTTTTTCGGTGGTGGGCTATTGGGTAAAGCGTATTGTTTTCTTCCTTTCTTTCTCGTTATCCTCTATTTATCATGGATTTATCGTACTTTATTTCGCCATAATTGACACACTGCGATTTGGCTGGCCACCTCGCGCATTTTACAGTCACATTATATCAGGAACGGTGGACAAAGGGTCGTTAAGTCGTGTACTCGGGGGTTCAAAGAGCACGCCTATATACTAGATACGAAGAATGGTATGTGAGTGGAGATATACTGAAGCAGACAGAACGGTATAAAGAGGAGATGTATTTTATCATATGCAACAAATAATGGGGAAAAAAAAACACGAATAATAAACCATCAAGATACAATATAGATCGTGCCCTTGCTAAAGATCGTGCCACCAAGTCCTGGCTCCCTGGCACCTGGTTGACCCGCGAGACCCGGACCACGCTACAACAAACTTCATGGCTTGGCCCCGCATGACGGCATTTCTGTCGCCCCACAAACCTAGCAAAGCACAGCTAACAGGGATCTGCGCCAAAACCAAACAGGCGACATCATCGTCTCAGCGCCACACACAAACATGGCATGGCATTCACCACACCACGAGCCCAGCTTAAGCACCGCCTTCGCGCTTGGCGTACTCCTCTTCGATGGCCTCCTCGTACCTCTCCTCCGGAGACCGCGGATCCTCGTCCAGCACGCCCTTCTTTATCAGCTCCTCAGGCGACGGCCGGTTTGAGATCTTGTCGCTCAGCGAATCGGCACGCATGCTCTTCTCAAGCTTCTTTTGATGGGCCTGCAGGCTCGGAGCTGCCGTGGAGGCGGGAAGGATGTTCTCTGAGAGGATGGAGATGGGTTAGTTCTGACTCGCATGTGGACGCGGACGGGGGAAACGACGGCGGCTCTTGGGTCCTTGAAAATAAACTCACTCTGTACCAGCTCCTCACGGTTGGGCCGGTTCTGCAGGTGCTGCTCCAGCGAGTTGCGGCGCACCGGGTTAGCAGGACGCACAGGCGAAATAGGTGTCTGGTCCACAGCGGCTGTGGATGAACTCTGGTCGGACATGGTGAAGACGGGAGACGGGAAACGAGAGACGGTCGATTGTATATTCGAAGTTTTGGTAAAATGGGCCGTGGGAAATGGGTGTGTAATATGACGTTGAGAATTAAGGCAAGAGGCAGCAACAATGTATGATACAAGTAGAATGTAAATGTCGCCAGAAGGGAAGCCGACTCCTCTGGCGGTCGCTGAACCTTAAATACTGTGTGCTAAAATTGGCCACCCGGCGCCTGTATTGTTTTTCGATAGGCTAGGCCAATTGATTTATGGTGTTCAAGGCGTTGTAGCGGGCTCCCTCACGGTGGCAAGATGGGTGAAAGCTAGTATCTTACCAACAGCCCCAGTACTCCGTACTTGTAAGATACATCGTAGTCACTATGGTGCTAATCCTCGGCAAGGAATCGACAAGTAACTCCCTGCACCAACCAGATGTGCTGAGTATAGTTGACCCCGCAACCAGTTGCCAGCTCCAATCAGATGCCACTGCGATGTTTATTTTTTGCCTGGCCGGGTGTCTGACGCCGAGACAGCGCATTCCAGGCAAGGCAACGAGACAATGCGGGGTCTGGCGCCCCCAGTGACGAAACTTGCACCCATTACGTTTGTGGATGTCAGAAAATAGGTTACGACGTAATACTCCTTACTACTTGTAGTATTAGCCCGCAGCAACAGATAGAATACTATCCGTATCACGAGCCGCAGGGTTCTGGATACATCGCCCGGATACACCCAAACGTATTAAGACAAACATATATTGGCTCTACGAGCATTCAGATGTTTCATAATATACATCCTGTGATCGGAAGTCATGCAAACCTGGCCAGGCAGCCTCGACACTGTCCCTCCACACTAAGCTGATGCACTCGGCGTTGACAGTAGCCCAAAGCCAACAACAAACCAGACAGCGAGCCCGGTGCTGGCAAGAAGTCCTCTGCGGCCCATGTGTTAGAGAAGAAGAGAAAGGGTTGCGTTACAGGCCAAGGAAAATAAAAGAAAGAGAAAACAAAGATCGAGTGAAGCCTTTTTTTTACACAAAAAAAAAAAAAAAAAAAAAAGAAGAAGAAGAAAGAAAGAAAGAAAAGGAGAACAGTGACGTACTCGCGTAGGCTCTTTTGCCTCATTATAAGCAGCGTATCGGCCGCACAAAACACTGTCCGCGACACGATCACGAAGCCCATCTCCCAGCCCAGCCGCCGATGGTGCAGCATCGCTAGTGTCGTAGCAATAGTAAGGTCTCGGACGCCGATCAGTGGCGACAAGAGAGCCGCCGCGCTTTTTCCCGGGCCGCCCGTGGCTGACTCCGGCTCCACGGTGATGCCAAACGCTGATTGTGCTGCGTGCTGTGGAAACAAGATCCCACTGAGGCCAAAAGCTGCAAAGCTGACCGCGACGCCAAGGCCCATGTTGCGCCAGGTCTCTGGTAAAACCGCCAAAGGCATATCTGCAACTGCGCGGCGAGAGTTATTGCTGACTGGCTGGCTGGCTGGCTGCTGGCTGGAAAGACTCTCTGCGTTTAAGGCGTTCAGCGACGATCTATATCTGCGAGAAATCGTGTGAGATGTCCGTCTCACCGTGGGGAAAAGACGGGACAAGCGACAAGACCCAATCGTAACGAGGAGGATGGATTGGAGAAGAACTCGCTGGGAACGTTATCTCGTGTTGTCTTTCGTTTGATTCTTTTTTCTCTATTAAAAAGCCTTCCGTGACAAAAACTCGAGGAACGACGGTTTACTCCTTGAAAGCATCGAACATTGAACGCCATGCATGAGGTAATAATACGGCTTAACAATGCCCCATATTCGAGCAACGAGGTTATTGGCTGGACACCCACCAACTTCTAAACGGTAAACATTTAAATCGGTTAAAAAAAACCCACAGCTACTGAAGTCCCTGCCCGTAAGTACTAAACAACTCAACCTGTCAACCTTCTTTTCCCGTGGCGCTGGTCACATCAATTTTTTGTCCATTAATTGCATACGTCCAGGCCCGAACGCACTACAAGTACTAACTTCCTGTCCGAGCTGTCCCTTAATTTCTTTGCTGCAGGGCGATCTACACTGCACGACGCAGTGCCATGGGCCCGTGTGGCGTGGCACTGTCGTCGCGCTTGCGTTTCGCACAACCGGCTGCGTTGTTGCTTCCCTCCCCCCTCGACACACCATCGTTTGTTATCCCAACCCTTCCACCCCTCAGCCTGTGATACTGACCCGTGGGCGATGTGGGGGTATCCCGCGCCCTTCCATGGGCGTTGATGTCTTCGGATACTTGGGATAGCTCTATGTGAGCATCGTTGTTGCTGCTCTGTACGATTGCCTGGCTGCCGCCCTGTGTTCCAGCAGAGATGGGTAAGGAAGCCACTTCACCATCCGGGGCCGGGGGCCAGAATCCGTTCCATGGTTCCCACGGTAATGGCAAAATCAAATCATGGGACATATCACCCATACCGCTTTGGCCGATGTCTGACCCGTGGGAGTATGCAAAATTTCGGCCGTCGTTAAAGGGGACCGACGACCACTCATTATCATTATCATATTGGCTGTTGAGATAGTTATCAAGGCGGCTGCTGTACTGGTAAACGTACTGGCCACTGTAATGGCTGGTGGAAAGTCCAAGGTGGCCATCGTAGCACTGGTCCCTGCTGGTGCTTCCGACCAGCATCGATTGCATGTCGTGTGTTTGCATCAAGCGACCTGAGCCTGCTAGCCACGTGCAACCTTCTGGCTGTGGCCTGTAGTGCCGAGACTGAGCTGGATGGAATGCATAGGAACCTGTCATTGGGTCTCCCGCCCCATTTCCTGCGTTATATGTTTGAGATGTTTCTGCGTCGGACGCGCCTAGAATGCCGCCACGAGCTGGATCGAAGAATGGCATGCCCAATTGTCCTGCGTTGAGCTGTGTTGGCACAAGCTGGGTGTGACCTAGTTGTGTATGGCCGGGATTGATCTGGAGGTCGGTGCTGAACCCCGAAAAATGAGGCACATGTTGCGCTGCTGCCATGCCTCCAACAAGTATGGGTACGTGGGTTTGTTGATTTCGATAGTGCCCCTCCAGGGGCCAAGATAGCGTATTTGGGACTTGAAAGACTGTTTTAGAATCTGGTACTGCTTTGACGCCCTGGTGGTCTACCATGGTGCAACTGATACTTTTGTGGTATTTCTGGTTCAACTCTCGCAACGTCGGGATCTGGGACAAGCGATGATCGTGCATTGTACTCAGTGTCAGGCTCACCTGGTTGCTTTGGGTGGCGTGCGGCAGAAGTGCGTTGTTCGTTTTTTCCGAACCGATACTGGATATAAGTGAGCCTGGTATGGAAGATGGCCAGTCACCACTGGCTGGTGGTGAAGATCTTTGTGAGCCCCTCTGGAGCGGGCAGGAGCAGGAAACGTCCTTTTGAATCCACAAAGACAAGAGCCTGGCTATGGCGGTGCTATTTGACTCCAGGAAACAAAGATGGCCGTTGCCGTAGACACCATTCTTTGCTAGCTCAAGCCATTGAACGTGGACACCGGCTTGTCTGAGGAAGTCGACCGTTGCCCAATCATACGTGGAGTGCCGGCTGGCTTCAGCTGTCACTACTGCATGGGGAAATCTGCACAAATTAGAAAGCTTCCGGATGCGAGCCGCTTCAGGTACATGAGATGGACCCCCCCTAGCCCCAACTGGCACTGTATCACTCTGCAGGTAGCTTTTCCCCCGGCTAGTCGCGCCCTGTTTGAGTACCAGGTCAAACAGCCGTATTGAAGCACAGCCATCTCCTCTCATGCCATCATTGTGACGGAAGGCAGCGGCCGGCAACTGAGGGTCGAATGTGAGAGGGATGTCCGTGATCCCAAACGGGCGTTCTCGAAGGGATAGCTTGAAGCTTGGGTCATGAGGTTGCAACTCGTAGGGCTGCGCACTTGCAAACGGAGGCCCCTCTGGCTCGACAGCAATGACCGCTGCGACGAGCTCTGGCACACGGTCAGCGGCAAGCTAGGCCACTGTGGCACCGCTGCCTTCGCCAATGAGGACAGTAGCTGCAGCTCCGAGCCACTTGAGGACAGAGACAACAACGCTCTGGGAAAGTGTCTGCTGAAGAGCGCGGTCTTTCATTGCCACCTCGAGGGACATGCAATAGTTGGTGAAAATCGGATCCCCACGAAGGCCTGTGCCTGGCCATTTGTCGTGGCGCAGCGCTGATGGCCATGGACACCGGATATTTTTTGCACTTGCAGTGAACTCCATCTCGATGTAGTTTACATCAGGGCTGACGGCTTCATACTTTACCGGGTTGGCAGAGCACCCGAATGGTGGGAGATCGAGCAGAATAACTTCATAGCCCATGTGGAGGAACGCGGACGCCCATCCATGGTTGCCATCAGGCTTTGTCAACCAAACCTGGTTTTCGTGTGAGCACAGAACAAAATAAAAATTCTAGGACTAAAAAAATAAAACAAAAAATAAAACAAAAGGTATACTACCCGACGAAGCACGTCGCAATTTGCCAATGTGCCTCGCCGCTCAACCTTTAGCATGACCGAGTCTCGTTCATTGGTAGCTAACATGTTCGCATGTACTCACATTGCTAGAATGGTGTCTGCCTTGAATTAGAAGAATCGGGGTGGGATAGAGCAGGTTTCGGGGGCGTAGGCGCTCAACATATACTTTATTTCCAAGCATGCCGGTGGCAGGGGCCGGAGAGAGCCCAATGTATGCTGTGCTGCGGGTGTGTAAAGGATAGTCATCGAATGCTGGTGGACCAGGCTGGTGCGTTTTGGATCGCGAAATAGCAAGCTGTGCACTATCACGGACAGGATCCGGCTGGTCTTGGGTGTTGTATACCGCAGTTGGGACACCAATCGTTGGTTCTCTATGGGAGCTGTGAAGCCTGGTCAAATGCTGAGGCCGTGGCTTTGCTTGGGGTCTGATGGCACTAGGTTTGCTTTCAATGCTATTCCGGGTAGAGGGGAGAGGACCAGTCTCGGTTTCTGCTGCATGGTAGTCTTGCGACAAGAAGAACTGGCACTGGCCATCACGGTGGCCGCTGTCCGGTTTACTCGGAGAACCCGTGCTGTCTGATCGCTTTTCGAAAGGTCCGCCGCTGGCCCACGGGAGCCCGTTCATCTCCATGGCCCGCCGAGCGCTCGTTGAAGCGAGAATGAGGCGGCTGTGACCTATATTAGAAAAGTGGCGGGGAGTGGTAGGAAATAGGGAGAGCTCGTGTCAGCGAAAAAGGGTCAGCGGGAATGCAGAGTCTGAAGCATGAGACCCATGGTCTTTCTTTTCCATAAAAAAATAAAGCGCGGAGAGTACGTATGTATGTGGGCATCGACATTTAGGAACCCCAAGACGACGAGCAGATTGATTGTCGTTGTTTAGGTTGACATAGGTGGACAATATTGTTTTCTGCAAGTTTGGTGGAAGAAAGGAATTAGGAATTAGCATCTGGGATCCTACGGCGCGGCGCGGCAAGAGGGTGAGACAAAGCTGACAAGCGCCAGCCCAAATGGCAAGAACGCGTAATTACATCTCAAAAGTGTATGTCGTACGTACACAGTACACGCGTGCCTCGCTGGCCATATAGAAAGCTCGAGGAAAAGAAACCGCAAAATGATGGTGTTGCACTGCGTAATTCGAGGAAAAACAGCAGTACCACACAAAATGTATGCAAATACGTCGTAATACGTTGTAGAATTTCGTATGTTTATTTAGCAAACTGTCTTGACGCGGGAGCACACTGTATCTTATAAGTAAGATACGCCGCCGGTCGGAATATAGCACCCGAAAAATTGAGAAATTCTGCCCTTCCAAGTTATGGTTTTTAATGATATGGTTTGTTTTTAGGGGGCCTGGAGACTTGGAGGCTGGCAGGCTGGTAGGGGACAATTAGCGGAAGCGAATTCGCACTGCATTCACGCAATCCTTCGAAGAATACTTTCATACTGTGTTCTCCGTAATACGGTGTATTATGGGGTAGAAGTAGCATCTTCCTTGCAAACAGGGGTGAACAAAAGGCTGGCGAGGCTGGGTGAAGAAATACAAAACACCAGGCACAAATTCTCGCAGTCTCTGTATTATGGGTGTTTCTGGTGGAGCCCGCCTGGGCCAGGCATTCATTATCTTTCCAGCCACTCTCAAGTGTTGTATTTTTAATGTAGAGGTACCTGCACTGTCACTTTAAAGTATCACTTTTTGTACATACTTAGATGTATCTATACCGGATACTACCCAGCTAGCACGGAGCGAATGCCATGCGCCATGTCCTGAATTTAGCGGCCGAGGTTGGCGGGCGGGTTCTATTAGCCTCTCCTGTCTAGCCTTGCGCCAGGGGTCTTAATTTTTTGAGTTAAGGTGCCAGGGCCCTTTCCAAGAACTACTGTAGTAGGAGGCTGGTGATGGCCTCGTTTCGATACTCTTCCAACAAAAAATAATAAAAATCACGACAGTGCGCAAACCCAACCACCTCATCGTCCAATTGGGCTCCTACTTTTCAAGAGGCGCCCAGCCTCGTTTCTGGAATGTCGCTTGCTATTTCTGCGGCATTGCCGCTCACCACGAGGCCGTTTTCCGAACTGCGTCTTGTGTTTGCCTTTCTTCGTTTTTATTCGTTTCTCCTGTCCATCTCGTTCGCCAATCGACCTGCAGGCTCGCGATACCAATCATCGCTCACGAAAAGAAATAACGACCGTCAACTTTTTACTCAACACCGTCTTGAGACGTTTCCCCTCTTGACATCCCAAAAGCCAGTAGAGCAACACCCAAACTTCACACGACAACCTCGCTCGCTCCGGCTACAGACCCCTTTACTGTGGATGACCAAGGCCCCTTCTACGGACCACACCGCCTAAATAGGTTGACGACAGCCACTGTGCCGAACTATACCGGAATTTACGCATCGAAAGCATTGGCGCCGCAACAAAAAAAAAGAAAGAAAAGAAAAAAGAGCTGGGAGCAGAGTTTACGGTTGGGAACAGCTGATCAGTGGGTGGCGAAGGCGGATCGAGTATTAATTTAGAGGCCCCGGCCTTCAGTATGGCAGATCACGATTGTACGTTTATTCCTGACGTGGCCTTGGACGCGGAATGCCAGACATCACGCACCTCACCCCAACTGGACAAAGCTAACAGTGGCTTGCTTACTCCAGACCAGCCAGAACGGAGATTCTATGGCTCACAGGCCGGTTGGCCACTCTCACCAGAGACACCACCATTGCAGACAAGCCAGCCGCCGTTTGCCAAAAACACCTTTGGCAGCGTGCAGGCAACAGAGGCCACCTCAGAGACTGCTGCGTCCGGTGAGCCAGCCTCTCTTCCAACATTTGTGCCACACGTGCCATCTCCTCCGTCTGGTGCCACTACAAGGGCTTCCGGCGACTTATCCTTAGCAGATGACCTTTACGGCCCCGACCGCCTCTTTGGGCCGCCACTGCCCCGCCTCGGTGAGGCTGCAGCACGACAGACATCACGTTATGCTTCGGGGCCGGTTGCCAGTGATGCAGCACTCGGCGGCATTTTTGGCCCCGCCGACGGCCCTGCAGACTTTCCGGGAGGGTTGGGCCTCAGTGCTGGCCCCAGTGTTGCCTTCTCAGCATTTGCCAGCCCCGGCCAGCAGTTTAAAGACGTCTTGGCCCGTGAGGCATCCAACGTCACACCTGGGATTGACGATACACCCTACGTTCTCTACGCTCTCGATGCCCTGACCGGCAATATTACGTCCCAGGCAGGTCCCATCAATGACGACGGGAGCGGCAGCAAACACAGCAGCTTTCCATTTCGCCACATTCCCGACGATGGTCTTGGCTACTACCGGCCTCGGTCGCTTCCACGTGGCACGACGAACATTGGTACGGCATCCATCAAGCTACCAACACCTCCCTCGCCTGTCCAATACAACCATGACCGCCGCTTCTCTTCCCGCCACAGCGACACGTTTACAGCACGTGGCGGCCGGCTATCCTCCGCACAGCTGGCTGAGGCAGGGGACACACGCGAGCCCCGTGCAAGCACGACCTCGTCACTTGCTACTCTTGTTCATCCAGGCGCACATGCCCCTCGTGCCTCCCTTCCCGCAGATCATCTAAAAGACTCGTGGGCCTATCTCGACTTGAAGAGCTTCTCGCCACAGACGCAGCTGGTCTTTCCGGCACCAACTTTCAAGCCTACTGTCATGCATCCCGTGTCACTGGGATTCTTGGTTCTACTCTGTCTTCTCATGATTGCAGCCCTCGTCTTCTCCGCTGTCTACTCCGCCTCGCACAATGCTCTTGTCACTTATAGCGGCAGTATTTATGGCGGCCAGTACTTCTTATTCCGAGTTCTTCCCCAGCTACTGTCTGTTATCATCCTTCTCTATTGCCTCCATCTTTCGTCTACAGTCATCCGCATCCATCCATTTTCTCGCATGCAGGCCCTCGAGAACCCCCACCCCGAACGCCGCAACGGGGCTGTTTTCGACAACCTGTACCCCGGCGCGTTTCTTTGGCCCCAGGTGTCAGATAGCATGACATGGCGGACCCGCCTTCCACTCTACACGATTTGGATGACCAATATTGCTGTCCCGCTGCAGAGCTCGCTATTTTCTGTTGTGCTGACCGGTGGACAGTGGGAGTGGGCGACAGTTCAAGGCGTTGCCTGGACTCTAGTCGTCTTGTATATCTGCCTGGCTGCTGCTGTTATTGCCGTCACTGTTGATGTACACTTCCATTCTACTGGTCTCATTTGGGACCCCCGTTCCATTGCCGACTTTATAACTCTTGCCTCGAATAGCAACACAATGGCTGATTACAAAGGCAGTGAGCTCCTGGCTACCCGGGATGATCTCCGCCGAGCTCTCCGCCATAGATCTGTCGACAAAATTGGTTACTGGGCATGGAGGGATGGCCGCACGAATGGTATTTGGCATGGCATTGGCACTGACCTTTTGGACGACGCCTGGCTCGAAGCCCGCAGCCATGATATTGCTGGGCCTGAGCCACGGGCCCCCAAGAAAATGCCAAAGTCATGGAACAAAAAGCTCCGTGCCCATGCTGATGCTGCTGCATCCGCCGGTCTTGACTTGGAGGCAATGGCACTCTCACCGCACTCAAACAGTGTTCGAAACCGCTATTTGCCCTGGTGCTTACGAGACGGCCCCATCTTTTCCCTGGCGATAACTGCTTTTGCCCTCCTCTTGACTCTCCTGATCGTCTCCTTTTTGCCGTCAACCTATATTGGACGCGGGTTCCTACCACTGGTAAACGCCGGATCGACTGTGGGCGCGTTCTCTCCTGCCAACTTCCTATACAACTTTCTGCCCGCCCTTCTTGGTCAGGCACTCTTTCTTCTATTTGCGTCCCTTGACATGACGGTGCGAATCCTGCAGCCGTGGGCAGAGCTTTCAGCAAACGCGGGCGGCGCCCAGCCCAGTGCATCCATTCTGGCTGATTATGCCGCGTGCTTCCCCCTCCAATGCGCCTGGCACGCCGCAAAAAATGGCCACTGGAGGGTTGCGGCTCTCTCGTTGATGACGACTGCCTCGGCTTTCATTCCTGCTCTTGCTGGGGGTGTCTTTATGGCACTGACGGTATCAACGGGCGACGTGCATATGGTTCCGAATATGGCACTGTACGCAGTTGTGCTCGCCTTGTTGGTGCTTTGCTTCGTCTCTCTTCTTTTAGTGATTCCTGGCCGTCGCAACTTCCGCCTACCGCACAGTGTCACCTGCATTGCCGAAGTCCTCAGCTTCTGTGCAAACGATGACCTGATGCAAGAGCCGGCTTTCAAGAACGTGCACAACAAGAACACCCTTCTGGACCAGCTTGGGATCAACTCGCCGCCTACTGCCCGGTCACGCTGGATTTTCGCAACCGGAACATCCGGTGATGACCGTCGGCTGGGCATCCGGCGGGTTCGCCGTTATACAGAACTCACTAACCGGCCCAGTGGCCGGAGGTCGCAACAAGTCACCGCGCTTGCTAATCACGTCTTATGATTTACGCCACGACATTTCAGGACACTGTACTATTATAAAATCAGCGACGTGATACCATGTATAGAACAATCTGCATGTTATGGTTTCTTTTTTTCTTCCCGCACCATTAATCCTCTTCTTGTGCCCCCCTTCTTCGTCATTTTTCTTCCCACCTGGCGTTTCTATACTTTTTTTTTCTCATACCTGGGCGTTTATTGCATATTGGTGGGTGGCACATGGCAACCTGATTCTAGATAGCATTAGAGGTGGCACGTTTTGTAACGACATTGTTAGATATCATAATGACTGATGCTAGTGTACGACGTGCACGTAACCATTTAATGAAAACTTCATGGTTTAAAATAATATACACCGCAGAGGTCACTGCAACGACCGGCATATTGAATAGTGATATCATTATGGCGACGGGCCGCACCGTGTGTGAGACTATCCTATCTTGCGCTCCGTGTACGCGCTTGAAAGGCTATCGGGCAGTGTAAAGAGTGCACTCTGGTCGTTTGAAGGCGGTTGCTCTCCGGAGGCCGCTTTCTGCATGCAGCCATTGTCACCGGGAGCTGGCAACGATGCCATACCGATATGGGCGCCCCCGCCATCTACGTTGCCTAGCTCCGAGCATGTATCGTCTTCTGGCTTCCCGTCACGACAGGCCCAGCCATCTACCCAGCGAAGTGTCTCCTTGCTCCAAATCCGGTTCATCAATAGTAGCCTGAGCGGAACAAGAACGATGATTAGAACCGGGAAAATGGGTGCAGCAACTGTGAGTGTGACCCCAAATACAGCAGCCGTAAGGGCAACTTGAGTGATTGTATATGCATGAATGGCCGCCCAACGAACACCGACGGGAAGCTCGGATTGTGCCGATACATCCCTTTCGGATGGCGGGGTCAACAACGATGCGACGCGGGTCAAGATCGGATTCACCGACAGCGACTGGTAGCCCATGAATAAGAAGAGGCCAGCGAGGACCGACGTGGGTGTCAAGCCTAGGAGTCGCTGTAGGGGCGGCGAGATGAAGGCCAAGATTAGGGCCGATTGAAGAAAAGACGAGTATCGTTGCTCATATACGCGAGTGACGACTCGTTCTGTTGACCCTGTGTCGGATGTAGTGTCGTTTACTCTATCAGATGTGGCATTAGGTGCTCCGTCGTCATCCTGCTCAACCACGGTGTGCATCAGGGATTCGGAATGAAGCGGCGCCTGTGGTAAAAGACCGTTTGCAGGCGGGATGCCTAGGATGCCGCACATGGCGGTAGTGGTGCCGAGGAGGACGATGTCCCAGGCAAAGCCGCCCGGCTTCCGCACACCGTACCGTTTGAGTGTGCAGATAATGCTGCTGATCTCGTGGTCGAAGAAAAATAGGACCGTAATGATTGCACCGGGGAGGACTGCAGCCAGAGACCAGAGAGCCGGCAGCTCCCAGAACCGAACAAGAAAGACAGAGCGGTCGAGACTCGTAGGCCGAAGCTCGGTCTGGACGGACAGGCGCTGCTGGTCCAGCGTAGCTAAGTCACCAATATGCGGGACACCGATGAAAAAGATGATTGAGATGGCTGCGGCATACTCGGTCAGAAGCATGCGCGGAATGCGGCCAAAGAGGGGTGCCCAGTGTTTGTCGGCCGTGGAGAGGAAAACAGCAAAGAGACATGTGCCAGCCGCGCCAATAATGGAGTAGAGGAAGCCGGCCATTGAGACAGCTCGCTGGTTGCGCTGCAACTCGAGAACAGCCTTCTGAAAGTAAATGACGCTGTTTAGCAGGGAGAAGATATCTGCACTGAAATGGGTCACGTAGCGCATGGTGTAGTCGTGTGCGTTGAAAACAGCGAGCAGGACGTGCATCCACGCAGCATGGATGAGCGACCAGGCCATAAATTGGAGAAAATCAATCTTGCGTGTTTTCCCCCCTGGTCAGCGACAAGCACAAAATAAATACACAGCGGAGAAGAATCAACACGTGAAAACGGACAGCGAGATCATACTTACGTGAAAAGAGTGTATGCACAGAGAGTATATGTTCTCAGCTAAGACAGAAAACGGCCCAGTAACACCGAGAATGGTAAGCGGCTGTGCAGAGAAGCTGAAAGACACGAAAATGAAAATGAAAATATCTTGTTAGTAATGGCCGCTAAAGGAGAAGGATTGGTGCCAGGGTGGTTGATGCCTACAGAGAAAAGATGAGGCCACAAAGCCCTGTGCTGAAGACGACCTCGATAGTGCCCCAGGACTGGCCGGTGAGGACGTCGAGGTCGCTGGCAAATGTGATGCCCGGGAGGATGTTTGTGAAAAAGACATAGACGGCACTGGCAAACACCAGCTGGTTGAAGACCGCCCAGTCCGACACGTAGCGAGCACGCAGGTTGCGCAGGTCCTGTCCGATGAGGCGGAAAGGCCGCAGGATGCCACCACGCCGGAACAGCGACACGAGGGACTTCGCGTGCGGTTGGCTGTCCTTCTCTGACGGGAGACCATGCCGAGTTTCGGTGCCGGTGCCGGAGCCGGTGCCGGTGCCGGTGCTGATATCAACATTTGGTGTCTGCCGGGCACCTCGAAACCAGCGTGGCCATCGCCGATGCCGATGCGCCCATGACTGACTTTGACGGGGGGCCTCAGGTGGCGGGGTGGATGCTCCAACCCCGACTTGGTGCAAGGGAAGGCCGTGGTCGGATGCGAATCGGTGATCCATGGCTTGCTCGTGTAGGTGGAAAGTGTAATATGCTGGCAGTTGCACCCTCAGACAACGGCTGTGACCACGGCATCGATCCTGTGATGCGGCAAGACAGCCCAACAAATAGACAGCAGACACGGGCAAAGAGGAGAGACGGATTTTGAAAGCCAGCCGAGATAGGCCCACGAGCCTTTCAGGTGTCCGCGACAAGTGCCTAAGAGTGGGTCGTCACGGCTTGATGCCCAGTGGTCTGGCCGTACTAAGTAGTACCACTTAACTTGATAAGTAGTAGTAATACTGTGTAAGTATGTAAGTACTAGTCGCCGAGAACCGTCTTCCACCAGTCAATCGACGATAATGATCCATGTGGCAACTGTGGTTGAAAACAAGTAGGAAAAGAGGCATGCGAATACTTGTGTAAGCCAAGTCTGCAAGCCCACATAAAACAGGCGCAGGCCCTTTCCCCCTCTGTTCTTTTCTCGTCATTTTTGTGCGCGCGCACGCGTGTGTGTGAATTCAGTATGGGTCAGCAATGGGGGTTTTCTTCTGTTTTTTATTTATTTATGACGTTTTATTTATGACGTAGTTGGTCGGGTTTCGCATGTTGCGGGGCGCTAGGACGGCTGGTAACAACGGTAATAGCGCTTCGAGCCTCTGTTTGACTGGCCGTTGGTGTCATGTATTCAAGTTATGTATGGAGCATGAATACCTCGCGGCAAACCTGCCTTTGACGTGTGCATGCCTCCGTATACGGCTCCGTGATTACAGCATGTGCTAATTCTGGCTTCAATCGTATTATTGTTTGGCTACTGCTGCGTACGTTGTCCTAACTAGCAGAATATGTCACGTGTCTTTCTGCTGTGCCCTTCCTCGTGATGGACTCTCAGACTCTGTATGAACAGCGCTCCTGCCAAACAGCTGTAAAGAGCTGTTAAAAACTTGAAATGCACTTGTGACTGGGAGGGACTGTCTGCTTAGACCTTGTACTACACAGAACCTACGCAAACATCAATCTGAAGGCATATGCGCACCCGCCAGCCTGGCGATACAAAAACGCTAGTCCGGAACACTTATTATTCAAGATTGCAGCAGCGTCAGGGGCATCGCCATTTTACTAGGCTCGGATCCGGGGTGGGCGGGCCCTATTTTGACACCGAAACCGGTCTTCGAATTGAGTCGCTTTTCGGCCGGCTTTTTGCCACATCGATATTCCCAAGCACAGAGTCCTCCAGAGACAAGACGAGTACCAATCACGGAATATATTCTTTGCATACCCTCGGAGCCTCGCTACCCTCACCTTACCCTTTTTGCGGCCTGGCTGACTTTGTTGTAGGGGGCATAACTTTAGTGGTTTACCGAATAGAACGAGGCATGTCCCTGTCTCAATACGCCCTCCCTCCTACCCTCTCCCTCCGTCTCGTCATTTCGTAGCTCGCTGGCTGCCCCGATTTGGGTCCAGATCTACGAGCCAAAATACAATGGCCAAGCCTTGTGACCCGCAGATGGGTTGATTCTACTACACATGTCAGGCAGTGCATGGCTGCATTGACGACGCATCGCTCTTTCGTTATCCCGTACGATGCGATGCAAGGCCATGGTATGCAAAGCATACTTCGACGAAACACTGGATTTCACCTTCCATCTCTCAGAGCCAGCCCGCCCAGTCTACCCCGTCAGGTGCGGATTGTGTTGTGTCAAGGGCGTAGATCATGCTGCTCAGAGGCGCAGATCGTACCGTGTATCGTGAGGTTAGAGACCTGGTAATGAAATGAGAGTACGTTTTTTTTCTTCTCTCCTTTTTTTCGCTTGTCTTCTTTTCTCTTTTCTTTTCGTTTTCCTCTTCTTATTTCCCCCTTTCCTCTCCTCTCCTCTCCTCTCCTTTTCTCTCCTTTTTTTCTTCTTTTTTTCTCCAAATGCCGCTGTCGGCCACAAACACACAAGAGGGTCGGCCTCCCCCTTCTCGTGTATAAATTCGAAAGTCAGGGGGCATTTCCGCGACCTCCTCTCGCGCGTTCAATTCCGAGGCCAGTTTTGGCAGACCACGGGAGAGGAGCACTTTCCAGGTGACCGTTACGCAGCATGGAGATCTCCCGCCTGGCGGCCCTCTCACCCACCTACCAACCAACCAACCAACTTTCTTTTTTCAAGAACTGACTGCGGAGACTGCGGCAGATGGAACAAGGTCCATCCATGCACCCGTCCTGCAAATCATCGGGAGCCTGAAAATGAGAGAGAATGTACTCCGTACACTGTATGCTTGCTATCCAGCCTCCTCAAAGATATCGGGCTGTGTTGTTTCTTAGTCCCTCTAATTTCTACGCGCAGCCGTATGCACACAGCCGGCAGCCTCGACTCATCTCGGTTACAGCCTTTCGTATGCCTTCCATACTTGTACATCGCGCTCGGGACACAATATTATGCAGGACAGCAATCACCCGCCATTCTGACATCCCTGAGCAGGATTTCAGTCAGCAGACAGGTCTGCATGCCTGTATTTGTTCTTTTCACCCTTTTCGCCTATTCTGGAGCACTCTTCAGCTCCCCGCCCCTGCTTTTCTCCTTCCTCCCCCCCCCTGATCACTCACTTCATGTCCGCTCCAAGTATTGGTGCATGTATTTGCTGCAACCGCTATTTTCAAACGGTGGTTCCGCCAGCTGACCAGTATGCGGGAGCTGCACCCTTCTTATGCACGCTGGCTGTTAGCACCATGCCTATGCTTCTTCCATGCTTCATGCACAAGCTCGACAGGGTATATTGGGGCCTGTTTGTCGGGTCGTGGCAATGGCAACGTCAAGAGGCATGTCGAACGCACTGGATAGAAAGCGCCTTGACCGTGCCAGGATTTCGAAATATGGTGCCTGCCCGTCGAAGAGAAGCCGACATATAGCTCGCCTGGCATCGTGCACTCATGCCACTGCAAATCGCAGACGGAATGGGCACAAACTGATGGAGATAGTCCCGGAGGGGCACAGAGAATAGCGACTTTTCGAGCAAACAAAATTCATGGGCTGTACGGTTAGCCGTACAGAATCATTGAGTGGCTCTTTTTTTTTTTTTTTTTTTTTTTTTTTTTTTTTTTTTTAAAACAAAAAAAAAATTAAAAAAAAAAAAAAAAAAAAAAAACGGTTTTTTTTTGGGCGGGGTGTTAAAAAAAATGGGCGGTTTTTTA
>WNYG01000103.1:0-18712 GCA_021396235.1 Sporothrix pallida | reverse complement strand
GGGGGGGCCCCTCTAATTCCCCCTTTTTCCCAAAAAAAACTCATTGGGGTTTCGGTTTTTTTTTTTTTTTTATTTTTTTGGTTTTTTTTTTTTTTTTTTTTTTTTTTTTTTTTTTTTTTTTTTTTTTACATCGACATCAGAACGCGATTAACCCGTCCTCCCATCTGATACTCTGTCGCAGCCTACGACTTCCACATGGTGTCGTATTTCAAATACTTATTATGAGGTGAGAAGCATCGCGGGCGGATACCAGCAATCTTATGGTACAGGCGGAGAAGATAACCAAGAATGGGGACTTGCTTGAAGACAGCACGGATTTTCTGACTTGGGAATCTCGTCGGCCAAAGGGGTGAAATGCTTGTGTCCTCCCCAGCCAATGTGATGCATATGGCGGTTCGCTGTTTGCACCCGGTCCGGCGGCTCTTTCCTCTCTCTTTTCATTTTCTTTTGATAATTTGGCCCACCAACCGTCCCCATATTCGCCGGTTTCTGTGTTTGTCTGTGTTTGTTCACGCCGGGCCGGACACTCAGCATCTACCACTTGCCGGCCATCTTCCTTGTCGAGTACCCGGTAAGTTGTACAACGTATCCGCGGCATTGCTGTTCAATATTCGGCTGCCGCATCCCATCCACCCCCTCTCTCACCTCGCCACGTCAGGATCCGCAGCCGCCCAGCACTCGATTTGTGTCTCTTGGCCAGTCGTTATTTTCCGCCCGGTGCTCGTTTGCCTGCATAGTGCCCCAGTACAAGTCGTGCAGGTAGCCGGGGAAGCCTGTGTACCAGAGCCTGTGCGCTAGTTCATTTCGTTGCACTTCATGTTTCTCGGTCTGGGCCTTGTCCTTTGGGTAAAAGTGCTTTCGGATACTCCCGTTGAAAGACCGGCTCTCCCAGCCTTTGGATGTCCTAGTCTTTGGTCACGCTTACTCTCTTCACCACAACGATTTCCACATACAAAAGCGAAAACACCCCAAAATCACTTCTCTTTTTTCCGTGGTGCACACTGCGCTCTTCAGTCTTACCCTTTTACCGAGCAATGTGCCTTGGTTTGCAGTCTTGAAAACCTGGGGACCTATTGAGCATGGAATTTCCGGCAGAAGCCCATGCAGGGCGTGCTGGTGCCCCCCTTGACATTGACTACATCAACGATGCCATGGTTTTCATACCATCGGAGCGGTGCACCATATCGTGTGGCACGGTGTGTGTTGATCCGCGCGCATCCAAGGTCCTAATCATCTTCAACCGACGACTTGGTATATGGCAACTCCCAAAAGGCCGGAAAAATATTGGTGAGGACCTCCAGTCAGCGGCCCTGCGCGAAACATACGAAGAAACGGGCGTTCGGGCCAGTCTCCTGGCGATGAAAATCCACACGCGGGCAACAATGCCAAACGGTGGCGGCATCTACGATATGAAAACGGCTCCGAGAAGCCATAATGCAGTATCCCATCAAACTACGCCCTCCACAGCATCGGCGTCTTCCGCGTCCACGGCCCACAGCACATCAGCCTCGGTTGCACCAGCTTCAATCAAGCCGGCAGTCTCGTCTGTCTTAACGCCATCCTTCACGCCAGCATCTCCCGAGAAGGCACCTGTTATCAGAAGCCTTGCAGAGAGCCGTGGGTGTGGGCATGGTCAAGAGCATAAAAATATAACGATAGCGGCTAAGGGCGCGGAAGAGCTAGCAGGTGGCTACACGACGGCTACGGTCACAGAAACAGCGACGTCAACGGCAAAGGCAACGGTGGACTCCAAGGTGACGTGCGACATACTAAACAATGAGCCGGTTGGAATTGTGCAATACCCCGACTTGCAAGCGGCTACACCAAACACCATGAAGACTGTGTTTTTTTTTGCTGCGTCTGCCGACTCGACGGCTGCGATGGGTCTTGGCGCGCAGGAGGACCACGAGGATTTACAGGCAGAATGGATGGACTTCCGGGTCGCCGACCAACGGTTGCGTTTCGGACCAGAAAAAGAAGCCATGTGGAAGGTTCGTCGGGATATGGAGAGGTCTGGTCTTAAGTGTTAGGGAGTCTTGCCGTCTCTTGGGTTGTCTTTACTCCTCTAGGCGGGGATTCTCTCTGGCTTCCTTTTTTATTTTTCTGTCTCTTTAATTTTTTTTCTCTTTTTTTTCTTCTTCTTTCTTGGTCTTCTTCTTGGTCTTCTTCTTTTCTTTTCTTTTATTATATCCACTTTATTTATCCTCTCCTTTTACACTCCTTCGAACAATTCTCGACTACTATACTTGTCTTATCTTCAGTCTTTATCCCCTTCTCGACAATACTATTTCTGGCACTGTCCGCCTGGTATCATGTAGTCTCGAATGTCAGATTAAGCACAACCCGGTTCAACCTTTAAATAAAGTAAAGTCTCCGTACTCCGTATGTTCTACCTCACAGTACAACGTACTAGTACGACTTGACGTCGCATATGCCAGGGCCGGTGCCGATCCACTAGGGCGTTTCTGGAAAGATCATGGTGGAGGGGATTCTTTCTTTTCACTTGCCACGTGTGACTCAACACGTGACCAAGCACAGTTGGTGATGGTGTCGTACGTGGTTTTCTTCCATAGCATTCTCAATAGGCTTGCTGGTAGCTTTAATTTCTAAGCCCAGTTTGTCAGCTAGATTCCGATTTGCACTCCCATATGTACTCCGTACATATGTTGTAATTATGTTGTACATAGAGAAGGAGTTTATTTTTACTTGGTAGCGTGGCGGCGTGGGTGAAAAATGCTCTTCACTGGAATACCCCACAAATTTCTCTTTTCAGCGTCCCAAATCGTACTAGCGCGGATGTCGTGATCGAAAGCTTTTTCAGACCTTCCGCAATTTGCGGCGTTGAGACCGATGGCGCAATTGTTTTTCTCGCCCTGCCGCCGGATGTCGACATTTGGTGCTGCATGGCGCTCTTACTGACACTGTGTTTCCAGTGCTGTGTTTCCAGCAGAGCATAGTGCCAATAATCTTACTCACTGTATGTGTCCCATAACGCCGCCACACCCTGGCCGACGCCTCCGACGTTGCTCGATGCCTGCCCTTTGGCCTGCCCGCCAAAATCAATGACAATTGAAACCACAAGGGCGTGGACGGCGCGGGGGGAGATGATTTCATGAGTGCGGCGTACACTGGATGGCTGTGTTCAGGTTCCATCACTGTATCGAAACCGTAACGCAGACACGGGCAGACAATAAAAAGCATAAAAAACAGCATGAAAAAAGTAAAAACCAATATTCATAATGTGATTCTGGGGGTGTTGAAGGGGCGGGTGCCTGGGTTATATCATCAGTTGCCGAACCAGACTACCTGGTGTGGAGAGTAGGGCCCGGCTGTCGGTCCCGTTGACGCAAAATCAACAACTCTCACAAATCCAGGAGGCCAAAGTCTTCTCGGATATTCGTCTTAGAAATCCAATCGAAATGACTCTGTTCTTTTTAAGAACAAACTACCGCCTTCCAGTTATATTGTACACAAAACCCCTCGCTTGGTATTTCTTTCCACTCTCATCTTCATATTGTCATTCTTCCAAGCCAACTTCACCCAGTGCTCAAAGACATCACTCTTATAACGACACTTTCAGCCCTCCAGCCCTCCAGCCCTCCGCTATTGCGTGATCGATCCTTGACACTGATCCTGGACAGTACGCCCCCCACTTCATCACACTCTTTCTCCTTGTGCAGCCTTCGTTTCACCCTGTCTGCCCCTCCTCTCCGAGTCAAACACGAGACACAGGAGACATATCAACGTGGCTGAACGACGAGATATATATTTGATACACTTGTATCGTGGCTCGTGGCTCTCATCATTACCCGCGGACTACACAGCACCCCTTTTGCAAATCACATCCATTCAAAAATCAAAAGATGGCCACCGAAAGCCCTATCGTGTCGATCGAAACCTCGGCGGTTATGTCGACAGCCAACTCACCCCGCCTGGAGCCCACTGAGGTCTCCAAACAGGCTGACGATGCCGTGTCGGTCGAGTCCGGCTATGGTTCCGCGCCACCATCTGCGTCCGCATCAACTGCACGGCTGCCGCGTGTGTCCTTGACACCTGAGCATTTGAGGCACCTCAACAAGCAGCTGGAGAACATGGAGCCCCTGGATATCCTCCGCTTTGCCAAGATTTTTTTCCCCAACCTCTACCAAACGACCGCCTTTGGCCTGACGGGCCTGGTGACCATTGATCTTTTGTCCAAGCTGGAGGAGGAGAGCGCCCCCAAGGACGCAGAGGCCGCCAACAAGCACAGTGTCGACCTCATTTTCCTCGACACCCTGTACCACTTTGACGAAACATACGATCTGGTTGAGCGTGTGCGGGCACGGTACCCGGGCATCACGATCCACAGCTTCAAGCCCGATGGCTTTGAGACGGCTGCCGAGTTCGAAGCCACGTACGGCCGTTTGTACGAGTTGTCCGAGGAGATGTACGACTACCTCGCCAAGGTGGAGCCGCAGGAGCGGGCATACGACAATCTCGATGTGGTTGCTGTGCTGACAGGCCGTCGTCGGTCGCAGGGTGGTCAGCGCGGCGATCTGGACATTATCGAGGTCGACGACGAGCGGGGCATCTACAAGATTAACCCCCTTGCAAACTGGTCGTTTGGCCAGGTCCAGGCGTACGTGCGTGAGCACAGCGTGCCGTACAACGTGCTGCTGGATCGCGGATACAAATCCATCGGTGACTGGCATTCGACCAGCCCTGTCGGCGAGGGCGAAGATGAACGCGCTGGCCGCTGGAAGGGCCGCAACAAGACCGAATGCGGTATCCACAACAAGCAGTCTCGGTACGCACAGTTCCTTGCCGGCAGTGCCGATGCTGCACCGGAGGCTAGCTCTGACGGTCTGGCGGAGAAGCTCACTGCCGTTGCATGATTCATAGAGGCTCTCATGTCTGGGCAGTGGATAGAAAGCAACAAACGCCCGGTGCCGGCCTTTTCTCTTTCTTTTCTACTTCTTGTCTCTCTTTTCTTTCTTTCTTTCTGTCTCGGGCCCCCCCCCCCCCCCCCCGCCCGGGGGGGGGGGGGGGGGGGGGGGGGGGGGGGGGGGGGGGGGGGGGGGGGGGGGTGTGGTGTGGGNNNGGGCTTTTTATTGAAAGAAACAACCGCCGGGGGCCGGCGTTTTCTATTTTTTTTTTTCTTTTTTTTTCTCTTTTTTTTTTTTTTTTGTGTCTCCCCCCCCCCCCCCCCCCCAAAACTAGGGAGGGGAAGCATACTTACACGGCGTTCAGGAGATAGGTTGATGGGGTTGAATTTTGGACAGCGATCATTTGCTTTCGTTTTGTTTTTTGGATTTATATCTCTTTCAGGGGCGGTCATTGCCCCCACCTCCTTCTTCCAATGTACGGCTTATTTGCCGTCGTTTGTCTCTTTGTGTCGATTTCATACAGTGCCGCGTGCACTCTGGGGGACGTCATGACCTTAACGATATACTCCGTACTCGATTAATATATAAAAGTAAAAACTCATGGGTGCCGAAGGACAGCAGTTGCTGTTTGCAGTGCATGCTGGTCGCAAAGTGTTTTGTTGTGTTCTGATTGTATGGTGTCGAAGAGGGAGGGAGAGAGAGAGAGAAGGCGCGGCTTCTTGGGCAAGGTCATCTGTTCACCAATTTTCATCCCTTTCCCCTCAATTCACGTGACCCCGAAACGCCGTCATCAATGCGACCGGATTGGAAGGAGCTGCTCTAGACACAGCTCTCACGGCACAGCTTCACTGTGAGCGGGCGTGCTCGTCAGTGGCTTACACGAATAGTAACTCGTTGCCAGGATCTGCGCGGTGATCACACAGTGAGTTTAGTCCTTATGATGATGCCAGAATCACAGGCAGCTTTTGGTTAATGGAGACGGTCTTTGTGCTATTTACTGCCGGCGTACAGAAACGATGTACTACTATTTCAGTTTCCATTTTTAATATTTGGTTCCTATTTATTCCCTTGCTTATTTTTTATTTTCATGTCTTGGTGTGTATACTCTTTATTCGATTCATCCATTCAAGCTGCATATTCAACCAAAACCTATTACTCACAGCAACCCCCATACCCTTCGCCACCCCCCACGCCGTTCTGTGCCCTGCCGCCTTCAGTCATCCCGAGCTGCCATGCCGCCGATGTGCCGTGCCGACGACTACACAAGGTGGTACTTGTGCAGCAATTCGCCGATCTCGGTGCCGTCCAGCCGGCTGACCAGGAACTTGCGCAGACGCTCGGGAAGCCACTTGGCGAGTTCCTTGTGATCACGCATGCTGATGGTCGCATCCAGGAGTGTGCGCACGTCGTATGTAGAGGCTAATACCTCTGGAATGCCCCGGTCGACCTTGATCAGCGTGTATGCCGCCTGCATGCCGGTGCGCACCGAGTACTCCGTCGTAAAAATGGTGTCGGCTGTGCCCGTCTCGGCGAACTGGCCCAAAAAGGCAAAATTCTCAGAGCCCCGAGGCACCACATCCGGTCGGTCGCCAGAAGCACGCGGCATGAAAAAGGCTGTCACGTACGGCATCATTACGGGGACGCACTTTGCAGACTCCGCCGCGAGCTTGGGGATGTCACTGGCCGGCACGCCTAAGTGGTACAGCCATTCCTGTGTGACTTCCTCACCCGTACAGTCCTGCATCGGCTTCTTGACATAGTCACCGAGCTCATCGACTAGCAAGCCATACACCCAGATGACTAGCTGATCCTTCTTTTGTTTTTTGAAGTGCGGCTGACGGTTAATCGTCCAGCTCATTCTCCAGGCCGAATCGCGAGCCGTGACGATGCCGCCCGTGACAACGCGGCCACTGAACGGATCCCGCTTGCAAATCTTCTGGATGTACGGCGGGATCTGTCCGTCCAGCGTCGTGACTGTTGCACTTTCCCATTTGGTCTCGGGGATATGCGCGCCAAAGACGTCCGGGTGGCCAAATGCAGGGTCCTTGGCAGCGATGCGGCGCCACAGATCCCAGGCTGGCGCCGGGCCCTCGTTGAGGCGAGCCGCCGTGTGGTGGTCACCGAGGTCCGAGTTCTCGGTGAGTGAGCCGATTATGGTGAAGACGTATTCGTTCTCGCCAATGTCGACGCCACCCTTCTCGCCATCTTTGGTCCAGTGGATCCGCGTCGCCCGCTTGGTTGTGGCGTCGTTTCCGCTGCTGGGCTGCCCAATGGCAAAGTCGATGTCGTGGACGGCCGTGTTGTACTGAAATTTCACCTTGTGGTCCTCTAGGTATTTCATGAGCGGCAGCACGAGGGACTCGTACTGGTTGCACTTGGTGAACTTGAGCGTGCTGAAGTCGGGCATGCCGCTGATATGGTTGACAAAGCGGTGCAGGTACAGCTTCATCTCAAGGGCCGAGTGCCACTCCTCAAAGGCGAACATGGTCTGCCAGTACAGCCAGAAGTTGCTCTTGAAGAAGTCGGCCGTGAACACCTCGTTGATCCGCTTGTTCTCGGCTTCCTTGCGAGCAGACAAGAACAGCCGCATCACCTCCTTCTGGGCCGTGTCACTGAGAGTGAACAGGCCGTTGGTGCCGGCATCTTGGCCCTGGTTGATGGTGGCACGTTGCAGCGAGAAGTTGGGGTCCCGCTTATTGAGCCAGTAGAACTCGTCCAACACGCTGGCACCAGGCTCCTCGAGCGAGGGGATGGACCGGAACATGTCCCACAGACACTCAAAGTGCTCCTCCATCTCGCGGCCGCCGCGGATAACAAAGCCCTTTTCCGGCTCGTCAATGCCGTCCAGCGCACCGCCGGGGATCTTGCCCTCTTCAATGATGGTGATGTTCTCGCCGGGCATCTGGGCATCGCGAATAAGGAAGACCGCCGCCGACAGACCGGCCAGGCCGCTTCCCACGATCCACACCTTCTTGTCGTCGACTCCCTCGGCCTTGAGAGGCCGGGCAAACGCCTCGTAGTTTCCGTGGCTGTAGTACATTGTGGTCTCTGCCGTGTTCACGAACCGTACTGTGAGTGGGCGATTTGAGGAATAGGAGGCGGTGGAAGAAAGGGTGAACTGGGACAATATGCAATGTTGGAGTGGAGCTGAGTATTTCCTGTGTGTTTTTCGCCGTCTATGCCATGTTCAATCGTCTGCTGCTCCCCAGTCCTCTATTTGTAGGGAAGTAAACATGGCCGATGTCTCGTGGCATCATTGGTGCTGACACATGTCAAGGGGGACGAGGACGCGCACGACGCCCGTTGCTCGATCTCATGATCAAACATGATGTTGCCTTATGGGCCAGGCCATGGCCTGGTCGACGACCGAAATCAGCGCCGAAGCCACGATGGTTAGACTCATTCATTTGGTTGGGTTTGAGCTTGGCTTTTAACTTTCTTTGTATCCATGCAAGTGTAGTCGCTTATTGTCGGCCCGCACCCTGCCGTTTCGTAATTGTCTGCAAACCCGAATTTGTCAAGGTTTTGAGAGAATGCCAAAAGCCTTTGATGGAGAAGAAATGCCTTTGCGGTTATAACGAGACAATGCTGACAGGATATGGAGTAATTAGTAGTAAAGTTTAGTATATGTTAGAACGAAGGCGCAATTGAAGATGCCGGGCAGAAGGCTAAGGTGGTCTACAGGAGCTACGAAGTACATCGTCGTAATACTTGCCAGATTCGGCTCTTGGCTCCTGTCAGTACAGGCGCTACAGGGTACTAATCTGTATGAATACAGCGGTGGCAGGAAAGTAGTCAGTTAATAGTCAGGGGTGGGTAGGAGGGTTGGAGGTAATTACCCAACGGAGCTTGTTGTTAGGGCTCCCACGACTAGTAGTAGCTGTCTCGGTCTGATGATGGAGCCCCAACATGCCAACGAGGGAAACATTAGGCGGCTTGACTTGGGCCCCTGGCGAGCCTGGCACCTGGCTAGGCCACTCTCCACCATTTGCGGCAGTCACGTGGCTTCCCACACCAACGACGTCACAGCCTCGGTCCTTTCCACCGGCGTCGCTTCTGTGACTCGTTTACCAGACCTCTGGACATTTGATCCAGAACACGCACCCATAGGAAGACACCACACCACTTGAAGCCGCAACCGGGATGAAGCCAGACACCACGCCATCCAATTTTTTTTAGATTCTAGGCAAACCCCCGACTCGGGCCTCGATCGCAGCAAATCTCGCACGAGTGTCGTGATCGAACAGCTGTTCTAAGCACCACATCGTCCAGTGTCTCACTGTTCACTTCCGGCCAAATGTGAGTCTCCCTGCCAGCTCGGCGGCGTGCAGAGCTACCACCGACTTGCAAAAGCAGCTCCATTGTTGTTTTTTTTGCGGTTCATCTCGTAACGCATTGACACATTTGGCTGACTTGGGTTCATTTAGGCCATATTTGGAAGGGCTTCACTTTTGACCTTCATTAGCACCTTGCTTTTAAATATTATTTTTTGAGAGAGCTTTTATCTTGGAAAAGGGTTTTGCCGCACTTTTCTCCCCTGTAACATTGCCAGTCGCCATTCCACCAACAGCAAGCATCAAGCAGGAACCATGGCTGCATCTACAGCTGCCGCAGCTGCCGGATCTCTCCAGTCGGACGAGGACCGCTACTTTAGCACCAACCCGCCACCCAAGGACCTGGAGCAGCATATGGCATTGGTTGAGGCTTTTGTCGACAAACATTCAGAGGCAGGTCGTCGGATCGTGCTCGTCACCTCTGGAGGCACGACTGTAAGCTCTTTCTGTAGCGACAACCTCCCAAGGCTAGATATGTACTGACAAGTAATATGTGATGTAGGTTCCTCTCGAGAAGCAAACGGTCCGTTTCATTGACAACTTCTCTGCTGGCACGCGTGGTGCGACAAGTGCAGAGTATTTTTTGGACGACAAGGCCGATTATGCCGTGATATTCCTGCATCGTCAATTCAGGTAAGAGCCAGTCCCGTTAAAAGCTTCTTTTTTCGTTTTCTCTCTCTCTCTCTCTCATTCTCTTTCCCTCCTCTTCGTTCTTACTCGTCTTATCATTTCTCTTTCATTTTTGCCCTTCTTTTTTTTATCGTACCATTCTCATCGCTAATTGCCCTCTTCCACCCTCTATACAGCCTACAGCCCTACAGCCGCCACTACTCGCATGCCACCAACAGCTTTCTGGATTTTCTGACAGAAGATGAGAACGGCCATGGCGTCCGCTCCCGAGACGAAGATGCAGACTCCATGCTAGGGGTCTGGAGACGGTATCGGGCTGCCAAGGACCGTCTTTTGGCACTTCCGTTTGTGACCATCACCGACTACCTCTTTGAGCTGCGGGCTATCAGCAGAATAATGCATCGTCTGGGGCCGAATGGCCTTTTATATCTGGCGGCTGCTGTGTCGGATTTCTTCCTCCCGGTTTGTGTTACCCGTAAACGCTTCAAGCTTCAAGAACCCCTTCTCCCCCTATGTAACAATCGGGACTAACAACGGTCAGCCCGAGCGTATGGCAGAACACAAAATTCAAAGCACGGATATTAATGCTGTCAAGTCGGGGGACAGGCCAGCAGGCAGTTTTGCCGTTGACGAAGATGAAGAGACCTTCGACAACTTTGACTCGTGAGTCATGGCCGCGCGTTGGTTGCAACCAATGTCCTCGTTTTGATTGTTCCAGGCTCAGATACTGACAGTCACAGATCCCCCAAAGTGCCTCGCAGCAAGAGTCTTGTTATCGATCTGGACCCGGTGCCCAAGTTTTTGAAGAGCCTGGTTGATAATTGGTCACCGGAGAGTATGATGATCTCGTTCAAGCTCGAAACCGACCCTGACTTGCTGATCGGAAAGGCAAAGGGTGCTCTTGAACGGTACCAGCACCATCTGGTGATTGGCAACATCCTGGCGACCCGCAAGCAGGAGGTTGTCTTTGTGACGCCCCGGGACGTGGATTGGGTACGCCTTTCTGAAGCAGAGGCAGCTGCCAATGTTGAGATCGAGACCCTGATTGTCCCACGTGTTATCAGCCTGCACGGGGAGCACATACAACACAACAAGGGCAGCAAGGAAACGAAGTAAGTGGTGCCTATGCATTATTATTGATCGTGTTGTACAGAATCTGGCGTGCTCTGAGCAGCATCTAATTGTACACAGGGGTAGCATCAGAAATTAGACGGTAGAAAAGATGCATGGTCAATGGTTAAATGTTAGATGTTGCTTTTTATCCAGGCACGGTGTAAACCGTACAACCTAAGCACTAAGTAATGACTGAAAATTATTATAAACATAGAAAAAAACGCCTGGAAACGTGAGTAGGCAAGCCCAAAAAGCAAGACGGAAAAGCAGCCCCCCTCCCATAACAATAAAACAGAAAACACCTCAATGAGCTAGGTGTTTAAACAATATGTGCGGATGCCCACCGAGTAAAACCCCAACATCTGTTAGACAAAGAACATGAATAAATAGAACATAAATAAATGAAACGGAAGCGAGGGCTGTAACTCTCCCATACTGCCACTTTTTCGTAATCTTTCCCTACGACTGTCACCCTCCTACTGTGCCTTTGCTTTTGGTTTTGCGGCACGGGGTGGGGACTGGAGGCCAAAGACAGACAGAAGAAGGACGGCCGACATGCCAATGGCGCCCGCGCCGTAGGCAACCTCCCTACCTGCCCACCAATAGACACTGGTGAACAGAATAGGGCCAAGGCCACGACCAACCTGTCCCCACGAACGTAGGATGCCAAGTTTTCCACCGCGCTCGCTCGAGTGGGCTTCGAAACTGCTTAGGGCGTTGAGGCCGGTGACAACGGTCGCCGACGTGGTCGCGAGACATGCAGCAGCTAGGTAAAGACTGCCCACGGTGGTGAGGCTTCCTAACAAGAAGAACGCAATCTGGCATGCGATAATGCCAATGCGCACAGATGTCAAGGGCGGGAGACGGCGGGTCACCCCACCTTGCAGAAGAGAGGCAACAAGGCCAACAAAGCCGAGCAACCTCCCGTTTTTTGCGGAGGTATAGCCAAAGAGGTCATAGGTCATGAAAGGGAGTGAAAACTCCATACCTGAGAAGAACAGAAGAAATACAAAGTGCACAGCATTAAGCATAAAGTGTGAGTTTGTACGAACGTGAACAGCATCTGATGTTGCTCTCTTGGCGGTCCCTGGCTTGTCGCTCTTCGGTGTCGTGGATTCAGTGCCTGTGTTGGCTGGCAGTGTCTCCGGGAGGCACAGGTAGAGATATATGGTTTCGGCAACAATGAGGAAGAGAGAGAAGCCTGCAGCGGCGGCAAACGGGTTTGTGTTAATCATGGAAATGGTGCTCAGCCATGCACCTAGGGCAGGGCCAAAGGTGAACGCGATCGAGAAGCACACGCCGATCAGGGCCATGGTGGAGCCGCGGGTCGAGTCGTCGGAAATGTCGGTGGCAATGGCCATGGCCAGCTGCACGTTGCCCTCAGATAGGCCACCAACGACACGCGAGAGCAAAAATGTGCGGAAATCGACGGCCATTACCCAGAGCAGGACAGATAAAATATTTCCTGTCATGCTGGCAAGAAGAGCAGTTCGGCGGCCATAGCGATCGGACATGTGGCCAATGACTGGGGACGCAATAGCTTGCAAGAGTCTGGAGACAGAGAGGGTTGCGTTAGAAAGAGAAATAAACCCGCGAATATATGGGATGATGTCCCGGAATAATTTATGCGTAGCCTTACGAGAACAAACTTCCTAGGGCTCCACCGAGCAGGACGATATCGTATCGCGAGTCAATTGGGCGGGCAAACGAAGCCTTGTATGCATTCAAATAGTTAAAAACGTTGGCAAGCAATGTCGGTGACTGCGATTCGCCAACATCTCGAGAGAGCTCAGCATTGCGGTAGAATTCGAGTAGGCTGGGAAACAGAGGCAGGATAAACGTGAAAGATATCTTAGGAGACGTTAGCCATGCAGTAGAGAGGCGACATGGTTGCAAAGAGATGCAGATGGGGCCACGTACCAGGTCGAGCAACAGCGAGAAAACAATGACTTTGAGAACCCGTTTCCGCCTCGCGGGGTCTACAGGGGCTGCCGCCATGTCTTTTGTGGCATACGCCTGGGCGTAGCAACACCTCTGAGGTACGTCGCACAGTCGTGAAGATCTAGAGGGAGCTTAAGCGGGCAGGCAAAAGACCGAGATCGATTGTTCGGGAGGCCGAGTGATCGAAAGCCGAAGTTTAGATCGGTGGGCTGTTCGGGAGGGAGTCGTGAAGTAAACAAAAGACGAGAGCGGAGAATGTCGATAATGAGCGGCGCGACAGAGCGATGGGTAAACTGTGTAGTGAGGTAGCGATGGAAGCAAAAGAAATAGGAGAAGAACCAGCAGCCGAGCCCGTCGTTGCCAATTGCGAGAAAGAGAAAAGAAAAGGAAAAGATGAGTGTCAAGTGATGCCGTTACCAAAGGCTGTTAAAAAAATAGAGTTGTGGCTTGTTCTTTCCCTCTCCGGAGTTTGTTGTCCCCGATTTTTTTTGTCATCCGCACCTGCCACTACTGGTCACTATTGGGCACGTTCTGCCAACACTGGTGCGACAGCTTGTCTCCGTGTCTTTCAGCTAAGCTTTTAGTAGCCACGGCCTGTGCGCATCATCTCTCCTTGACTCCTGTCCATACGTATCAATTGTTAATCAATCATCCATCTCCATTTAATCTCCAATAATACTCTACTTCTGTCCTCACGAGCAAACGCGGGACCAGATCAGCCAGCAAGCCGTGTTCGGCCTTTTTGGCATTTCTCCCCAAGCCACGTTTCTTGTTGCAAAGAGCCGTGAAAAGTCAAGTGTTTCAACCGCCAAAAGCCGCCGATTGGCTGCTTGTGGTAGGTGTCTAAGGCTGACCAAGAATGGCCCCGCCCAAGCCCAGGAGCTCCTGCCCGCCCGGCCTTGGCTCATTTCAACGTGCGATGGAGAGTCCAGGACAGAACGGTCCCTATTTATATGCAAAGTCTATTTCTATTCTCTGAAGTACCCTGCAACTACGACGTATATACACACACACACATGCATTTTGATATGATGCGACGCAAGCGAACCCTTGCAACTCGCCACCCCCTTTGACGATTGCTAACTGCAGACTAGAAGTTGGAGAAGACGCCCCAGCCGACGACCGCCACCTTGGCTAAATAGAGAGCCACCAAGGAGCCGACATACAGGACAGCCGTGAAGACGATCAAGCCCCAGTACTCGCCGTCGTTTGTAGTCAATATCTTGCCCGCAATGGGTATGCCAACAAGCGTTGCAACAGACACGGCGGTGTAGCATGTGGCATAGTACCGGCCATAGTTAACCGTCGCACAGAGGCGGCCAATGCTGACAGGCACAAGACTAATGTTGCTGCCGCTGGTGAAGCCAAATAACAAGGCAAAGATCATGATTGGCGCCGATGCCGCACTGTTGCTGTCGCCGCCATCGCTGGGGCCGGTACGGGTCGTATCAAGCATCGAGCTCGGCAGCCACACGGCGAGGCACGAAACGGCGGCTAAGATGACAGCAATCATGTTGGCGTTAAAAGGGCCAATCTTGTCGGCATACCAGCCGGGCAGTACGCGGCCCACGACCGACCCGGCGTTGAGGATGGTGACGACCTGGGAGGCATACGACGTGGAAAAGCCGCGCGAAAGGGCATACGTCGAAATGTACGTTAGTGGGATGAACAGCGCAAACTCCAGCAAAAACACACCCAGCGTCGTTAATGCGAAGGGGATATTGCGGAAGATGTGGATGTCGGGGTGTGTGCTAGCATTGAGCGCCGGGGGCAGGCGGGATCGAAGCAAGAGGTTGGACAGGCCGGACAATACCAGCGAAATCAGCGCCAGGGACCGAATGCCCCATCCCCAGCCGACCCGGTCAAAGAGGCTCTGCAATATCAATGGGATACACACACCCCCTATGCCGCCGCCGGTAGATGCAATGCCCGTGGCAAACCCTCTTCTGCGGCTGAAAAAGTGGCCAATCGCGGCAATGGACGGCGTGAACAACAGTGCCGAGGCCAGTCCGTCCATCAGGCCAAAAACGATGATAAAGTGCCAGAATTCTACGAAAAGAGCGTGTTATCAGCAAGTGGCATACAAAAATGGTTTGAAAAGGGGTGTGTTTCAATTCTCACTTGTGCAAAAGCTTAACAGCACAAGACTGGTAACAAGGCACAGCGTTCCAGCTAGTACCAGCCAACGCGGCCCATACTTGTCAAAGATGGGGCCGATGTATACACCTGCGAAGAAGCAAACAAAGGCATTGAGAGAAAAAATCCAGCCGATCGTGTCCTGGCTCTCGTTTGCCAGCTGGTGTGTCGAGACATACGTCTGGAAAGTTGCCAGACTGTTTAAAATGCCGAGCGACGAGAAGAGGGCCAACCATGCTCCCAGGACGACGAGCCATGCTTGGAGCCCACCCTCGGGGAACGTTTCCGTTCGCTGTGATGGAGTGGCCTCTGTTTTTGGCTCAGGCCCGTCTGTGCTCGCCGTCGTCTGCCCTATGTCGGGGGTAGACACTGGGCATTCCGTGTGAGTATTCGTGCAGCCTTTTGTGGGCTTGTCGGTTTGAGGGTATGATTCAGTGAAAGTTGCATTTTTGCTGAAGCATACATCGACGTGTTTGACGGTGGCGCCAACATCGCTGTCGCTTGATTCCAAAGACGTCGTGGGCTGGCCATTGCTATGCTTTTCCCTTTTTGTGTCGTCCGTCATGATCCTCCCAAATCGACCAGGGGTCGTCTATCCATTGGCGCGCAAACAGGTGGTCGTCGAGCTACGCAATGCCTGGTAGAGCCGTCCCGTGGGCGGCCCTTATTAAATTTAGCACGCCGAATGGGTAGAGGCGATGCGTTCCAACTTCCGAGGCGTCAGAGTTGAGAGATCTCATTCCCAAAAGTAGATATATGCAAGTAAAGGCGGCCAACAAGGGTGAGGTAGATATATGAACTGAGGAACGAGGCGGGGAAGACAAATATATCAGTATAATTAGAAACGGAGAGAAAGGACAGAGAAAGAGAGAATGAGGGAGAGGAGAGGAAACCAGAAAACAAGATAAGCCGGGGGAAGTGCCAAAAATGTGAAATAGATGGAGAGTTCTCATTAATAAAAGAGCCCGAGTCGAAAATGGCGACAATACAGGATCAACAGCGGGAACAGACGCCCGGCCCGCAGAAAGTCAACCACGGTTGCAAGGGTAAAGAAGTCACGCACACAACACACGATATAATAATAGGAAGGCTCTCTGTTGTCCGCCGTCTGTGTTGGGCCCGCTGGGTTCCTTCCCCGAGGAAAGAAACCGCTTGTTCATTTGCAGGACTTACAAGTTGCACGCTAGCCCCCGACCTCGCCTTTAATGCTTTCCGTGTTGGTTGGATACACGTATTTTTTTGGTCTTGCTCCGCACGGTATTTGTATGTGCTATACGGGCACCTTCCTGCCCGAATACCTTCTGCATCTTGTATAGATCCTTTCTCTCTCACATTTTTTGCAGTCCCCTTTACATGCGTCTGTAATCTTATGATCTTTTACGGCGGACGGTACTCTCTGTGTCGTATCATCCCGGAATCGAAGACACATGAATTCAGTACGATGTGCAAAGTTTGAATATAAAGAATATAAAATCACGACACAGAGTCGTGCTCCGCGTCTTGCCAATGAAGAAAGTGGCCGTATGGGTGGACCGAGCGGAAACACTTGGATTTGTACAGATTTTTTTAAAGGAATGAAGACAAGACAATTTTTTTTAAACAAAAAGGAAGACTGGCCATGACCACGCTTGGTAAACGGACCAGGTCTGTCTTTTCAGGCAATTTGGGGCCAAGGACACCAAGGTGGTTGAAGGTGGTTGGCCTGTTCTGCAACGTTTACGTTTTACATTCATAATTTTACGTAGTTTTTTCTTGTTCCCTTTCCTTTCGGTTTTTTCGAGCCTTCCTAGTTTTTTTAGCATTCTATCGCGGGGATTGTGGGCCATTCGGCAAAGGGGGCGATCATTCGCCTTTTTGCTGAGAATTGCAGCGCCGATGGCGCCTGCCAACTTTGAATTGTGGGGAGATGGACGGACAGTCCTCTTGCACCCGAAGATTGAAAAAGAGAATATGAAGGAAGAAATGCAGTACACACCCCTGAACAAAGACCTGCTGCATTACGACGTATTACAGGAGGCTCTTTTACACACACTCTCTATATCAATAATGGCTAGACTACCTTGTCAATGCGGGTGTTGCCTGCCGGGAAACGTTTTTCGAAAACGCTCCTCTTGTGGGCGATATGTGACATTTCTTCTCACACATCCGTCGCCAGGAGCAGGTCCTGCGCAGCACACCTATTTCTGGCCCTCATATTAAGGGTGCCCTGTACGTACAACATACATGGAACTACAATTGCATATATCTGGTTGCTACATGTACTCCGTAGCTGATTGTATTACTAACACTTGTTCTCATTCCTGCCAAAATTATGAGAATGGGTTGTAGGACGTGAAAGATGAATCCAGACTCAGACTCAACACTGAGAAAGAAAGTAAGGCTCTGGTCTCAATCAATCAAAAGCACAAAGTGCGCATTATGGCAAACTGGTGGGCTAATCTTCACTGAAGAGCCATGTGCTCTGAGTGACTCTGACCATGCTCCTCGCTCTCCCTCATGACAACCCCCCACGGGACTTGTTGTTCTGCGTTGCGTTCCGCGCTAAACTGCTGTATGTCTGTCACCCTCTTGTTGAACTGGACTGCATTGTTGGGAATGTGACTCGTAAGAATATTGAGTAGATCACGTCGATGTGCGCTGGTCCGCTCATAGCATTCCGCGCCAAACGGCTGTGGAGTCCAGCCGCGTTTTTCGCCAAAACTAGGCTCGGCGTACAGTGTCTCTATGGCAACGTGTAGCTTTTCTTTCGATAGATTTCCCGACGATATGGTGTCGTAGGCAGCGCGCAGCTCGGGGCTGATTAGAGCTATGGTTCGAAGTGCGTTAGGACCGAGACTAACACCGGTGTTAATGACGTTGTATTGGGCCGCCGATTCGTAGATGGTAAAGGATATATTGTTTTGGAGACAGCCGACGGCGAGAGATAGGTTATTAATGTTGGACCCGATAATGGTAATGTGTATTGGCGATGATGGTGAGGGGCTTGGTTGTGGTGAATTGGACGATTGGACGGACTTGGTAGACTTGGTGACGGAGGAGGTCGAAGGTTTGGTTGTTGGTTTTTGTAAGGTAGATTTACGGTTAATAGGTTATTTAAGGTAGAATAAAACGTTCTTTATTATTGTCGCGAGTGAAGATAAAAAATTGTTTAGTTAAAAAACTAGTTTAAAGTTTAAATGTTAAAGTTGGTGTAGTTGTTAATAATTATCGATAAGGTTTTATTTTTAACTTACCGTAATAATACTTCGGTTTATTAAATAAAAGTATTTAAATATTTATATTTTTATAATATAATAAAAAATATTAAAATAAAATAAAATATCGTAAGTTATTTAATATATAATATCGTTACTGTTTAACGGCGAGGTTACGGAAGTTTATAATTTATAATGTTAAACGTTATTGTTTAATGTATTGGTTTTACGTAAGATGTTTAATAACCCGTAAACTATAAAGTGGTCGTTGTAAGTTAATAATATTCGGAGTTAATATTAAAATTAAATTATTTTAATAGTAATTATATTTTTATTACGTTTTATTTTAATTTAAGATAAAAGATATATTTAGTAACTTTAATAAATAATGTTATTTTTATTTAAATTTTATAATTAACGTTTAGTTACGTTAAATACGATTTAACTTTAAAAAAATTTAATTTATACGACGTTATAAGTCGGTTTAACGGTTATATAT
>WNYG01000102.1:5959-74281 GCA_021396235.1 Sporothrix pallida | reverse complement strand
AAGTAATTAATATAATGTTAAGTTTAAAACTTATATAATAATATAAAAAATAATATAAAGAATATATAAATAAAAGTGTATTTTTAACGAAAGGTGTAAATGTTTAAATTTTCGATAATGTTACCGTTTGTAAATGTACTTAGTACGTATTTTAATTTTACTTATATTATATATTATATTTATTTTATTAATTAATGTTTTTAATTTAAATATATAGTACAATTTAAATAAATTAAGACGAGTTTGTAAACTATAATGTTTTAATAAACTCGAGTTAATATAAAGTTAATTATCTCGGTTTAAATTTAAATATTTTAAACGTTAAAATACCGATTGTTTTTAAAATATTAAACGGACACCGAGTAAGTTACGAAAAAAGACGGTAAAATAAAAAATATCGAGTAAATTATCGTAATTCTTAGTTTTAATATTATTTTTTTTATTTATTTATTTCTCCGTTAAGTTTATTAAAAATAACGTAAAAAAAAGTAAATTTTTTTTTAAAAATTTAAAACGTACCGGTTATAAATTTATTAATAAAGGTTAAAAAAAGTATAATATACGACGTACTTTAACTTTAACTTATTATTAAAACCCGAAACTACGAGGTATATTAACTTTACTTATAAAAAAAACTATATTAATCGAATAAATATCTTTAAATGTTTAATAAACGAATTTTAACTAAAAATTAATTTAAATTATTAATTTTAATATTAACTTAATTTTTAACTATAATATATACTAAGTATTTAACTTATATCGTTTTCTTCGGTTTAATAATATATTAACACTAAAATGGTAACGGGGGAGACGACCAAAATCTAAGGAAATAATTCATTTTTTTAAAGGCGTCCACTAAGGCTACGTCACCCCGTAAAACAAGAAACAAAGACGCGTCTCTTTCAAGGGGCGGAAACAATTCTCCGGTGGGGGGTAGGCCAAAAATATAAACTAACAGGGTTCCAAACTCTCCATCGGTGTCAGTTTTAAACGTGTCAGTCTTATTCAGTGCTGCTGTCGACAAAAACATCTCCAAATCTCATGGTTACCCCACAATCCTCATCAACATGTCAACTGATACGGATACCACTGCGGCGACCCCAACAACAGCCACCACAAACACTAGCACGGCTGTGACGGCACAGGCTGACCAGACAGAACTCACAGCGGCTGAAGTTGCCCGGCGAGAGATTGACGCTGCTCTGCAGCTCCACCACTGCCCCACGGCTCGACCTTCCACTCCAGAACTCCGGCCGGCCGATGAGACCCAAGGCTCCACAGGTGAATAGGTGCCATCCAGACCCGGTATTGTTTTATATGATTGGATGGCGACAGGCAATTGCCGCTGCCCAACCCCAATTCCCTTGAACTAGTTACGGCAGATAGTTTGTTGAGCACACCTGGCATAATATGCAATGCGCTTTCAGTTCAGTCTGCGCGTTCTGCATTGTGTCTGCTATTCGGAGCAGGGACCAGTTTGTCAGGTCAAGCAGGCTGTTGCATGACTAGCAGCAAAGCCTCCAGAGCGCCATGGTTTGTATTTTCCAGTCGTACCACACCGTCTTCCTGTGTTCTTGGGTCTGACTATGTGTGTGCACACGCGTCGGTGTATAGCAGACCGACATGGCATTCTTCACCCCTCATCGTCCTCGGCATCCTCGATAGTCGTGTGATATGCTCTGTGGCCTGTCGTCGCAAATTGCTCTGACAGGACAGCTGTGGCCGTCGGTTCCCTGCTAACGTTCTCAGCGGTCCCATTGCTGGTCTGCACGGAACTGTTGAGGTAGCCTTCCCTTTCGAGTCGGTCCACCTCTTCTGGCTCCAGCAAACCACCCATTCCCCGGCTCTTTTCCAGATTCCGCCGCACCACGGTTGGCATGAAAGCCGATACAGCTTCCTTTTGCAGGTCTCTGACGACCGGCTTTGCTTCGTAGACTGTCTTGACCTCAACAGGCCTAGGCAGAGGGGCGACAGGGCGGGGCCCAGGAGGATCAGGTGCACCGTCGCTAGAGACTCCGGTACTATTGCCGTGGCGGCTGCCTCGGCCTGTACTGCGACCCTCTCCCAGAGGCTCTGAGTTGGCGTTGGCATTGGCGTTGGCGGTGGCGCTCCTCTTCGCACGCCGCTTGGAGTACCACTCGTCGAGAAATCTTTTTGCTACCGGCGGCGGTGTGTCGCGCGGCATCGGAATGCTTTTGACATCGTCAGGCACCTCGCTGTCCGTGCTGTCGTCGGTGTTGTCGTCACGCCGCCGCTTTCTCCCTGCTCCGTCGTGCCTATCGTGCCTATCGTGGCCATGATGAGCCACATCACCACGGCCAAATGTTGGTGCTCGGTCGCCTAGGGCATCGCGGGCTTTGACCACGGCCTTTAGCTCCTTCTCGAGGCCTTCTAGGACCTGTTCCTCGTGTGTCGTGAGCTTCCCGCCTCCCTCCGTGATGGCTTTTAAATCCTCAATCTGCTTCCGTATCCGCTCTGGGTTCCTTTTGCTCAAGCGTTCATTGCGTGCCGCTGCAACATCCGCCTTGCCTAGACATTCAATAAATTTGTCAGTCCATGTTTCCCAGTTTTTCCAACCGAACGAGAAAAAATGGGTGTAGCTAAACAAAATTTCACATACCTTTTTTGATCGCCTTTGCTTTGTCGGCCTTTCTCTGAGCCTGAACCGGGTTGTAGTTGCGTTCCTTCGGCATCGTTGCGGGCCCTAACACAGGTGCTAGCTTGCAGGAAAGAGGATGTGAGAGCTTCGCATGTTTTGGTTTGTTTTCCCATCGAGATACTGTAGCTTCCATCTTCAGTTCCGCGATTGGGCTAGCGTGAGTCTTAGATTTTTTTATTAATAATTTATTATGTCATCCAGCCTGACAAAGCTGTTGAGCCCCGAGTCTATTAAATTTTTATCTCACGTGACTATTTCTCCCCGCCAGGGCTAGCGCGCACACAATTGCATCCAACTTTTCTTGAAAACCATCCAAAATTTTCACATCAACCACTTACCCAAATCGCCTCGTCTTCCTCTCACAACCTTCAACCACCACACCACTCCACGTTTCGGCAAATATACACAACCCCAAACCGCAAATATGGGCAAAGTTCACGGCTCCGTATGTTGTTTTCTTGGTGCCATTCCATGCCGGCTCGCTGCAGTTGCCGTTCTTTTCGTTTTGAGACCGTATTGCTAACATTATCGCTCTTCACAGCTCGCTCGTGCCGGCAAAGGTACGCTCCTTATTCGATCTCCATCGATGTCGATGTCCCCTCTATCATAGATGAATAGCTGGGTCCCCGATTCTGTCTTGTTTACTGGCATGCTAACACGTTATCAACAGTCCGGTCGCAGACTCCCGTAAGCAAATTTCTATCCAACAAATGACACATCGACGAGACGATTTCAAGCTTCTGGCTTTATCGAACTGAAACGCACGCACGGGCTTGGAAAGGACGAAGAGGCGGTGGTGGATACCGCATCGGCGGGTTTCCGTGCCGCTAGAACCATCTGCCGGTCGTCGTACAATCGACGGATGACTTGGATTCCACCGGGTCGACAGAGAACGATGAATCAATGGGATTTGTCGCAGACGATGGATTTTGTGATGCGAATGATCGTTCTTTGTCGATACCGCCAGCGCTCTCGGAAATTTCCCACGCCCCCCCAGCCACGTTTCGGCTCGTCTCGCCTGTGGCCTTTGACGACACAAATATCAATATTGAATATGACACTAACGCACTGTTACAGAAAGTTGAGAAGCAGGAGAAGAAGAAGACGCGTATGTTTAAGTCCAAGCCTCCCATGCGTGATAGCCACCCAGCCCGTGGCAGGTCTTGATGTCGCTCATGATACTAACGTTGTTTGTGAACAGCCAAGGGCCGTGCCAAGAAGCGTCTTACTTACACCAGACGTTTTGTGAACGTCACGCTGACCGGCGGCAAGCGCAAGGTACGGACGAACATCACTCGGGACACCAGACAAGATAACCCCCGACCACCGACCGATCCCGATGAGTATATGCTAATCACGCTTTCGACAACAGATGAACCCCAACCCCGGCGCATAAATGCTGAACACGCTGGCTGTTTCCTTTTTGTGTTCTGCTCTCACATTTATGTCGTTTACTTCCTTTTTGTTCGGCGATTGCCTCCCCCGGATCATCTCGCTCGCTCATGCTTTCTGTCCTATTTGAGCTGTTACATAAGCGACCAAGTAGACAGAACAGACGGCGCTTATTGGGCAAAGATGGTGAGATGAAAGGATAGGGGCAGGTTCGGGTTATTCGGTCACTTTTATGGAAGATGGGCGTATAGTTCGGAAAACAAATCAGATTTAGCCCTGTCAAATTACAAAGAAATTACCTACTTGAGGTCTCATATTTCGCCGCCGATCTTGTTTTTCTATGCTGTTCGTCTATCGCCAACTGGAATTTGACTTTCGTCATATTCCATCCAGACAAGATATGATATTATTCACATTAGTCCATGGTTGAGGAACGAGATGTGAGGAGACTGTGAGCCAACGCTTGCAGTGAGACACTGTATATGAGATATGCTCATTGTGTTCTTTTTGTGGCCTCTCGACTACAACGAAAGAGGGACCCAAAGTGAGTGAAACATCACCACCACGACCAGTTTCTAGACCAGTGCTATTGGGCAGAGTTTAGAATAGGTCTCCCTTGCATCTTCCCTTGCATGGCGCCGCCTCTCGTGTGTTTTTTTTAACCCGCGCGCAAGCCTGCGTCTGGTAAAGTGTTACGTGCGGTAAGTCCGCAATTCACGTTCAATACCAACGTGGTCGACAGCCAGAGCTTTGTGATTTGCACAAGCTGTCCTGGACGTTTACCGAAAGGGTTTCAGTGAGATTTGTATAGACAGGTCTATCAAAAGCTGGCAGCTCCTATTCTTAATTGTCCTTCGACGTTTTGGTCTATGTAGGGAAGCAAACTCCGAAGCAATAGATGGGAAACTAGGTGTTCTTAGATTGACTGAGAGCTAGATGAGAAGCACCCGAAAATAAAAAAAGAATAATAAGAAGAAGAAGAGAAAAAAAGAAAAAGAAAAAGAAAACGGGGCTGCCTGGAAATTGAGGTTGTCAAGTACAAATACGCAATCGACCTTGCCCAGCCAGAATCGTAAACCAAAGAGAGACATAGGAGAACGTGTGCTAATTGCCAAGGTAGGCTGTGGGAGTGAGAATGATAAACACCAGTTGTAGATCAATGTGGGGAGGCTGGTCGCCAAGGGCATAAATGCATGAGAAGTATGAACAATATGAGCATCATGAAAGGAATATAGAAACGTAGAAACGTGGAAACATAAGATACATGGAAACCTGGAAACCTGGAAACCTGGAAACCAAAAATGAGTATGGTATAGTGCGGAAAAGGACATATGCCGTCCGTGGCGACAGCTACTTGGAGCTCTCAATTACTGCGGCGCACAAACATGCGGCTTAGAAGAGGGCCTTTTTGGTGATGACGGGTGTGGTCCGACGATGTGCGAGGGGAGGCAGAGCTACAACCATCGGGATAGCAGACAGCTTCACAAGAGTCGTGGTAGACTTCTGCGCTCGATGGGTCAAGCGTCGTTGTGGTTGAAATGGTGGTGCTTGCACCGGCGGTCGTAGCAACAGACAAGGTCGACGAGGCGCTGTGGTTCTTCTTCCGATCGTTATGGCCGTGTCTGTCCGATGGCTTCGTTGATGATACAGAATGCTTGGAGCCTTGCGGGGCATCGCGTGGGTGTTCTGCAGCGTCTGGGCTGGCAAGTGGAACCTCGCCGCTCCGTGTACGGCGAGTAAAGAGGTTGCGGACAAATTTCCGGACGGTGTCGCCCTCCTCATCCGAATCATCCTCGAACACAGAAATATGCGGCGGCTTCGCTTGGGACTGCACGGTCTGAACCTCGCACAAACGAGTCTCTGTGTCCTTGTGTGATTTCGCCGTCGATGGGCGCATCATCTTGGAGCCGCGAAAGTTAAAGGAAGAAGTATGATGGGAAAGCCGTGACTCGGCAATGGCAGCATCATCGTGGAAAGATGCACCAGTAGCACGTGACAGAGACCGAGACCGAGCACGGATGTTGCCCAATGAACGGTGCGAACAAGACAATTTGGGGAAATCATGACGCTCCTCTGACCGGGGCGGGAATTGCTCCAGCAGCTTCTTGTGCCGCCGAAGCTCCTCTTCCCACGGCATCCCCTGTTCCTGTGGCTGGGATTCATCCTTTGGCAGTTTTGGTTCCGCTGCGGGACTGGCTCTTCTTGGACTCAGTGCCATACCGGGAGAGTCCAGCAACTGTCCGAACGGCGGGGGCGGTGGAGGGACAGTGGGGTGTGGCGGGCGCGCACTTGTGACCGAGATTGATGGGGTGGGAGGCATGGCCGGGGTGCTTAGTGTTGGCTGAAACTGCGAACGGTTCGGGGCTCCTGGCAGTGGAGGGAGAGGTCCTGTCGGAGGAGGGCCCACGGCATCTCGAAGTTGCGGCGAGGACCGGCAGCTCTTGAGTGTTCTTGGAGATGGCGCAAATGATGCTCGCGAGCCGTTCTGGTCTAATGGCAGGGGAGGTAGAGGGGTGAGACGGAGTCTCACCGGCTGTTTTGGCTGTGCCTTTCCGGTTATCCTCAGCTGGCGTTGTTGACGGCGTTGCCGTAGGTTTGAAACGGTCTTGGCTTGTTCCTGGGTCAGCCCATCATCGCACGACTGGCGTTGGGGAATCGTCCTCCTTGCAGTGATCATGTCGTGTGATGCGTGCTTTTGGTGCAGTCTGCTGCTGTTCTGGCGAGCCTCCATTTGCTCCTCCTCTTCCGGTACCGACGACTCAATCACCTTATTTTGTAAACGTTTTGGCGCCGAGTGTGAAAGAGCTCGCGCGCGGCCTTGTCTGCACGAAACAAATGCCTGGTTTGGAGCCTTGGATGGTGATGGAGGAGGCGCTTGAGCTACCGAAACCGCCTTTGACAGTGTCCTTTCGGGAGGCGAGTGGAGCAGAAGAGAGTTGTTTGGCGATGTCGGGGACATGGCTTCCGGCGTGGTTGCGGCCGACCATGCTGACATCCCCTCCGCCGTTGCTGTGCTATTTGATACAGCTGAGCTTGTGCTACTTTCGCTCCCACGTCTATGTGACTCTGGCAGCGCCAACTGCGAGTGACATGCATGTGCCCCAGGAGGAACCAAATTGCCATACCGGCTGCGGCCAGTAGAGGGTGCGGATACCGGCCCGTCGTCAACATATGTATCCCAGCTGTATGGGCTTTCGTATGACTGCGAGCGGAAGTGGAAATTTGTGTTGCCGTATTTTTTGCTGTCCAGGCTAACCATGCCATGCAGCCTGTGTGTCGAGTTTGCATATGTCGCTCCAGAAGATCCAGGGCGCTGCGTGACTGTAAGGCGGTCCTGGCCACGGGCAGCAAGCTCCGAAGCGGCCCGCTTGTGGTTGTAGTCTGCCATATTTTGGTGCTTCGAGATGGAGGGTGAAGGTTGACTTTGGCGCTTTTAGGGAAACATGTATTTGATATCGCGCTTCTGCAGAGACGAGCCTGTATGCAGAGAGAAAATAAATGGTGTTTGCTTGGTATCGATATTGTGTTGTAGGAAAGAAGCCGAATAATGAAGGGACAGTTCCGTTGAGCCTGGACGATATACACAGTAGAAGAAGGGTGGAAAGAGACTGAATATGGTGACAGAAGAGGGCGAGGAAAAGAAGGAATTCCTGGACGTGCCCCTTGGCTAGAATAACTCTTTTGGGGAGGGCATCCATCTTAAGTGCCGAGTCAAATGGGGATCCACGGAAAACAAACAGAAAATCTCTTTCCTTCCAGCGTTCTCCACACACGCATGATGCTCTCAATGTCTGGCCCAGAGCGGGCTACTGGGGACTCTGAAGGGATCCCACACGTACAATGCGCCCGCACTCATGGGGCGCAGGTCCAAAATACCGTGTAAACAGAAGTGGGCGGCAGGAATGTTGGCAGCAAAGACACGCAGCAATGCTCCGCACTTGTGCTTAGACTGACATCCATCCAGACAGCCTGAGTTGCAGAACGAGGGAGGAGGGAGGAAGAATGAAGGGCGCCGAGGGCGTGTAGGGAGAAGGGGACCTTGGCCTTGCTTTTAGGCTCCCAGCTTAGGCCTCTATCGCTCACTTCCATCATCTCTCCTCTCAGATCAGACATCCCTCCCCTCTGTTGTGGAAGTGCTGGGAATCCTTGTATGCTTTGTCAGAAGTAGTATCCGCGATGCTTCTGCTTCCCTTCCTCTTCAGGGAGTGCCGGCACCCTGTTCCCCTTGACCAGGGTGTACCAATCCCACCCTTTTGGTGGCCGGGTCGATCTTAGCTTTGCCGGGCCCACTGTGCCGGTGAATCTTGCAGGACAACTTGGAAGTCTGCCATGACCGGGCCAGGGCTTCTAATTTCTTGCCTCTGGCGTTTCTTCGCATGGTGTCCGTGGCTGTCATATCCGTCAGAATGTCTCTGTAGGAAAGACCTGTAACAATCCCATTGCCAAAGCAAGTCTTTGGATGCCTATGGGCCGTTGCCTTTCGGCAACCAATATCACCTGGCCTGATGATGCTCCAGCAAGCATTCTCCGCAGGGCTTTTCTTGTCCCCGATGTTGTTTTCTGCCGTCATCCATCTTAGGACCAGCTAGGGGATGGGTGCATAGTGCAGGGAGTGTGGCTGTCCTTGTTAGCTTGGGATTGTCTCGATTGTGTGGGTGGGTCGCAAGGTGACGGTGGATCATAAGTTGGGAAAAGGAAGCACACGAAGAATAGTAAGGCACGAAAAAAAGAAAGAAGAAGCAAAGAAGAAAAGAAGAAAAGAAGAAAAGCAGTGGGCAGTTGGGGTCCAGACCACACTGGCTCGACTTGGAAGAGCCTCAATAAACAAGTGCGTGGCAAAAGTAGTGGCAGGAATGCTGGGCGGCCGATCCGACAATCTTCCAACAAAAAAAAAAATGCTTTTCACAACAACTTAGTACTTATATACAGTAGCTGTCAGATGCACGACACTTGTAAACAAAACACGCGCCGTGTTTGTTTACCTTCGTGCAGCCATCCGAATATTTCGTGAGATCGAGGCTCGAGGCTCCCACTGCAAGAACTTTCGAGCTGGAGTTCCCCGGTCTGTCCTGCTTTCCAGACAAGCCAGCTTGAGAACTAAAGGTCATTTAGGATCAGCAAGTGCCATTCGCGTCATGGTGGGCCACCAAGTATCATAATGAAATTCTCGACGACTGTACACAGTAATGCTGGGCGCAGTGGCAGAGGATCTACCAGCCTACTGAGCACGGCTCACCTTGTTCCCCTACCAGACTGAAGTGATATTAAGTATTCATATCCGACGGCCCATCATCAGAATGACGAGAGTTAATATTGTGTCTCTTGTCCGGAAGGTTTTTGGAGTGGGCAATAGCTCCACTGGTGGTGAGGTGGATGTCTGATGTCGTGGGTGTCCACGAGCCCACCACAACGACCGAGAAAAAGAATAATATGTGCACGTTGATACAAGGATGTCTTATTTTGTGCAAGGCGTGTCCTCGGACTAGTAGCTGGGCGTATGCCTCTTCCCATACTCGATTTCCTGATTGCTTACAGCCGTCATAGTAGTAGCGAAGCAGGTGGTTTTTCCTGCTGAGTTCGGCCGTTTGTATTCGCAGGCTTGGGATGTAAACGGGTCGTCTTTGCACACTAAGTTCATGAAGCAAGGAGTCTGGCGAAAAGAGGGGGCATGGTGTGTGGTTGTGAAGGGAGGCGAGAATGTCAGTGAGGGAGGGGGGGAAAACACGAAAAAGAAGAAAGCGCAACGCGGGACCTACGCTAACGCAGAGGCGCGATACGGGCGTAGGTCCTCCTGCCAGCTCTTGATCGCGCCTTCTGTTTGCCCATAAATACACACCGCAATCAGACCAGTTCGAAAAAAAGGAGGCAGGAAGGCGCGATTGGTGCATCGCAACGGGGTATTACATTAGGTAAGAACGGGCACCGTAAATAACCCTTGCTGAGACGCGTCAACGCGGGACATATCAAGTGGCATTAACAAAAAAGAGGGCGACAAAGGTTCGAGAAGAAAAATATACTGTGGTAGTAGACTTCTCGGATCAGAGTTTTTGATAGCAACCAGGGCAAAGAACAGAGGTTTGCCAAGTTTTCGTAGGACAAGTCACAAAGAACATGCCAGAAGACAATCAGATGGGTTTGTTCCTTCCCGGCGCAAGATATATTTATTAAAAAAAAAAAAAAAAAAAAAAACATAAGGCCACTTTCTGGGCCTGCCTACTGGCAACTGCGCTGCCCAGTCCCTTCCCTTGGGGACTGTTTGTTTACTTACAATGATCTTACAACTCTCTACTGCATGGTGCACATCACCGTTTGAAAATCAAAGTTGCCTGGCTGGCAGAAACCTGCGGGCGCCGCCCTCGATTTGCGGCTCCCATTGTACTCGCCTATTTGGACGGCTCGGGGCCTTTCTGATATCATGTCAACTCACTCCGCCGATCGCGCCGCGTCAGAATGAGGACAGGGCTCGAATGCCTCCGGCGGCCGAGACACAGTGCACATCGTGATATCGAGGGCTGCCTTGCGGGTACATATGCACAACAACGCCCACTGGGGCAAAGCTGGCCGAATATTGCCGTTGCTTGGACTGCTGTGCAGTACGCATGTCTGGAGCCCGGCACACTGTTCTTGGATGTGGCTCGATATTGACTCGGGCTACTGGAAAGGTACGAACTACTATCCCTCCCTGCATCAAAGTGCCCGTATATGCGCCAGAGCGACATTTGCTCCAACGCACCCAGATCCGTCGTGTGGGCAGCCACGGCGTAATACCGTGCACTGTTTGTGTACAGGATGTATAAAGACAGATGTGCTCGACCCGGTGGCTTCGGCAAGGCGTGCCTCTCCCTACATATAAATGCTCGTTGTCTATAGAGCTTCTTTTAGACAGTGATGCTAGCATCGACAAATCAAAGTCCGTGCCGTATGAAACATGCGTGTGTACACAGAAAAAGCATCTCGCGCATGGCTTGGGGAGCTTACGGAGGCCAGTCCAAACAATGCCTACCGGATATTAAACTAGAAACCAGCCCCGAGAAGCTCGACAAGGCTGGCCCGCATCATGCAATCGCCGTACGGCTTTCCTCCTTCTATCAGAGGCTCAACCGCGTCACACCAGCTAGGCCCTCCGGTGCGGGTCAATCTGCGAACTTCTATACTTTTCTAAACTACCATATGACGAACCCTATTCTAGTCCCGGCATCTCGATGGTCAGCTTACCGGAAACACGCACATCCTCGCGCCCGACCAGAAAGCGTATTCCAAGGTCTTTCTGCCTTCTCGTGCTTTTCGTTGGCCATCGAGATTCGGGGCGCGAGTCACGCAGTTCTTATGACAAACTACAAACAACATCGAGGCCTTTTTGATCGTAATGGCCCTAGTGGCATTCCAGCGCTAAGAAAGTAACGAGCGGCTATAGTCACTGGCATGGGCTGTTTGTGAGCCGCATACCACGTCCGCCACCAAGGCCATTGGAGGTCACCAAGAGCATGAAAAGTACGGAGTAGTCAAGAGCGCAGTGATACGCCCAGCTATCAATTCAGTGTGCCGGAAATAGGCCAGGTGACGTATGTATGCCGCAGATCGTCCATGAAGGTATCGAGATGTCGATATGTTATTGTTGAGCTATGTATTCTTGTAGCCAAAGTACCATCATAGACGCTCCCGTCGCTATACTTTTGTCAAACAACACCGGCTAGTCGACAGATACTAGGTCGTTTGAGGAGAAACACGGTGGTGAATTGGTGGGAATGAAAGGAAGTGGTGCCGTTGAGTGTGTATAACAGGTGACAGCCACTTGGCCACTGCACGGGCTCGTGAAGACTTGTCTCATTGTGTGCTCATTAAGGCGGGCAAATCAGGACAGTGGGGAAATATGCATACAAGCATACATAGATGCACACATATATATGCATAAGCATACTGCGTATGTATGTGTGTATAGATATGAACGTATTCGGCGTGCCGTGTTCTTGAGTGTGCCCCCTTTTCATAGTTTGTTTTTCGAGGGGAGAAACTGGCCATTTTTTTTAATACCACATGTTAGTTTTTGCTCCTTATCATGATTATCTTTTTTCATACGAAAAAAAACCACGTTATTGAATACCGTCAAGAAGAATCATAACGAAACAGTTGAAATACACCAGTAAACCAGAGACCAGAATCCAGCAAGAAAAAACAGCCAAAAAAGCCGCCTGGCGTACCGACATAAAGACATATAAAAAAAATACAGCACACGACATAAACGACATATAGGACACCGGATGAATTATTAAGGTGTAGTACGGCCATATACATGCTGGTGATAAGGGCACAAAACCGAGATTGGGTATCAAGCTGCTAATAACTGAATTTGTACCTGGGGTCTGAAATGCCACAGATTTGTAATGGAACATGGTACAAGAGACACCAAAGAAGACCATACAAGATTTCATGGGCAGAGTGGCTTTCGATATCCGTCTGAACAACGGCCGAGCCGTGTTTGCTGGTAGTTCGCTTATTGTTGCCCAGGCCTGGCCGGCTACTTATGTCTACATAGACGAAAAAACAATCAGCAAGCTTGACAAACCAGCAAAATGCCACCCAGAAGAGTATTTTATTCTCGCGGGAGTTTACGTCGTATCCCACTAGGAGGCAGGATAAGTAAGGAGCCAGATGCAGGGCTTTCACATTTTAATTGTCTGCCATATGTAGTAGACTTGTGCGGGTGCGGGTGCTTGTCGTTGGTTGTCCATTCCGAAATGCCACCCACCGTGTACACTTGTTTATGCCCACTCTGGATGTGCCATCATGGCCGCGTCTGTTTGCACTGTCTCTCCGACACACACATACACAGATCGACCCAAGACACCCAGGTGGTACACGAGCACTGAAAGCGCGGGCACGAGCCAGCTCGCCGACAATAATAAGCGTTCGGTTACCCGTGTGGTGCATCTTCCACAAGAAGTCGTACCTGTGCTGATATGGTCCCGTAGCTGCGAATGGGCGACGGTATTTTCCACAGCGCAGGTAGGACAGCGACGGGGCCGTGTACCTTGCTATCTACTGCGCAACCCGTACATACAGGGAATGGCGACACAGGACACGCGCACATACACCGTGCATTGCATGCCGCCAACCGTGCCGCCGACCCTGCCAGAAATTAGGCCGCCGTCCTTGCTATTCATGCGCAAGGCCACCCAACGGACCATGCTATTCACCCCCCTTCCCCCCCCCAACCCTGTGAGTATTTCTGCCCTGCAGAAAAAAAAGTGATTCAGGAGCACTCCGTAAGTCAGGCGGCTCAACCTTCCGAGATACTTCAGACGATAGATAGCTCGAAAGCCGTGATCATGGTTGCTCGCTCGTACGAATAGGCACGGCATGAGAAACAGCGATAGATTGGCATTGCGGTTTGGCAGGTGGCATACGACGTGAGATGCATCTCTGGCTGTTCCTATACACCGTTCGTGTGCGAGTATTGCCCTTACACCGCGCGTCTTATTGGGTGAGCCAAGCGGGACTTTCCTGTGGCTTGCAGCGGACCGCGATGAGCCAGAAGTCGGCTTCAGGCGTGCGTGTGTATCGAAGTGGAAGACATTGTGTGTTCCGTGACGACGCGAGGACCATGGCCGTGAGAGGAGAGGCGGTGCAGGTTGGCGTAGGACCACGAGCATATGATGCATGTGGTTCGGATTGCAGACAGAGGATGCACTTTCTCCTTACGTTGGCAGCGATATTCGTGCCACTGTTCCGTATTTCCCGACGTACTATTTGCCCTCCGTTGCCTTCTTTCCTCCCTCTCCCTCTTTTGCTCTTCGCTCCTTCCCTCAAGTTCTCGAACATCTTTAATCCTCATAATTGTGACATGCTGCAACCAACCGTGTATTTCTTTAGCGTACCGGTTATTAGGCCGCTAGCCCTTCTAGGCTAGAGGCGTAATGGGGTGAGACTATTACAGGGCAATGAGCGTGGAGGAGGGGCTTGGGGATTTTAGATCGTCGTTTTGACCTCAGAGCCTCGAGGGCCTCGAGTGCAGTCCAGGGGCGAAAAATACATAAGAGAAAAGGTGAGGGAATCGAGAGAAGGCACGAACAACTGGGGAGACGACAGGGGATGGGCACACGAAGAAGGAGGAAAAGAACACACGTGCACCCATGCCGCGCGAAGGACGGAAAAGGGGGACACAATGCAACCTTCAGTGAAGATGGGAGGGAAAGAGCAGCCAGGCGGCTGGCTACATGGGGCCATGGGATGAGGGTGGCCGAGGAAGGAGCGAGGGGCTGTGAGAACAGACCTCTGGCCTTCGCATTTGCGGAGGGAGTGGGCAAAAAAAAAACCTTGCTGCAACAATTTGGCCTTGTCCTTTCCAGTTCTGGCGTTCTTGCATGGCTTCTTTGCCCCCCCCCCCCCCCCCGGGCTGAGCACGAAGTTTCCCCATGGTCGAATCTGATTAGGAAAGAGGTAAGGACAGGCCGCTTATGTTGTAGCCCATTGATCGTGATATTTTCGCCCGTGAGACTTATCTGAACCGTAGGCTGTAGAAACGCATATCGGCCTAGCCAGGCCCATCTATGCCTTTGTTCCCCTCAAAACTGTTGGCCGCTAATATCATCTTGTTAGCATGAACTTTACACGAGACCTGTATGTTGAATGTCTCCTACGAAGGGAGTTGGCTCACTCCCCCTGTTGCTTGGTCGGGTCAGGCCTGGCCTGGCCAAACCAGCTCAGGTATGGTGGCCCACCGCTTAGTTTTCTAGTCTTAGGTCCAGCGGTTGCCATACCCGCACTGGCCCTGCAAAACTAGCCGATTCGTATTACGGATCAGTGCTTTTGCCTTTTAATTCTACACTTGTTCCTTCCTTCTCTTGCATTTCAGCACCCACTCCTTCCTTCCTTCTCCTCACCTTGAAGACCCAACTTGATCCAACACTCGGACTGCCTTTTCCACTGCCCTCGTCAAATAGTCCTGGCGACAACACGTTTACTTCCACTCGTCACTTGCGACAGCCATCGCGACCTTGCATCCCTGGATCTCTGACTTTCTTTGCCTTCCATCCGGCTCTCACGTTTTTCATTGCCGTGGTCATGGACTACACGCACCAATTTTTTACGGGCCCCCCCCAGCCCTTCCAGCAACAATTCATCGGCATTCCCCCGCTCACCCCGTCGCACTCCAATTCCGCAACTTCCGACGAATACACCACGACATCGCCGCCGGTGAGTGTTCTTGCGTTATCCTTCACAGCTGCTTTTGCCTCATCCACGCTTTTGCCCGCTCGAAACGAAGAAGGGGCAGGAGCAGCCTTTTATACTCTGGCCCTCACTTGCCGTAATACCTAGTCCAAGTACCCACCTGCTGAGGTCTGAGTTGCTTTCCAAGTGCTTTGAAAGCGCTTTGCAATCAATCCACATCGTCACCTACTTACGCTGCATCGCCAGTGATGGGTGGGCCATGGCCAATACATGCCCAGAGAGATACCGGCTCGTGGAAGTCTGCAGCCGGACGTGGTTATACGACCTTATTGTCCCTTTCCCGGGCCAATATTCCTGGTTCTCCTTGTTATGACAAATCGCTTGCTCTTTTCCCCTGTTGCAGACATAGTCTATCAGCACTTCTGCTCCGGTGTTGTTGATTGTATACTTACTTTTCTTGTGTCTCCTGGAATACAGGAAGGTTACCACGAATTCGCCAATGAACACTTCCCTTCTTTCGACAACTATGGCGTCCAATTTGCACCTCAACAGCCCATATTTCCTGGCCCACCGACGCCGCCGGGGCAGCAGATGTCGCTAGGCGCCGCCCATCCCGGCCAACAACAGCCTCAACAGCAGCAGCAGCAGCAGCAACACGTTCCAGTGACCTCCGTGCCCGCTGCAGTCGTCCCATTAGCACCCACTTCGGCCATGGTTATCGACCAAGACATAATGCCGACAACCAAACCTGACCCGGGCATGACCGATGACACCCAGCAGCAACAGCAAGATCAAAGCCGGAGGGGTGGTTCCAACTCTGATGATGATGAGATGACGCCGGCACAATCACGGCGCAAGGCTCAGAATCGGGCTGCGTATGTATACTGCCTTTTTCTAAGGCGGAGAGCGGTGGGTTATCGCTGTCGCTGTTGAGACACTATGCTGACCTTTTTACGAATGCTAGACAACGTGCGTTCCGTGAACGAAAGGAGCGCCATGTCAAGGACCTCGAAGCTAAGCTTGCGAACCTAGAAGCCTCACAGCACAAGACAGCGTCTGAAAACGAGAAGTTGAAGAGGGACCTACAAAAGGTCAGCACAGAAAACGAGATTCTACGCGCAACCTCTTCATTGCAGGCAGCTGCAGCGGCTGCCGGTGCGTCGCCCGGCAGTGACGGCGTGGGTGGGCCAGTTATGACGACCGGCCCAATGACATACAACCCGACCGATTTTTACACCGACCTCTTATCAAACCATGACATTAAGACGCCAAGCCATCGCATTGCGACATCTGATGCTGGCGAGCGTCTTCTGGGTGCTGGTGCGACGTGGGATCTGATTATCGGCCATGAGTCTTTCAAGCGCGGCTTGATTGACGTGGCTGATATCAGCAATCGTCTCAAGACACAGGCCAAGTGTGACGGGCAAGGTCCCGTATTCGAAGAGCGCGCTATTTTGAACGCCATAGAGCAGAGTGTCGGAAGTGGCAGCGACTCTCTTCTATGACGAGGGGAGGCGGTGTGGTGCATAGACAGGACTGAAACGAGAAAACGGAGTTTGGGTACTTTGGAGGGGCCATGATATATTATTGGGTTTGGCATATGATTTGGACTTTTTATTTATTGATTTGTTTTCAAACGTGGGATTCTTTCTTTTTGTTTTTATTTTTTTATTTTTTAAATCTTGTTTGTTACCTTCACTCCACCCACCTCTTACCGCATCTGTTGTCGTTTGCAGCCATTTGTATTTGCTCGTCATGCCTGTTCTTGTTGCGTTTTTGTCAATTGCCAGAGTGTGCTGTGGCCACGAGGCAAGGAACGCTGACGATGAACATAATAGAAAATGGGGTTGATACGACCAGGTTGTCACAAGGCTGGGATAGAGTGTGCTTTCAGTCATTTTATGGCTGCTGTACTTCAGTTTCAGCTTTTGGTTTATTTCGAATACCACAATACAATTTGTAACAGTAATAAAGCCAGATGTGCTGCTTCGGAAAACAGAGAAATATCAAGAAGCGGATTTGGGCCCATGAATGTCGTTCAGACTCCCATAATATTATAGGCCCGTCGTGAAAATGCCAACGCCAAAAACGGTAAGAAGGATAATGAGATAAAAGATGAAAAGGACAACTGCATTATAAGGATATAGCTATTAGACCTACACGTAAAAGAGAAGAGTAGGATGATGATGATAAACCAAAAAAAGTAGCACCGCCGAAAACCCGTGAATATCGCGCCAAACCTAATTCCTCTTCTGCACCGACCACGATCCCGGAGCGATGTATGTTCACGAAGACTGGCCATTGCCTCCTGTTGTATGGCCGTTTTTAGCACTGTTGACTGCCTTTTTAGACGCCCCATCCTCCACGTGCGGGTGCTTGATTGTCAGGCACCAGATATCCAGATAGTCGCAGATGGTGACGATGACATCAACGACGAAAGAGCCATACACACCCACGGCCATACCGAGCATGCAGAACATGTATGCGACCTGGTAGACGCCGTCGCCAAGAGCACTGGGCCAGCCAAGTCTGAAGTACGAAGGCGGCTCGCTGCCACCAAAGAGAAGTGATGCGACAGTTGGCTCGAGACGCTGCAACACTGGGCCCAGAGAATCGACAACGCCCCAAGCGAGGGGGAGAACCATGACGTTGTAGTAAGGGAAGGGCAGGTGTGACACATGGGCGGTAATCATCTGGCCCACAGAGTAGGCATTGATGAGGCCGACGAAGAACACGAATGGGACTAGGTGCGAATGCAGGATTTCGGGCTGCAGCACCAGATACGCCACAACGAGGCCCCAAGTGATGGCGAACGGAAGGAGGCCAAGGAAGGGATGGTTGTCGCGATTGTCATCCTTGTCAATCTTGGCCGTTCCATTGGCTTTTGCCTCCTTTCGCTCCTTGCGCCACACGCGCAGCACAGTACGGGCGGACTCGGCCGTGTTGTATACCATCACGATCGATCCCTGCACCATGTACCAGCCAGTGAAGGACAGATCCTGCAGCGGGGACGGAAGGAGGTTGATAATGTTGGCCGGCACGCCAAGCGTGGCCAGCATAGGCTGTTGCCAAAACGAGGCGCCGCCAAAATAGCCAGTCAAGGTGTAGACCAGGATAAGAATCAGGACGCCCTCAACAGGGCCGTTGACGATTCCAAGCGTGAGCGTATGGGTGTGGTATTCTTCCCACGTCTGAACGTAAAAAGTCATGAGGGCTAGAAGGGTTAGATGGAGTATCTAAACGCAGGTAAACCTCTGTTTCTTCAGTATAATACTTACAAGCAAAGAGCGTTGCGACGGTCTTCCAGCCCTGGCCCATGTTCTGGGAGGCGGCAAAAATCAGGACCTCAAGGGAGGTGTTGAGAGCGTCCACGCCGTGGTCAAAGAGCTCGCCAAGTGGGCTGCTCTGGCGCGTGCGACGGCTGCATTTTGTTATATATTAGCACGGTCGTACTCTCCATAGGCTCAAAACAAAGGGTCTGGCCAATGTGCTCTCGTTGCAAGAGTTGACTTACGCCTGCGCGCCATCGACGGCGTCAAAAGTCTGGTACAGGAACAGACCGACAGCCCAACTGTAGTACACCCACGACGGGCAGTCCTGGTCGAGTGTTGGGTTGTACCACAGCAGAGTGAGGAGGTTCGCAACGACAAACATAAAGCCGGAGAGTGTGATGAGATTCGGTGCCATGCCCATCGGGAAGCATGGCAGCACGATGTTGTTGTAGAAGGGCTTCAGGATGTACTTTGACGTTAAGCTGTGGTCGACACCAGAGTACTTGTAAAGCTTGAGCCCCGCAAGGGACTCCTGCCGTAGGTACACCATCGCGTCAGGGGAATGTGGACGGCCCGTGAGACTTGCGCGTTGGTGGCGAAGCTATGATGTTGGCTGGTCTGTGAAGAATAAGAGTCCGCCCGAAAAGGGATTTGTAGAAATAGAAGCACAGAAGAAATAGAGGCGATAAGCTCGCAGTGCGATAGTGCCTGTCTGGAGGACCGAGAACCGTTATGGCCAACGAGCTAACAAAGCTTAGGATGAAGAAGGATGTCGGGCTTTAGGCGATGCTTGGGAGATTTGGAGATTGATGCCGACGCCCAGAGAGCTTGAGCAGAGCGTGGAGTAAAAGTGCAGAAAACAGGGAGAGCAAAAATCAACAAAGCGATGTGGGGGAAGGACAGAGGATTCGTCCTAAGTTTTATCGTGAATTATACACAAAAAGGGAAAGGAGCGAGGGCAGTTTAACGTTTAAGAGGGCAAAACTGCATCATGCATGCAGGAAAGAGCGGTTTGGTCGGAAAAGGGGACAAAAAAATTGGCCTGCATTGCACTTGCCATCAAAATTTTGTGAAGTTGCTGCGCGTGGGTCGCGCGTATCACTAAAAAAATTGTCCCTGCTAAGTGAGCGGTCTTGGCGAATTTTCGTGTCCTCTCCAGCCCTTTTTTGCAGTGTCCTAGGCCTTGTTCCGCCCTGTTTGTTATTTTCGGTACGTCATTGAGGGAGGCCCACTTTTGTTAGACACCCCTTTCAAGACACTCACACACCCAGACACCTTCCGAACCGAATGGCTCATTCGCGACCGTGACTGTGCCGATGATCATGCGGACAGTCTGGGCGGATACGTATTCACAGCGTATGTGCGATAGAATGTGTTAACTTCTTATATAAAATTATGAAAACAATTCTTGAAGAAATTCCCATGTTCAGTTGTGATTGCTGGGAAGTGAATGGCATTATCTCATGTTAGTGCTGCTTCGTTAAATGGTCACATGATCCACAGCCATCTGTTCAGTGCGCATTGTAATTAAGCAAGATTCTTGGACAATATCTAGCTTGCATGTCTCAGTTCGCATAAGAGAGCCTGGCTGGCTACGGCAGCCTGCTCACTCGTTGCGATACACTGGCTCTGGACAGATGAATGCAGGTTTTCAAATTTTCGTGATTGTTTTTGTTATTTAAGAAAAAAAAAGCACTTTAAAGGTAATGGCCACCGAGAAGACGCCGCATACCCTCTCCTTCGCAATTTTTTAAACCCAATTGTCCGTACAAAGACGTCAATGCAAAGCAGTTTGATTTTATTCGCTCGGAGTATCCTCCTGGCCCTCCCTGGGCCGCTATGCTACCACCCGCCCTGTCGACTGGCCTTCTAACGGGTGTTAGCGGCCACCCGCACCTGCGCACCCTTGCTGCCCTGCTTGCTCTGGATGCTGCGCTGGGCCTGGCCCTTGGCGGCAGCAGATGCCTTCTTGGCCTTCTCGGCCTTCTTGATCTTCTCGGCCTCGGCCTTCTTGGACTTGATGTCCGACAGGTGGGCAGCACGCTGGGCAGCACGGGCCTCGGGGCGCATGGACCGGCGCTCCTTGATCACATCGAGAGAGGCACCGACGATGGCACGCTGAGACTTGACTGTCCGGCGGGAGCGCTTCTTGGCAACCTCCTGTAGGGTTGTTAGTCATCCGCTGTTGTTGATATCGAAAAGCTTATATCGATTGGGCCGATCTGATGCTGTGGCGGTCCTCCAATCTTGCTGCATTGCCATCCGTCCATCCTGTTGCCTGATCAGGCGCCTCGTTCAAAAAAGAAAGTCGAGGTGCTGGAAGAGAACAGTGTCGCAGAACCGGAGAATCGCAGTCGCGGAATCGGGCCATGTTCGACGTTCGGGGAGCTAGCTGAATCTTACCTCAGAGATACCCTTGCGGTGCTGGCGACGGAACAGAACAGTCCAGGAGATACGGCGGGGGTTCTTGCGCTGCAGGAACAGAGACTCGGACTTGCCGTTCTGGAAACGGAAGATCTTGCTGTCGCCGCGGACGAAGAGCTTACCCTATAACGAGGGGAAAAATAACCAGTCAGTATAACCATTTGATAGTTGTCGTTGACACTCCTGCATTAACCCCTTCTCTATCCCAAGCCCTAAGCTGCATCGCGACGGTCTTCTACCCTCGCATGGTTGGCGGTTTCCCATCAAATTTTCTGCCAAAAGTTTCCGAAGAGTATGTGCATTTCGATCACTCGATCATGTCGCATTCGGGGAGCGATACAACGAGGGCACAATTGCAGTCGTTCGCGGTTGTCTTTTGCCATCATTTGTCGTTGTTTCCGCCGTTTTTCGAAGTCGTCGACACCATCGTATTTTGTTCTTCCACCACACGTTTCTCCCTTCACCAGCGCCTCTTCGTTGTGCCGAAGAAGTACGTACCTTGCCGGGGTAAATCTTCTGGCCCGAAAACGTATCGTCGTAGATTCTCATTTTGGCGATTTGTCGAGGTTGTCGGTGATCGTTGTGGTTGCTGGAGATGCGATAGATTTGGACGGGGAGACGAAAATTCGTCTAGTGATGGAAAATTGACTAGTTTTGGGAATTGGACAAAAATTGTTGTGCGTTCTTGACCCCACTTTTGTGATATTATTGGTCAGAAAGGGCCAAATAAATGGGACCCATCGCCCAGGTCTACTTGAGTCACGTGTGATTATATAATGCCGTAATAATGGCTCCGTCTTTGGCTCTGCCAGCTATTAGCATGTTGATAGCCCCTGTAATTGCACTAAAAGCACAATGAGCCACGGGGGATTGCTCCATGGTTTTCCATCCGGGCATGGGAACGTCATATTACGGACCAACCACCTTGATGATGCAGAAAGATAACAGCTGAACGACAGCTTTTAGCAAAAACGTCCTCATTTGCTCTCTTCATTCCAATGTCGAAAATCTCACAAATTACTGACCTACTGTCTAGGCCACGAGATCAATGAAGACCGACTAATAAGTCAAGGCCTGGCGACTTCCGCACAAAATGGTCAAAGCCGATGACATTGCCAAAGTTGTTCTTGATGAGTTCGACCAGCTTCCTGCTAACAGGAAACCTGCAGTTCGATCAAATGGAATCCGTGAATGGGTGCCGCTGAGCGGAATTGTGGCTGAGTGTACGTGTCAGCTGTCGATTTAACGTTTTTCTCCCACCGAAAAACCACCAAATAGGCAGCGTCTAACGAATTTGATTTGTTTATTCATGAGTAGTGGAAGATGGTGAACTGGTGTGTGTCGCTCTCGCGTGAGTCTTCCTTCTGGTAGTATTCCAAGCGAAGAAGGAAATAAATGGCAGCTGGTATTGACGACGACGACAAAAACCCAGAACTGGCATGAAATGTCTGCCCGTTTCAAAGCTATCGCGGTCCAAGGGTGTTGGCATCCATGATTGGCACGCAGAGGTTCTTGCGATACGGACCTTTAATAGGTTTGTCCTGCAGGAGTGCCGTGACGTGTTGCTCCACGGCAACGAGTCTCCTTTTGTGCAGTTTCGAAGTACGGAAGGGGCAACGACCAAGAGCAACGAAAAGAACAACGAAGACACTGATAGTCCATGGGGTGGCCAGCCGTTTGAATGGGTAAACGGCGTATCTCTGCACATGTATTGCTCGGAAGCCCCCTGTAAGACCCTACGGCCTATGGAAGAGAGCGCGGAGGGAGGAAGACACAGAGAGAAGTCCTTTTGAAGTTTGCTAACACGGGTCAGGTGGCGATGCCAGCATGGAACTGACAATGGCTGCCCAAAACGATGCCTCCCCATGGGACACAGCAACAGCGCCTGCGGAAGAGGAACCAGGAAGCACGGCACTGCTGTCAGGCCGCGGGTACTTTTCGCGACTGGGAACAGTACGGCGAAAGCCAGGCCGCGCAGATGCCCCGCCAACGCTGTCCAAGTCGTGCTCAGACAAACTGGCTTTGCGCCAATGCACAACGTTGCTGAGTGGGCTAGCATCGCTGCTCATTGCGCCCGGCACCGGGCTATGCCTTCGCTCCATTGTCCTGCCGGTATCGCAATACTCAGAGACAGGCTGTCGGCGATCTTTTTCTGCCGGGACTGACATTGGTCGACTCACTCCGGTGAAAGATCGTACCTGGGCAGGTGGGTATGCTTTTGTGCCGTTTACCGTACAAACGACCAATCTTGAGTTCGCATATTCAAAGCGAAGCCCCTTGATGGCGTCGTCAAAGCATGCAAGCAGCAACCTTTCGGTAGTGTGGACACTCAATGGCATCAACGAATGCCTTGTCAACGGCGTTCTTCGAGGCCGCAAGGCTTTTGACCCTATTGGTGCCAGTGCTGTCTCTCGGCGCCAAATGTGGAAGCTGGCACAGCAAGTGGCTATGAGGCTTCCGGGAAACACTGGAGGACGCGGGGAAACAATTGAGGCCAACTCTCTCCAGAAGCTGTTTAACGAACCAACCTACGATGCCGTCAAGGGTAGCTCTTTTCTTGTCTCTCGAGAAGCGGTCAAGGAGGATGTCAAGACTGTAGCCTTGCGAGGCTGGACTAAGAATGAGAGTGACGGAGATTGGGGTATAGACACAATATGAGACACCCCTACGATAACCGACTAGACACTCGCATTATGGCGAATGGTATATAGTTGCAAACAAGACATGGCATTGGCGACAAAATGGAAATGTAATGAAGGCAGAGTTAAATGGAAAAAAATCCAACCAGACATATCCCAAGAAGAATTGAGATATCCAGGTGATCGTGGTTGTGTAAATAAACAGGAGGATGAAATGAAAAGATGCGACTGCGGCGTCTTTATATTTCGTCGCCCTGGCGGGTAGTGTTTATGTTTATAATTTTTTTTTGCTTTCCCTTTTTGCCATACAGACACGTCTAGTATTGCCCGTAGTTCAACCACTCGGGGTTACTTTTAATATCTTATAAATAATTTGCACTTCCCCTAACGACGCTGCTGAAGTTTTTATTCCGAACACCTATATTTTACTCGACCTTGTCCTCAAATGTGCGGTCGACCAGGTCCGGGATAGCATCGTCATCCTCGGCTTCCGGGGCCGCACCGTCCTTCTTGGCCTCCTCGTCGGCCTTCTGGAGGCTCTGGTAGCTCTCAGCGAGCTTGCGCAGGGAGGCCAGAGAGTCGGGGCCCAGCTGGTTCAGGATGCCGGGGACGAGCTCGGTAAGCTCCTTGTCCTCGCCGTTGCCGTAAATGGCAAAGGTGTTGGAGGGGACGGAGGCGTGGACTGATGGGGGAAGGAAGGAGGCGTTAGTCAAGGGGTCATTTCCTGCTTCATGGATAACATGGATAACATGTATAACATGTATGACAAAACTCACCCTTGGGGGCAGCAAAGTGGATGACGTTGCCGTCGCTCTTGAACATGTTGACCTCCTCGATCTGGGTGATGGGCTGGACGTTGAGCTTCTTCAGCGAAGCCTGCAGCTTCTTGTCGTCGGCAGCCGACCGGGGCGGTGCGCGCTTGACCTTTCTCCGAGGGGTACCCTTGCCGCCGATGCGCGAGACAGCGCCAAGCTTCTTCAGACGCTCCTGAATATCGGCCATGATTGTGGATAGTAGAAGGGAGGATTAGATCAACTCGGAGCCACGGTGGGTGCTTGAAGAGTCTGCGCGACGAGAGACGAGGTTAGCAACACGGTCTGAAAGGGGAGGGATGGCGTGGCTGTCGTGGTAATGGTAGCGCTGGCAGCCAGCAGTCGATGGCCGGGGGGTGGTATGAGACGAGGGACGAGGGCGGCGTGGTGGCGGCATATATACGGAGGGGTAGGTGCCTCGTCGTTCGGCCCTACACGGCTACACCTGAGTATGGTATGCCGAGCCGGGATGGAAGCGAGATGAGGCCAAGGGTTGTACGGCCTCGGTTCGGGGCGACGAGGCGGACAGAGCTCGGGCAGGTGAAGACGAGGTATATGCAGGGGGACAGGGACAGGTTGAAGATGTAGAGGCAGAGGCAGGGAAGAAGGAGGATGGCGATGTTGAGTCGAGGCCGGCGAGTATCGCAAGTATTGCCATATCTGTTGGGCCAAGAAAATAAAGTACAATGGGGAGGCACGAGGGAGCGAGGCTCGATACAGGAAATGGGCGAAAGGGACGAGGAGAATGAGGGAGCTGGCTGGTGGCTTCTGACTGATGGCTGCTGTGCTGGGACGATTCGAACTCGCAAAAGTCGATCGGGGGAGTCGAGGCGCAAGCTCGGACGGGATGACCTACCAAAGAGGGCGTGAGTGCAAATCAATTGACCGTTGTCGTCGTCGGTTCGGTGGACACGGGGAGAGGTGAAGAAGGGGGAAAGATGGAGATGCGGGAGCCGGAAGAACGGTGGAAGTGGAAGGGGGAGGGAAAAAGAAAATCGGAGAAGCACGAGTAGCGAGTTTTTGCGTGAGGCGGCGGTTAATCCGGTGGTGCTAGGCCTAGGATCGGTGAAGGAGGGCGACGAGGGCGATAAATTGTGCGTCAGGCCGGGCGGGAAGGTGCAAGTGGACAATTTTTTGAGTCTAGGTCCTAATTTTTTTTCTCGACGGGCTGCAGCTGGCGTTCGCTGAGAGGTACGCACACAATAATTTTCACTGGCCGAGCTTGGGGCAGCCCCACCAGGAAGCCACCAGAAAGCAGCCTGTCATCGGTCCACCCCCGCTTGGATTAGATAAGCATACGGCAAGGACCTGCCTCGGGTCTTTGGGGATGTGGCTGGTGCATGTGGCGCCACGCCATTCAAGGCAAAGTGCGGGTTACCAGTGTATGACGGTCTGTTGAGTGATCTGGATCTCAATCTATGAATATATCACAGAGTTACGGGGGAAACGAAGGAGCATGTGTGAGTAGAAGTTGATTATTCGTATTCGTACATAGCCCAAGCCGTAGCCAAACGCCTCCCAGTCTACAATGATATCCCTTTTTTTTTAACCCGAGACGAGATATATGACGTCCTCGTTTCCACCGTGACATGAGAAAATAAGACAAGAGGAAGAAAGAATATGAGAGCAAAACGCCGTGCAAAACAAGCAAAACATGACGAGAAAACAAAATAAGTTAGTCCTGGAAATTGAAAGAATCAGCTTTTGGAAGGAGCGTCGGATGGCAGACCGGCCTCCTTGCGCATGGCCTCCCTTTGGGCTTTGGCCTCTTCAGCAAGTCTTAGGGTTTCGCTGGCCTTGGCCTGTCTGGCAGCTTCTGCCTCTTCCTTTTGGACGGTCCAGACTGTGGGTGTTAGAGACATGCACTGGCAGGAGAGGGAAACAAAAAAGAAAAGAAGAATTTGCAGGCACTGCACGTACTTGGCTTGTTGCTCTGGGATTGCCGCTTCAGATTCTGCAACCATTCGTTGAACTCGGCCTGGCGCTCTTCGCGGCGCTCGAGGCTCCGTTTTTGCAGCTCCGGATTGTACCGCTGGAACAGCTCCTCGTCGGTCGGCATGACGTAGACAGTCAGCATAGGGCCGCCGATACACATGACGGCGCCGCTGGAGGGGAGGGGTGCATCTGTGTCAGCGTGGGTGGACGAGGGACGTTGATATACGAAAGGACAAGAACAAGGTCGCGAGAGGCATGGGGAACGCGGAATTGAAGGCAGGGCGGTGGTTTGCGTACCCAACGATCATCTTGGCCCAAAGCTTGTAGTTGGTGGGCTTTTTGGCAGACATCGTGACGATTACTGTAAGTACGACGGCAGTGGTTGGCTCGACGTGGTGTTGGCGGAGAACGGCGTGACGGACAACGAACGACGTCAATATGGTGAGGTCTGAGAGGCTTGCAAAAAAATCAAAAGCGGAAGCGAACTGACGTCGTGCTAACAAATGGACACTGCAGACACCGCATTACACTGGACGCAATTGGTGCAGGCCGCTTTGCTAGCGCGTCTCCTAGTAAAGCCGACGCCGCCAGCAGGAACGTGCCGAGCACGCTTGATATGGACTGCGGATTCGGGACGGGGTTGCTATAATGGGCCGAGAAGAAATGTGCAATAATACGTGCAAAATGACACCTCTTGGACATCAATACTCTAGACAAAGCAGTGCTGTGTAAAGCACGATGCATTTTCTTTCCGCAAAGACGAGCCGGGTTTATGCATCTGAGGCTTATAGGAGAACAATTTACGGTGCAAGTCCGCTGATTAATTATTGTCTGTCCAAGTAAGTAAACGCCGGAGTATGGAGTATTACTGTGTAATCATACCCAGTACGATGCCCATGGGACAACTAGTATCACGGGATAACAGTACGGAAAACATCAACTGGCATAGCGTTCGAGTAATTAATACGGAGTAATAAGTCGTACTTATACTGTCGTACACAGTACGGACTATCTTACATTGTAGATGAACAGGTGAGCAAGAGCACAGCATCTTACTATGGACGGAGTACGTGCCTCGTAGCATATCCGAGCAAATTACACAGTATTACGTCGGAGATGGTGCAATTTACGTATGTCCATGCGTGTATGGACCCGTGTCTTATTGCAGTGCAGCAAGGGGCCAGCGCCGACCCAGGTTTTCCTCCGTTTTTTAAGAGAAAGAAGCGCTTTCCGTATTATTGTGGCTTCTTATCTGTTTCTGGTTCGTATTCTGGCCGTCCCACAGTTTAGATCGCGCCTCGTTATTAAACGGATGACGCCGTAAATTGCTGTTTAAATAACGTATTTCGGGGAATGGGGACGGAGGCTGCCACGCGCTTTTTATGCCATTGTGCTTTGTGTGGAATAAGTAATGCATGGCATAACGGCAACCCACCATATTGGGCCTTTTTGATCCTTTTGTGTGCCGCTGCATCTTCTTCCTAAAGTGTACGCGACCGTCGAGACGTTGCAGACAGATTGAGCCAGCTTGACGGCCGTATTGTAGAGACGCAGACAGAACCAACAAAGTTCCACTCCGCAATAAGACGTACAGCCACTCCGTATTTCACAGCAATACTAGCAGGAAAAGCGCCACCACAGCATTAAGGCTCATCCACAGCAGTCAGAATCTTCATCCCGTCAAGTCAGAAACAGGCGTTGCGCCACACAAATGCGCCATTCGCCCACGATTCTATTCTCTCGAGTGTCTGTACTTCGTCTGTCACCTCTACACAGTATTTGCTGCCCCTGGCTCTGGCCCGGGCTCTCGTGCTTTGTCTCTGGTCTTTGTTTTGATGGAGATGGGCACGCGGGCGAACTGATGTGCATTGCGACCTGAAGAACGCGAAAATTCCCACCTTGCACCGTCCGTCTCCAGAACGGAGTACGAATGTGTATCTGACCGAGCTTATGTCGTAATACTCCATAAAGTCCATACACATGACTTTCATGCCCCTTCTCGCTGGTGGATCTTACTAGCTTTCTTTGCCAGAAGAGTTCCTCTTTCCATCATAGCCCACCCGTATTGGCGGGGACGCCCAACGGGTCGGGCAACAAACAGCCTGTCAATGAATCTTCCCAGTCTCACTATTGACGCCACGCGCAGGTACCGTAAGAATAAGATGGCATGCCTGTCAGTCTGTCTCATCGACACCATTCGGTGGCTGCACTGAAAAAACTGGGCAGTGGCAACACAAGACGCATTACGGACCATTACTGCATCCCAAGTTGGGCCCCCTTTTCACCACTCCGTCGTCTCTGGGCCTGGCACAATGGCCGCTGGACAAAAAGCATTTTTCTCTCTCGTTTTTATTTATCTTCCTCTCGTGTACGGAGCACTCCGTTCTTGTCCTGCGTTGAATATTTGTTTGGCATTGCATCGTCTTTCTTGGGTGGCCTTGTATATCGGATCTGGGGCTGATTGTGGCCTGCTCCTGGCGGTATTGGACAGAGGAAATAAACAAGAAGAAAGCTTATTGTGTTGAGACGGTGGAGAGGCCTCACAAAAGCATGGCAAGGAGTTTCGAAACCAGATGGAAGAGGGCACAAAACGAACAAAGGAAAAATGGTGAAAAGGTGAGACCCTCGAGACTTTGAAACGGTAGTTCATTGGAGCGACGGCACTTGTCATGTCTCTTTCCCCTTTTGTGCAAAACTGTCGTGGCTCCACGACAACTTTTTGTCTTTGTCTTTTTCTTTTTCTTTTTCCGTTTCTCCAGTGAAAATGTTGCCAACGCCCCAACTGCCAGGCACCTGCTTAGAAACTGCAGGCGCTACTAGCGGAAATATCGGCTAGTGACCTAAATAAAGCTCAGTCAAGCTGCTAAGCAGGCTAACAAAACAAAACCCCTGAGCAGAATTTCTTAGCGCGCATTGCTTGGAATAGCACACGACTGCTTGACTTGTTGCCCGTTCTTAACTACCCACTAGAAACAACACGGCCCACTTAATTTACTGGATTTTCAGGGTGCCGCGCGGGAAAGAGACACAGAGACACAGAAGCACAATGAAGGAAGGGCCGACCAAGAGACATGACGGGGTCTCCCACCAACGGCGACGATCGCGCCTGCCGCTAGTTCAGGAATACGATGCAGGCTTGCAGGTTTGCAGGCCTGACAGTGGCAGGCGAGTTTGCCACAGCCACCCACTGGCTGCCACCCTCTAGTCCCCTGATTGCTTGTTGCACCACACTGAATCGTCCTGTTCTGTCCTTCGACTCCTTCCCATTCTGTTCATCCAAAATCTCTGCTCCTTCCCAAGCCGTTTTGCATCCTACAACCACAACCGGCACAGTTTGTCACCCAGTCGCTCTTTCTCTTCTTTCTCGTCTCTCGTTTGCCTCTTTCCCCCTTCCCTTGTTTCGTTTCTTCCTTCTTTTCCTTTCGTCATCGTTTCCCATCACGTTCGACCCCCTTTCTCTCTTCACCCCATCTTCCATCGGCAGCAGCGTCAACGCCTCTGTTCCTCTCGACTCTTGGGTCGCTTGTTTTTTCACGCATTGAGTTCTGTTTCCGGCCTTGTCCTTTGTTTGGCCGGACTGCCGGACAAGTCATCTCGACAGCCGCCCCTTGCTAAACGGTTTTCTTCGCCATTCTACTTCAATCCGCCGACTTCTTCTTGACTTGTCATCCTTCACACTTACGATCGTTAACCACCAACCGCCATCATGTACTTGCAACGCCTGCTCCAGCTGCTCCTCGTGACGCTGTCCTTCATGGCCACCGCCCAGGCCCTGCGTCTCGACGCCGACTTCTTCCGCGTCGCCAAGGAGGCTCACGCCAACCGCCAGATTGTCCGTCGCGCCGATAACAGCGCTGCCTCCAGTGGTGCTGCTAAGCCGACTGGGGACGCCGCGACCAGCTCGCCCGCAAACCAGGCCACCTCGACGCCGGAAAAGACGTCGACGACGCCCACGCCCACACCCACTCCATCGGATAGCACGCCTGCAACCAGCACGCCGTCGCCCACGGACAAGACGAGCACTCCGCCCACTTCGACGCCGCCCACGACCTCCAACAAGCCGACGACGTCGACCAACTCGCCGACTGACAAGACCACGACTTCGCCCACGGATAAGACCACGCCGCCTCCTGACTCGACCACGTCGACGACACAGCCCATCTCGACCAGCACCTTTGTCACGACCTTCACCCAGTCTGATGGTTCGACCACGGCTGTCACGAGTGAGACAACAGTGGCTCCCACTGGCAGCCTGTCCTCGTCGGGCAATGGCACCAAGGCGACCGGCATGTCCACGTCGACGCGCAACATTATCATTGGCGTGGTTGTCGGTGTAGGCGGCGCCATTATTTTGGTGGTTATTGGCCTCGTAGCCCTCCGCATCCACAAGCGCAAGCAGACGGCCAAGGACAGTGGCAACGGCCTTAACGACTACGACCCCAACTATGGCAACGCTCCTGTCGGTGCGCTGGAGAAGACTGAAGGCAGCACGGGCGCTGTCGCTGCCGGTGTTCCCGGTCGCTCGCCCTTCCAGAGCACGCTGGAAAGCTACCACACACCAACGCAGGTGAACACTGCATCCAATTTCTAGTAGCATTTTCGCCATCGCCGCGTTGTGCTCGTTCGTCTTTTCGTCTTGTTTTCAACCCATTACCCGCTGCTGCTGATCAGCTGCTCGCCGTCATGGTACATTATTCATCCATGCCCGTTGATCTCCATCGGCCGGATATCTGGCGTTCAATTTTTGGCATTCACTACTCCGACTTCTCTTTCTCATTTCTCCCTCCCTGTTCCTCATGTTTGTTTCAATCACCACATATTTTGCATCGTTACCGCTTTGCTTCACCAAAATCGTTGAGGGCGTGTCTGTTTCTTCTTTCCCTTTGTCCTTTTCTTTTGTCATGCATCGTTTGTTTTCCAGCCGATAGAGGACTGGCATATCATTGCTAGGGTCAGTCGCGTGCTTCGTGCCATATCACTCGACTAGTCTAGATGTCTAATATAACGGATGCAGCCTGGCGAACCAGGGCTGCATTTTGACGCTTCTTTTTTTCTTGGATCTTTCTTTTCAAATTGCACACGTGATGCCTAGAGGAGAAATAAGTGACCAATTGCTCGCCTTTTGGCGGGCCATAGTCCTCTGGTTTATCCTTTTCGTCCAAATAATGTCCAGAAGTGGTGCTGTCAATCGCTATCTTTTGTATTCCAGTACATATCTTTTTTTCTTTCTTTTTCTTTTGGGCCCGAGATGCCAACATCAACTTGGATATGTTTCATGCCTCCGCACCTGCTCTTTGCAAAGGCAAAATCATGTTCAACCGAAGGAACTGCTCGTGCGCACGACAAATGTATTTAGATACTCCTTACAACGTATTTTGCCTATTTGATGGGCTTGCATTTGCTGTGCTGCGCCAACCAATTTTTGGGTTTGCAGCGCCCGCTCAAATTGCTTCGTTCGGATCTGTCTCGAAGTCGTTTCAGAATACACCCACAATCAATTTGCTGCCATCGCTCATTTTAGGTGCGGGGATTGCTTCTTCATTTGATTTCTATCTGCAAGGGCAAACTGTAAATCCCCCCGTAGTGTTCTTTGATTCTGTAGCAATCGGCGCTTAAGCATCTTCTTTTCTTTTTCTCGTGAATTCTCCGTGGAGCATCGCTGTATTTTCCTGCCCTGGCGGCATCGCATCATCGTCTGGTCCTTCTTCTGTATTTACATTCATCGTTTATCTTTGCTATTCCCAGCTTTTTGCCGTGTTTTCATTGATACCCCCCTTTGCCAACGCCCATTTTTCTTCTTTCTTTTTCGACCCTTTATTTAAGCCAACATACCGACAATGCGTTCTTCGCCGTCCAGCCCGTCTTTGCTCTTCTGTGCCACGGCGCTTCTTGCCGTTCTTGGCTCCGCAGCAGTCGCGCGCGCCTCGCCTTCCCTTGTCGATGATGTTACTGGCGCCGGCGCGGCAGGCGGTCCGGCTGCCGCCTTCCTGCGCTTCTCGCCCAATCCTAACAAGCAGCTCGACCTCATCCAGCGCGGAAGCGGCGACCCGGACCGCCCGGATCTGGCCGCCGCTAATGTGCTGAAGCCACGTGCCGTGGCGAACCTGCAATTCTTCCGGGGTGCTCTGTCCAACATTGCAGCACCGGCAGTGCGTTGTCTCCAGGCCGTTCTCTGGCACAAAAAAGAAATTGCTGGTCGTTCTTTGCTGACTTCTTCTCGACCAGATTGCCCAATCCAACGATGCAACACGGCCCTTTTCAGTAGATGGCGATACCTTTGTATGTGGTGGCATCCTCGTCGTCATTGTTTCCCATACTTTACTTTGCGTTCCTTTGACTGACCACCCCTCCTCCTCATTTAGACCGACTTCCAGTCTGCTGTTGACCGTTCTTGCGACAACCAGCACAACAGCTGTGCCGATGCTGCCAATGGCCAGAAATCAGCAGGATTTACAGTTGGTGACTGCGATACACAAGACAGTAAGTTGTGGGATATAAATAAGGAAAAGGAAATATGACTATGCCGCTGCGTTTGAATGCCTGCTAACACCAACAGCCCAATGCAAGGCTGCAGCATCGTCGGCTACACAGACTGCCTTTACTGAGTTGACAAGCTCATCGTCAGAGTTTGATTTCTATTGTGATGTGTAGGGATTTGTTTTGGCTGATGGCAGCTTGGCTTTTTCGTGCCTTTTGATTTTCCAAATCTTGTCGGCCCTGCTTTTCTTCTAGCTCTTTTTTGTTTCTCTCTTTTTGTGCCAGATTCTTATGACCCCCATTGCTCACTTTATGGATCTGAACTTCCTTTACTATTTTGATATTCGCACCTGGAATCTTTATCTCTTTTACGATGATGTTATTAAAGCTACCGATGAAACAAACGCATTTTGCCTCTGCAGTTGACTTCTCAGATTTTGATGAAAGTAGACCGTTGCTAATTATGTACACGCATGTAAGGCCGACGCCGGGTTTTGAAATTTGAAACAGGTGAATAAGTAAAGTAGTAAAAGAAGATGGTAAAAAAGGTAAAGAAAGACATAAAATAAGATACTCAAGTGATCGATCGGCTGGGGCTCGCAGAACATGCTTCCCCTCGCTGCCTCCAGATGATGCTCCTCCGTCCTCATCCTCGCTATGCAGACTGAGTGGCGTCGTAACAAAGAAAAAGGGCATACAGTAAAAAGCAATACAGAGCGAACAGCCTGTTTTATGAAAGAGATACGATAAAAAACGAACAAGGAAGAAAAAGAAAGGCAGACAGCAAAACTGAGAATGCTATGGGTACAAAGATAATAAATATTAGGTTGGCAGTCTGAGATGAAAAGTGCTGATCAAAGGGTATCAATTTCTAGTTGTGATGTTTTGGTGCCATTCTGAGAAAAAAAGAAAAGAAAGGAAAATGAACGAAGGAACGGAAGAAAATAAAAACAAATAAGAAAAGGTAGTATAGATATAAATGTTGCTGAAAAGAAAGTGGATAGCCTGTGAAAATCAGGCATACGTGGGAAGAAAATAGCAAATCTGACAAAGGAAATATTGGGTGTTTTTGGTTGTCTAGTCGTCGAAGAAAGCGGCGTCATCAAACTCCTCTGCCTGCGCGTCCGAGTCATAGGCGCTCGTGTGCATCATGGGGGGTGTGACGGGCTGGCTTCGGCTCGCACGACGGAAGTTGGGCGGCGGCGGCGTCGACGTCATATCACGAGCGACAAGCTTATTGTCCGAGCGGGATGTGTGCCGACTGCCGGCCTGTCCACCCGTGTAACGCCGACCGGTGCTTGAAAAAGCTGTCGGCTGTTGCTGCTGCTGCTGCTGGGGTGTTTGACGCATGCCCGACGTCGGCGGGGTCATGAGTCCAGACAGAAAGCTGCTGTCGCCGCCAGACTGGGCCTCGACGGGGGCGGCGCGAGACGTACGGGACGTGCGGGATGAAATTGATGCGGACGCGGCTCGAGACGGAGTCGCATTCGAGCTGCCGGCAGGCCCACCTCGTCTAGAGACGGCGGCAGGGGCTGGAGACGACAGGAGGGCGCCCGACAGGCTACTAAAGGTGCTGCCCGCATTAGAGTCACGCGCCTTGCGCCAGCTGCCCCAGGCCGCCGCCAATGGGCCCACAGCCTGAGCCACACGCGGTGTCGCCGCATCGCGGATGCTAGCAGCGATGTTCGGCAGGTTGATAGCCGAGCCGCCATTCATCGCCCGCTCCCGCTCCTGCTCCTCCATCTGCAGGTTAGCCTGCAGACGGATCACAGCATCGCGAACGCGGTCCGGATCGTGCTCCTCACGGCCCAGAGCAGTGATAATGTCCTTGAGGTCGGAGTGGCGGACAGCCAGAAGCTCGCGCAGCCAGATGATTTCGTCGTCGCGCTTTGCAATCTTGATATCAGCCTCTGGGTCAACCTTGTCGAGGGTGTGCTCGAGCTCCTCGATGCGGTGCTCGCGCTGCTGGAGCTGGTCTTGGAGCACCATGATGGACTCGCGCAGAGCCTGCGGCGAAATCTTCTCAGGCAGGCCCAGACCGTGGGGCACAGACTTGACGGCGGCAACCGGCTGCAGAGGGGCAGTCGGCACAGGGGAAACCACCGAGCTGGTCTCGCTCAGATCCACAGTCAGAGTCGTGGCCTTGGCCGCCTTGGCAGCGGCCTGTGCAGCCTCGCGGGCAATCTCGAGCTTCTCCTCCAGGTGGGCGACACGGTCCTGGAGGTGCTCCGTCTTGGACGTCGAAATGCTCAGGCGCTCGAGGAGGTTCTGCTCCGTGCGCTGCGCATCTTCGGCGGTGTTGTTGATCTGGCGCTCGTAGCGCGCCTCGAGGTCCTCGACCTCGTTCAGGTGCGCGCGCTTCGCCTCCTCCAGCTCGTGGCGTTTGGCGGCCTCGGCGACCTCGAGCGCCGTCTTCTTCGTTGTCTCGGCCTCCTCGAGCAGCATCTCAAGACGGGCCTTGGCTGTGTCGGCATCGAGCTTCACCTGGTTAATTTGGTCCTCCAGGTCGCCGCGCACAACATTGACCTGGTGGTTGGCACTGTCCACCTCGGCCTGCATCGAGTCACGCGTCCGCTGCACCTCTCTGGCACCCGACTCGCGGGCCTCCTCAAACTCGTTCTGGTACCGGAGCGCCGTCTTCTGTAGGTTGTGGTTCTCCGTGCGCAGCTCGCCAATCAGCGTCTCGTACCGCTTCACCTCGGAAACAGCACGCATTGCCTGGCGCTCGCCGTTCTCAAGACGCTCAAGCTCGCTTTCCAGACGCTCGCGGGTACGGGCCTCAGCTTGCAGCTTGGCATCGAGAACCTCGTGCCGTGCAATGAGAGTCTGCTCGCGCTTGATGTGACGCGCACTCTCCTCAGCAACCTCGCGGGCAGCCCGGGCCATGTCTTCTTGCAGAGCAACAAACTTGGACCGCCAGGTCTCGCGGAGGCGCTCATTTTCCTCTAGCTGCGTTCCAAGCGTATCGACAACCTTCTTCAGGTGCCGCAGCTCTGTCGCTGTCTGAAGCAGATCGGTGCCCTGGTTTTGAGAGAGGTTGATGGCCCGCTCAGCCTCGGCCCGCCAGTGGCGAATCTCTTGGACCTTCTCCTGCAGCTCCTCTTCGGCGTTGTTAAGGCGGTTTTGAAGGTCGCCGTGCGATTTGTCGCTGTTCGCCTGAGCGGCCTCGAGGGTCGCAAGGCGCATCTCATGCTTGTCGCGCACATCACTGAGCTCCTTCAGCTTCGCGTCACGATCATCGACAGCCTCGCGAAGGCGCATTTCCTCGTCAGAAGAGATGCGAAGAAGGCGCTGGACCTCTGCGATCCGGTCCTCGGCCGCGTGCCGTCCGGCAAGCTCCGCCTGCGTACGCTCGGCCTCCTGCTTGAGCTTGTCGTCGAGGTCCGTAACGCGTTGATCAAAGAGGCTGCGGTTCATGACCTCAACCTCGATCTTTGTCTCGGCAGTCTCCAGTGCACGGCGCAAATCGGCAGCCTTGTCCTCGGCAGCTCGTCGGGCAGTAATTTCCTGCTCGGTCTTCTCGCGTTCGAGGCGCAGGGTCTCCTCTAGCTCGGCGATGCGGGACTGGAGGGCGTCTGACGCCTGCTGGTGCTCAACCTCTTTGGACTCGCCCGGCGGGACGGCTGACTGGGGTGTCTGCGGCATGCGACGCTCAACGGCATCCTCAACGATGTTGCGCAGGTCCTCGCCACGGAAGTCCAGACGCAGAGACTGGCCGAACTGCTCCTTGACTGACTCCAGTGACTTCAAAATGGTTGCAACGGAGTCGGCTGGCACGTCACCTGCAGCGAGAGTAGGTGACATGGAACGAGTCGGTTGCAGCGAGGCAGCGTTGAACTGGTGGGCATTGAGCGCATCGAGAACCACGGCACGGATCTGCTCCATACGCCGATCCCGGCGGGGACTCATTGAGCGGCGAGGAACAGGCGGCACCTCTTCGTCTTCGTCGTCAGCATCGCTCTCCGGAACCTCGCCAGAGACGCTGCGGCGCTCACGGCGGCTGGATGGAGTGCCCCGCGACATGGAAGTGATGGCGTGCTGAATGCGGTCAAGGGATGCCTCAAGAGGGCCAAGACGAGCAGCCAGTATCCCACCAACAATATCGTTGACATGGCCATCGAAAAAGTTGACACGGGATTCGAGTTTGAGTTGCTCCTCGCCGTTGAAGTCGCCCTCCCACTCGCTCGGAGGCATGCTGCCGCCGCTAAAGTGGGCTTGATTGAGACCGACGAGAGGATCGAAGGAGCGCACGATATCCTGGGTTTGGTCGATGAAAGGATCCGCAATCTCCGTAGAAAGGACTGGCTGCTGCTGCTGATCAGGGGCAAGTTGCTGGTACGGGAGAGACGGGGTGGGTGCAGGAAGATTCAGCGGAGCCTCGCTTGCCGCAGCAGTGAGGGACAATTGAGCAGAAGCAGGGCCGGGCTGGTGCCAAACAGCCGAGTCCATGGCCTTGTTGACACCATGGCCCGGGTCGTTCTTGTCAAGGTAGAGCATGATATCGTCAATCTCCTCAAAAGTGGGTTCATGACCGGTGCCATCGATGGCGGCAGTTGCAGCATCATTCGCAGGCGCCTCAGCCTGGAAGCTGGCTTCGGGAATGGGCATGACGAATTGCTGCTCAGGAAGCTTGGGCTCCTCGACGGGCTCGGTGTCCTTGCTAGGCACAGGCGGGGGTGAGGAGGTAGCGAATCTCGAGTTTTGCAGTGTCTTTGGGGGCGGGGGAGGCGGAGACGGCATCGCGTAGCGAGATGCCGCCAATCCCTTTGGCTTGGGCTTGTCTGCAGCGGGAGGAGGTGGGGGCGGCGGAGATGAGAAGCGAATGACGTCGCCAGGCGAGACCGGTGACGGCTCAAAGGTGGATGCCGGCGGCTCTTCATCCGCAGCCTCCGTCGATGGGAGAACTTCGTCCGCAGCCAAAAATTCGTCCTGGAAGCCGTTGTTTCCAACAGAGCCCTGGAAACTGGCACCGGGAGTAAAGGGCTTGGCGGTCGCAGACAGGGACTTCTTGTGCCGGAACACGTCTTCGCCCATGGGCCGAGCACTGTTGAAATCGGCAACATCCATATCCGACCTGAACTCAAAAGGCATCCAGGGAATGCTGCCGACAGGAGAGAGCTCCGACGGACTGGTTGTTGCAGGCAGCTTGACGGCATCCGTGGACTCGGACAGAACAGTGGATGAGAGCGTGCTATCCTCAGCAGTAGCATTCTCTCCCTCGTCTTGGGCAGTCTTTTCAGCCTCGGCAGTAGTGAACTCGATTGCCTTTTCAACTTCAGCCTGGGGCGTCTCGGATTCGTTGCGGACCTCAGCTGTCTCAACAGTCTCCTCTACGGGAGTCGTCTCGTCAGAAGCAGCAGCAGGCACACTGTCAAACTCGGCTTCGGCCTTATCTTCAACCTTATCTTCAACCTTATCTTCAGTCGCCTCGTCGGCCTTCTCAACGACAACGGTGCTTGAAGGCTCAGGTGTTGCGGATGCAACAGTGAGAGCATTGTTGTCTGGCTCAGCGAACAGAATCTCGTCGTTGCCGTCATCCATGGGGGTGGCTCGAGCTCTCTTGACACGAGAGTCATCGATGATACGACCTTCGCGATCGTACTGCGTCTCGTTCTCTTTCTCGTCGTCACCGGCATCAGCCTTGGGCGACTGGACACTGGCAGGACGAACGATGGGAACTGCCTTGGACCGCTTCGCAGGCTTCACAATATCGGGCAGGTTCAAATCAATGTTGCCAAAGATCGAGCTGGTGCGATTACCGCCATTGACGCTGCTTTCACCACCTGACTGAATAGGGCTTGTGAGTGAATCGGAGAACGTGTGCAGAGGCGTGAAAGTGGGAGCATCCGGCCGGAACTTGGGACCAGCAGCCGAGAAGCTGAACTCGCTCTGGCCAGGAGAGAACGTGGGTGCGTTGACATTGATTTTGGATGTCGATGTGGCCGTTGTCGGGAAGCTGAACTGGCTGGAGTTGGCCGACAGCGGGGCATTTGGGCCCAACCCTGCCTGGAAAATGGACGGCTGGAAAGGCTCGCTGGTAGGATTCGCGCCGCTGCCAAATGTAAATTGGTTGACGGCAAGGGGTTGGAATGTGCTGGCAGCACCGGGGTTGAACTTGAACTCAGGAGCCTCAACGTTCAGATTGGACAGAGAAGCCTTGCTACCGTGGCTGGGCTTCCGAATAGAGCTTGCCTTGCCCGAGAACGACCCGCCGTCGCTCCACGGGTTGCTGGCAGTTGAGAAAGCACGCTGGTGCATCTGTTTTTGTTCTTTCTGCTGGCTCAAAACACTGCTGAAATCAAGGGCCTGGACAGGTGTGCCCAAATTGCTCGGGTTGGTCTCCACCTCATACGAGTCATCGACATGGCTGCCGTTCTGGACGTTGTTTTGTGCAGGGACAGCAGCGGAAATGGCAGCATCCGTGAAGCTTCCACTGCCGCCACTGTTCCGGGTCTCTTCAGGCTCGTAATAAGCATTGGCAAGAGAGTGACCGCGGCTGTGGGGGCGAGGATGATGCAGCGGCGGACCATCCTCGGCATCATCGCGGAAACGCTGAATAGGCGGAGGCGGTGCAAACTGTACAGACAGGCCACGGGAGTGCTGCGGGAGAGTCGGCTTCGCGTCAGCTTCGGTGCCAAAGGCTTCGGACGGGTCTTTGCCACCATGCGGGCTGTAGTCGCGGTCGTGCTCGAATTGTGAGCGAAATTGCTCCTCGAGGTGATACTCTGCCGCGTCAATCTCATTTTGCAGACTAAGGCTAGCATTATGCTGAACAAAGGTCTGTGCATTGGTCGGCTCGGGTGTCTTTGACGGGCTCTTGTTCATGGGCTGCTCCTCGGCTTCTTCCTCGACTTCACGCAACTCCTGGAGTCGTGGCGATGCACGTGCAGAGCTTTGCAGCTGTGGATACTGCATCATTGGATATTGCAGAGACTGGTGACGTTGGTGGAGAGGGGGTGAAGTAAAGTTTCCATCAGGCGTGAATGGAGACGTCGGGGACATAACTGAGGAAAGAGCAGCTAGTGAGGGCGAACCGCCACGCACCAGGCCGTGCTGCATCATGAGAGTCTGGGGCGAGAAGCCACCAGGGCTTACCTGCTGCAGAGGAGGCATCTGGAACATGCCGGCCGGGATCGAGATGGATTGGCGGTTGTATTTGTTGGGGTTGGAACCAAAGGGAATAGGCGACGCCGTGGAGATGATCGATGGGCTCTGGGTGCCACCTGCACCGGGAATAAAAGCGGCAGGGAATGTGAACGGAGGAGCTCCATGATTGCTTGAAGCCGACGATGTCGGGATAGGCGGCGAGAAGGGAAGAGGAGGGTAGACAGTAGCCGACGACTGGCGGCTAATGGAAGCGCCCGCACCGCTGGGTGAGATAGCCGGGGGCAATGGTGGCTCCTCGTCACCAAATGAGACACCCAGAGCACGCAGCTTAGCCTCATTAAGTTCCTCGACATAGTTTTTCCAGGCATTCAGGTCTGGAAGGCGGATCGGGTAGTCCCGTTGAGAGCGTTCACGTACAATGTCGCCCTCATCCGGCCACGACGGCCGGCTCATGGAACGGCTGGAATCACCAAAGTAGTCGTAGTCGTTTAGTGAGACCGAACGGTCAAGATCGAAACCATCAATGTCGTAGCCCAGTTCCTGCCAAGAATGCAGCATATTCGTAACCTCTGTCTCTGTGAGGGGCTTCGGCGCTTTGCCGGGCTTGCCGCGCTGCTCGTCCAGGGGAAGCAAGACCAAAATACTCTTTCCTTTCCATGGCAGCTTCTTCTTGACGCGCCGAGGCGTCTTTCTGGGCGATGCCGTGATCTTTGAGACAGCCAGCTCTCCGAGAGGGTCGAGCGACACCTCGGGCCGGGGGCCGTTTGCAGATGTTTTGGATGGCGGAGTTGCCGGGGGAGGGAGTGGCACGGACTCAGGTGCCATGGCAAGAGTTGCCTTGGCAGTTGCAGGAGTCGCAGGTGAATCCGTAGTAGTGTTTACGGTGACCGTAGCCGGCACGGAAACGTTGTCGGCGGCGGCGGTATCCGCGGCCTTCTCGGCGCCAAGAGGAAGTTCTGTGGTCGCCATATTTGCGGTGTTGGGAACGGGATTGTTGGTGCCGCTCTGGAGGGCTGATCTATGCAAGCGGTTGAGATCCGACTCGCGCAGGGTTTCCAGACTCGAAGGATGTCGTGGGTGATGAGCGCGTTTGCGGCGAGGTTGTTGTATTGACGAAACCAGGCTGTTGGGTGAGCGTCCAATCCGGTTTGGGGGAATAGCTCGCGGTGTACGGAGGGAGAGCCCGTTGTCTTCTTCGTAATCGCCAGAGACAGATCCGCTCAGTGAAGAGTTCTCGCTGTCTCCTGCGCTGCTATTATCGCTCAGCCAAAGGCGCGCCTCAGATCCAAAGTCGCCAGTTGTGTGCTGGCGAATCCAGTCTTCGGTGAGGCCACGCGCAGGTCGCCGGGCGCGGTTCGCAAGAACAGTAGCGCTGACAAGGGATGAAGATGGCTGTGCGGAAAAGGGCGGGGAAGACAGAAAATCTCCGTCCTCGGAAACGTCGTCCTCGTCCTCGTCTTCTTCGTCCTCCTCACCAAGATAGGGAGCCGGCCGCAGAAAGGGCGTTTGGATCTGGAGTTGGTGGATCGGCGAGTCGTCGGATTGTTCGCTGCTCAGACTAGAAAAGCGCTGGTGGTGTTCTAGCCGTGGATACGGTGAGCCCCAGCTTGCAGTGACAAAACGTCCGTCGTCTGCACTTTCAACGCCACTTGCTGAGGCGTCGGCAGGAGGTGGTGTCCGTAAAAGGGCCTGGACACGCTCAGGCAGTCGGGGAGCAGCGAGCGGTGGCAGAGTTGGCGAAGGGCCAGCGTCGGCAGTAGACGTAGTAGACCAGGCAGGTGATCCAGGAATCGGAGGCGTTCGTGGTCGCTGTCCACTATCAGCCTCCTGTGCAGGCGCACGAGGGAGGGATTGGCGAGTCGGGGGTGGAGAAGACGTCGTAAGAGACCTGCTGGACGTGTGAGAAAGGCGCATCGCAGATGATTGGGCGGGGGGATGCGCGTCTGGGGGAAGGGGGAGAAAAGGAGGCAGAAAGTGGTGGGAATTATTCAAGGTGAGAAATAGAAGAGGCTGGAATTTCAATATGCGGCATTCGGGAGGCGAAGCGCGTCTGCACCCGGACAGGCGGGAATCTGCAAGACGGGACGACGGTAAAAGAAGGGCAGAAACAATGTTCGCAGATTGGTCGCGACCGCAATAGAGAAAATCGGATGCGAGATGCAGAACATAGAGGCGTGAAGGAGAAGGAGCCTGTGAACGTGAAGAGTGTTGTGTTGGTCAAAAACGTACCTCGGCGAGAATCAGCGGCAGACGAAGAAAAATTTCGCCTGCAACCAAGTCTCTGGAATGGGGGCGAGCGGTCCGCGAGAGTTGGGATGAAGAGTAGAAAGCAGACAACGGCAACAGGAAACGACAGTCGTGTGAATGTATATTAAAGAGTGTCGGGCTCTCCAAAGAATCTGGCTCCGAGCTCGTCGCGAAAGACAAGGATGCAAGAGAAACCGCGATAAGAAACGAAAACAAAAAGGGGAAAAGAGAAAAAAAATTAAGAGAAGAGAAACGGGAGAGGCATAGGGGTGTACAGAGTACAGAAAACTAGAAAATGAAAAGGGAGGAAGAAGAGGAGAGAGGGGGAAGAGAGAAAAGAGAACACGAAAGGATATGTCGTGAAGACAGGAGGTGTCGCGCAAGGGGCAGAATGAAAGGAGAGCGGAGGGGACAGAATAGAAAAGAGAGCAAAGGGGGCCAAAAAGAGGACAAAATGCAGTGAAGCACTGACAGACGAGAGGATGCAAGGCAGGGGCCGTGAATGGGTGACGAACGGTCCTGCTGAAAACGGGTGAGGCAGCGTGAACCAGAACGCAGGAACAGGGTTTGGAAGGAGCGACGGAAAAGCCAAAGAACAACTGGTCGAAGGAAGGCCCGAGGACAGCGGCGCGCCAGCCAGCACTTGGGGCTCGAGGTCGTGGTGGATTCGCGCAGCAAATCAATTTCGCTGGGGGGGCTGGTGCCGGTGGTGACTTCCCAACGCGTTTTTTACCTACTTTCACTTTATTTTCCCATTTAATTCTGCGTTTTTCTTATTGGGCCACATAAACTAGCAGGCGCGTTGGACCACCTCCCGTTAATTACCGCGCTGCACACACTATACGAGACAATTCCCTTTACCATTCACTATTGTCCTCTACCAGACCGGCATCTTACATGTGCCGCTGGAAAATTCACTCCAGACAGAACAAAAGATACGAAGCAGATTGCCCGAATGGACAAATGAGAGGGAAAGCAAGGGTTCCTCTTGCCTCCTCATGCTCATTCTCAGGTCTCCCCTTTTTGTCCTGCACAGATTTACTCCGTATTCCATAACGAGTAACAGCTGTTTGCCCCGCCCACAGCAGGAGAAAATCAATACAACCCACGTTATGGAGCGTGGGACGCGTCTGGCGGGAAGGAAGTCAAGCCGGTCCGGCTCTGTTCGTTGGTATTTCCCTAGCCCCAGAACTCTACATGTTTAGGTCAACGCGACGTGCCGTCAAACTTCCTACGTGTTAATACAATAGCACACTAAGAAAAGGGGGAGGACAGGACCGTCGCGGGAACGCTAGAGCTAGACTAAATGGCCTAAAAAAGACCCAATTTCGTTGGTTCTTTAACTTCTTTGTGCTTTTGACATGCTGTATTCTGCACCATCTGTCTGATATGCTTCGCATGCTGAGTATGGATCTTGTAAGGTACTTTCTGCACCTTCGCGATAGAAGTCGTGCTTTCCCGATCAAACTCGTGCCTTCTTCTTCTTCTTTTTTTCTTTATTCTTCGCCCCTTCTTTCCCTCCCAGCCTGCTCATGCCCCACGCGTCTTCCATCGCATTTCGCCTTCATTTCGTCCCTGATTGTGCACTTGCTGTGGATCGCGCTTCCCCGTCCAAGTTAAATGACAGGTTCACGAGTTGCATGTACAGATACTTTTTCAAAGCACAGATATGGTGCTGTTTTAGAGCGTGGTTAAGTCCCGGTACTTGTGCCAGGCATGGTCCCCTATTTGCTAGCGTGGTCGCCCAACTCGTGCTGTCCCAGAAGCTTGCCAGCGGGGCAAGGCAATCCCCGGTGTGACCCACCAATTCTCATACTGTATTCTCCTTGTCTGCACATGTCAGGCACAGTGACAAGACCGTTTTTTTTCAACAACACGTATTGTTGTCACTCTGCCCCTTTGCCAGCCAACGAGTAAGATTCTCGCGATCAGCGCACAGAAACTTTGAGCACTCGTCTTGAGAAGCCCTAATCTGGTGCCCCACGAATTTTATCCATCCAAGAAACTTCAAAACGAAGCACTGTGTAATACGGAATACATCGAGAATGTGTCTCGGTACGAGATGTAAAGCGTTGAATGCTCAAAGGCTTTCTCAGCCTACTGTGTATAGACCCCCCTATTGGACAGCCACAGCATAAAAAGGACTCTGAGATGAGTCCACCGTTGGCATCTTTGGTCGAAAGGCAAGGGATACACGTGGCAGGGCGGGATACCATCACAGATCTAAATAAATTAGAAGAAAAGAAAAGAAAAAAAAGAGGGACAAAAGAAGAAAAGCAAAAGAATTTAGTGATAACAGTGCTTGTTATATCTCTAAGGGTTGTTTTCTTATTCAAGTCTTATGCTTCGGTCTGTGGCATATCGGCTTGAAACATTAGCTTGTGGTGAATTGTTCGTATACAACATATTTGTAGTAGATCGTAGTAGGCGGTGCCCTGCATATAAATTGATATAACACATGATACAACAATACAGCTAGGAACCACGGTTGCAGCTCCAACATCTACATGTCAAAAACACCCGGCGCCCACGTGGCCCCTGGTTGCCCTTGGGTAAAGAACTGCAATTCGCCTTGGAAGCCGTCGTCGGGCATGTCAGTAAGCATCGCCGGATCATAAAAGCCGGCAGCAGCATGCATTTGCCCCATCATGGACATAGCATTGCCCGCTAGTTGATCCGTATGGATCCCATGCCCGTGGTCCGACAGATGCTGGGTGATATACGTCCCGTCATGTTGCTGTTGTGGCGCCGGTTGGTGATGCAACTGGCTGGCTCCATAATCCAGGACACCGTGCGAGACCATGCCGCTCGCCAGGATACTGGCTGCTTCCGCCTCTTCGGTCGTATTCGTTGGGCCTGCATCAAATCGCTGCACCATCGCGCTATTCAAGCGACCATCTGGGTGTGCCAGTGAGCCTTGGGGCATAGAAGGCACGGTTTGGTGCATGCCAGAGGGAGCACCGCCGTTTTGAGAGGTGTTCTCTGCACCCGGGTGGGACGGCGACTGTGGGTGGCGCTGGCGGTCTGAATGCTGGATTTGTGGACTACCTTGGCCATGCGAGAACGCCGCTGGCATTCGCACACCAGCCCCGCCCAGCTGGAGGCTGTGCGGTGCTGGTGGAGGCAAGACCAATGTTGGTGGCAACGTCGGTGCCGTGGTTGCATAATGTGCTGCAGATGAAGTTGCATTCGTGATGAGATTCGGGGACGGCTGCGGCGGTGGAAGCCGCATCGGTGAGTTGATGAGCGAAGCATCAGTCCGAAGTTGTGGCAAATGTAACGGGCCGTGGCCCATGCCATTCGTGCCGCCCCCGTGCCCGTTACTAAGGTTTCCACCCACATTGGGGCTCGCTGACCGCGCGTGTGGGCTGTCGGCGCCGAATTGCCTGGCCAGCTGTCGACGGTCGTCAAACGGATTGTTGGATGGGCCAGAAGGCGCCAAACTTGCGAGCGGTGGATGCAAGGCTGACGGGATAGGATCTTTCTATACAACTGTTAGAATGGGCATGAAAGAAGCAATTGCGGTTACAGTAAAAGCTGATCAAACTCACGCCTTCGGCCATGCCTCCGTCGTGAGAACTTGGCATGACAGTCAAACTCTTCGTGTCGGAAGAAAGGAGTTTTTCGACAGATTCGATCCAGCGACGAGCAAGAGGCCATATACTCGTGCTTTGTGCTAGGATATCCATCGTGCGGTCCAGCATGTGCTTGCCCTCACGAGTAATTGCTGCATCAGGACACACTGCATATCAATGTTAGCTTTTTTTTTCAAAATGTAGAGGGGAGACGGCAACTAACGCTTTGGGTACTTGTACAGATACGCGGCCATCAGGCCACAGCTATAAACACAGAAGATCTAGAAAGAAGGAGTCAGTACACCGCGCAACAAACACGAGCCATATAAAACAAGTGGGGGCCATAACTTACCGCCAACTGAGCACCGGTACCATCGCCAGGTTCTCGTTTCTCGGTCCAACAATCGATCTGGTTGAAGAGCCCTCTCACATTGGAGAACAGCTCACCAGACATGGTCCTCCAATACTCCCGGTGCTGTTTTGCGCCTCCTTCCACAAGCATACTATGCACATGTCAGTCGACCGAGCTCTCTATGTGCTGAAATAAGAAACGTATACATACTACGGAAGATAGGCTTTGCGTATGAGGATATTGCACAGGCGTGTAACCATAGTAATGGCCATATACGCCTTCAGTCCGTTAGTCTTGTGGGAGAAACAGAGCAATCGGTCGCGGGCAGACTATTAACGTACCAAATCCAGATTCTGGGCCTTGAAGTCTCGAAGTAGATCGCGGCTCCAGAGATGTTCGGCTGGCAGGCCGCTTTCCCAGTCGCTCAGCTTCTGCTTGATAGCAAAATATTCGCTATTGGGGTCCCAAGGCATTGTACTTCGGTTGTTGCTGACCGCACGACGCAACACTGCTCCCCAAAGTTGATGGCTCTGCACCAACGTAGCAAAAAGCGACCGTGTTGGGGTGCTTATAAGCATTGGCTTTGCACGTGCTGGCAAGGTATCTTCTAGGGCTGCCCGAGTTGCAGGAAGTACCCCGTTGTTAAAATCGTCCTCGTTGCTAGGTAAAAGAGTCGTAATGTCGTTTGCTGCGAGTGATATCGGGGCCGACGGGCCGGCATGGAGGTTATCCTGGCCTAGAAGAAAAGAAAGCAGCTGTTAGTACAAAAACCAAGGTTGGTTAGACGACCACCGAATCTTACTATAAAGCATCCACTACATAACAAGAGTTAGCTTTCAGTTTTTTTATCAACGCAAGTAGAAGTAAATATCGAAACAGCTTACCAGAGTGCGGCGAGCAGATTCTGCCTTTTGTATCATTGATGGTGTCGGATTCTCGAGCGTATACGTCTCCTCACGGTGGAGCTGCATTAGTATGGCCATGCGTAATGCTATGCCCAGGTTCACAAAACTCCGGTTGCGGTAACCGCTGCCCTGTTGGGCTAGACTTAGCAGGTAAAAGGCTTGACAGCGTGGCAGCGTCGGCTCTTGATATAACTCCGTGAGGGCAATGGTGGATGCGCGGTCCATAAAGAGCTCTGCTGTGGGCCCGGCACCACCGTAGGCTTCTACCAACGAGGGTGTCATGCGAGCCGATACGCTTAAAAGACTCAATAGCAAGAACACACTGATGGACCGGGGCTGCTCGCGCAGCTGCTGCACAAATGTGTGGCGCGGGATGAAGCCGAGCTGGAAATACTGGCGCATAAACATGTCGACAGCATCGATGACCTGTTCCAAAGGTGGCAGCAGATCCCATAGGTCGGTAGGTAAGGGCACGCCAGCTTCAGTGGTCATCGCCCCATTGGAGTAGCCAGCCCTGTCACCATCAGGTGCAGTAGAAGCGCCACCTGGGGGTTGAAGTCGATGGGCGCGGTTGCTTTCTTTCCGCGCCTTGTCGCCTTTCATGCGTGGGTGACGGTACTCGCGGTCCATATCTGGTGCTCCACGGGCAGGGAAAACGCTAAGAAAGCACCGTATGAGTTCTCTGGTGAATTAATGTGTGAAGAAACAAGTCATCTTACCATTCATCTATGCTCACCCCGGCAGCGCGGCAGCCCTCACAGGGCGGTTTGGCACCAACATGGACACATTTGCTACGCATTCGCCGGCACCTAGAACCAGGTTAGCAAGGATAGTGGTGCATGATTATGGGGGAGAACGCCAAGAAAGTGCGCTTCCACGTCGAATATCGTCCAACTACTGCATACGTACCTGCGGCAGGCAACGGGAGACCGGCGTTTGATGATGCGCTGCGCGTTGTTTACTTGGCCAGCGTTTCCTTGGGTTGACGGTGAGCCACCCAAGGGAGACTGATCGGCTGATGCTGCCGGTTTGGCGTCGGGTGGATCCAGACTCGGACGAGATGCTGGCGATCCAGCGGTGCCGGTGGCCGGTGCTGGTGCAGGCGGGGACTGGTGTGCGTTGAAGCTGGCCGGGCTACCGGCTGGCTTCGGGGCTTGCAGCTGGCCGCCATCCATAACTTGGAGTAGTAATTGGAGCTGCCGTCGAAAGGTGGATGAGGAGCCGCAAGCAAGAGCAATCAGTGTTGGTTGATTGACTCGACGTCCCAAGTCAAGAGGAGAGCAATCCGGGAATAAAAATGGGGCCGGCGCTCAGTCGCTGGTGCTGCGACAATTGTGGAGGGAAAAGACGGGCGCCTTGTCACAAGGCAACGGGATATGTGCAGCGTGCGAAGTGCAGGTATGCAGAGAAGCGATGCACGACGTGCGACGTGCGACGAGGGTGTGTGTGGCGCGTAGAGAATCGCGGAAAGAGGTGGGTTCTGACCGGACTGCCCAGGCGGAGATTTCTGACGTCGTCAGACGGAGAGAAGGGGCGAGCAGGAGTAGTGCCGAAGAAGAGGAAAAAAGTCCAAAAAAATGATCAAAGAAAACAGCGAACGAAAAGGCACCGCCAGCTCGAAGACAGCTAAAAGACCGGACCACCCCTAAAAGTGGATCCGCTGGAAACCCGCAATGGCGCAAGTGCCGGTCGCTCGCAAGAAAGAATAGAAGCGTTGTTCTGCAGCGCGAGGATAGGCATCCAGAAAACTGTCGCAAGGTGCGAGGATGCCGAGAATAAAAAAATCCAACTAGAAGCACCTGGTCTCGCTGGGGTCGCCCTACCTATTGCGATCCGCCTCCAGTCACGATACTAGGGGGCGACGTTGGATGCTAAGAGAGGGGCTAGAAGCGCGTAAACGTATCACAGAAGTGAGGGTTTCTTTGCCGGCCGGAGAAGCTGTGGTGGCTGTTGGAGCGTGGAGTTGCTGTTAGATTTTGAGTCTTGGGATGGATTGTATTGGAGAACGTCGGATTGGAGACTGGGGGAATGTGCTGCGTGGAAGCCGCATCACTGTCAAAAGGGCGTTTTGCATGCAGCTTCTTTGTCTCACTCTTGTTTGTCCGGGCAGGCAAAAGCGAAGAGTGAGTGCGTTGTGGACAAAATAGAGGGGGGAGAATGAAAAAAAAAGAATTGGAGGCCCAGGCCTGCCGTGTGGGATACGGACGAGGAAAACGCCTGTGCGGCTGGATGGGGGCCAGAGCAGTGGTCACTAGGTGGGGAAACGTGGGAGATATGCGAAGGGGGTCGAGGACGGTCGAGGACAGTCGAGGGAAGAAGGTCGGCAAAATGGTCGATTGGTCAATCGAAACGAAAATATGGCCGCTGCCGAGGCGTCGATTCTGTTGTCCAAGTCGAGTCAAAAACAACGAGAAAGAATGACCGCCACGGAAATGTCGTTCAGCCGGAGTTTCTTGTTTGGAGCCGCCGCCGCCCTGTGACAAAGACGAGCACACCAAAACTTGCGGACGGCCAGGGGAGCACGACGCCTTGACTCGGAGTCAGCAACACCAAGAAAAAACCGGAGGCTTTAAGCTGGAGAAGATCGAAGTCCGCGTTTCCGTCGTAGGCCCTAGCGGACCAACAGAACCAACCAGTGTGAGAATGTTCGACCAACAGGTTTGAGGCTACACATGTGCAGAGCGACAAGCAAGGGGCTAGTTGCGAGGGGCATAGAGAGTGATATCAAATAGAACAACGGCGATGCAATATTATTGACTTAGGGTTGCAATAGACTGGCTGTATTGGTAGGGCTGTCCAGATTGAGCTGGGCAGCAGGGGGTAAATGCAGATGCAGGAGGGGGCAGGCACGATTGGCAAGTGTAGAAGAAGTGGGAAGGAGCAAACGGCGGTCAACGATAGTGTATCGACAAAACTGTACGGAAGGTGCAGACCTGCAAGCAAACAAACACATCACGTGTATAAACACGGTCAAAGGACACCGATAGAAACAACGTTGAGGGCGAGGCTGAGGACCTTCGGTGCTCGGCAGCAGACTTGTCTCTTGTGGTTGAAGCGGGTCAATTCAGGCCATCGAGACTGTGGGCCAGGCCAGGCCAAGCTTCTTCTCGGAGACTGGAAGCCGGAATCGTTACCAGAGAAGCCCGCCCAGAACATGCAGAACTTACTGGCGCCTAGGGAGCATTAAGGATTCTCCTAGCGTTGTTAGTGCTGCTTGGAGCCGGGAATAGGAGTGGGGTGCTGTGAGCAAAGCTGCTGTGCTTCTTACATCTCGACTTTTTTTTTTAATATGGCAATCTTATAATACAGAGGCAGTCATGCTCACAGAGAACAAAGATGCCTCAAGGTTCGTAGCCGGGTGCTCCAGAGTGGCTTACATATGAAGCAGCGAGGGCTATATCTGGACAGTGTGTTACACCATCAAAAAGACGAACCTCGGTGGCACCAAAAGCTGACGGCCGACATCCGTTGATCTAGATTATGTCATCCGGAAACCGCTCCTGCCTAACGAGGACGGCCCCCTTGCGAGCATCAAAAACGACAACAGCCCCGGGTCTGGAATATATCAGTCTCTTAATCCGTGAAGACAACAAGCAATATCACAACCTCTGTAGCCTCTTCAACACCGACAACCAGAATCCGCATCCCGCACAGAGTCGCCCGCGATTGGTGACCCCCACGCATCCACTGAGCCCACCACCACAAACAAAAGAAGCATACGCTATTTTGCCTGCCGCGGCAAGCTCGCCCATTTCCTTCGTGGCCGTCCACCACAACTCCCTGCATTACCAAGCCTCGAGATTTCTTTTGCATCAAACTAGCTCATGGCGCTCCCAGTGCCAATCTTCTGTACCCCGTATCACAGCAATTGCAAGAATCTTATGGGAGCAAGGGCCGGGAACTAGCAAGGTTCGGCCAAGTTTTCTTGATCGCCGTTGCGCATTGCCGGAGCTCGGGGTGCTTGTTCGACCAATTCCCAAGCCAGCTTACACGCCCCAAAACTGCCCGTGCTACACACAGGTAACAATGCCGATGATGCCCAGATAGGCAGCATCCGGCAAAGGAAACACAGCGGGCAGTTCCGTCACGCCCAAACATATTCTTACCTATGTCGTATTCACATTGCCACAATATCTTTACCATTACTCCGTACTCCGTACCCTCCCTGCTACCACCACCGCCCAATCACGCTCACATCCACTCACACTCATGCCTTCGTTGCGTTCCGTCTTCCAGGGAACATGACAGTTCGCGGTAGAGCTGCGGAAAGTAACCTGACGACCAAACCCTTGGAAACGATTAGATAAATGAGAGCTGGGTGGGCCTTTTATTTTCTTCGTCTTTTGTTCTATTCTTTCAAATTACTCTTTTTTCATTCAACTTCTTTTTCATCCACCTGAATTCTCTCTTGCTTTTCATATCGATACACAATCATGGCCTTCGACCAGCTCCCACCGCTTGTCTCTCCGTCAGTGCTAGCCACAGCAGCCGCCTCCGTTCTTCTCTATCTCCTCTTTTCAGCTCTCCGCCGGTCTAAGCAATCTCTGCTTCCACTGCCACCAGGCCCACCAGGCCGGTTCCTAGTCGGCAACCTTGGCGATGTCAGCGCCGACCACCCGGAGGAAGACTATATGCGCTGGGGCAAAGAGTATGGCTCGGACGTCATCCATGTCAAAGTTCTGGGCCAGCATATGATCTGTCTCAACAGTGTTGCTGCCGCAACGGAGCTACTTGACCGTCGCGGCGCCAACTACTGCGACCGTCCTCGCTTTGCTCTTTTTGAGGTCATGGGCTGGGGCCTGACGTTGACGTTCTTGAGATGGGGACAGCAGTTTAAGTTGCACCGCAGCCTATTCCAAAAAACCTTCACAGCATCCAATGTCAAGGTTTTTCGCCCAATCCAGCTCCACGAGTCCCGCAAGGCCGTGATTGATTTGTTAGACCACCCCGACAAGTGGGAGGAAGCCACGCTGCTGATGACAACCAGCATCATATTCCGCATCGCCTTTGGCCAGGAAATTACCGACGTATCGTCGCCATACTGCGAGATGGCTGCTGCTGCGAACGAGGCCACCACCAACGGTGGCATTGCTGGCACATCGCTCATCGACTTGTTCCCACCAGCGCGGTTTCTTCCCGGTTGGCTCAACCCATCCCCTGCGCTGCGACATGCCCGTAACAGCCGCAAGGCTATTCGCACTATCCACGACGTGCCGTGGGCAGCTTCTCTCAAGGACATCGAGGCCGGCACGGCCCCACCATCATTTATGCGCACCCACTATGAACGCCTGCAGGAGAGCATCCGAGCCGGCAAACCCATTGAGATGACCGAACGCGACATCAAAGGTGCCACCGGAGCCGTCTTCATTGCTGGTGGCAACTCGACATGGAGCACAGTGTTGTCGAACCTTATGTTCTTGGCAAAGTACCCGGCCGTTCAAAAGGGGATCCTTGAGGAGATTGACCGCGTACTGGGTATCAGTGACATCGGCGCTTCACCGAGCCCTCGTCTTCCAACATTCGAGGACCGGCCCAGCCTCCCCCGACTTGACCGCTTCCTTCAAGAAGTCCAGCGGTCTCTGCCACTCAACCCGTTGGTCATCCCGCACAAGAGTCTGAGGGAAGACGAGTACCGCGGCATGCGTATTCCCGCGGGCAGTTTGGTGTTAGCTAACACAAAGGCCATGGCAGCTGATGAGCGTATTTACCAGGACCCGCAGGTTTTTGACCCGGACCGGTACATCAGCACAGACGAGGGCGGTCGTGGCGAGCCGTTCCCAAACGGCAACTTTGGTTTTGGCCGGCGCAAGTGCCCAGGCAACTTTTTGGCGATGGCCACAGTCTACATGTTCCTGGCGACGCTCCTCACTGTGTACGAGGTTGAGATGGTGATTGGGCCGGATGGCAAACCCATCGAACCACACCCGGTGGTGACCATTGGCCTAGGAGGGTATGTGACACTCCCTATTCCGTGCAATATTGTGTTGTAGCTCTTTCTAGTTGTCCTGACTATTTTTGTACAGACATCCAGCGCCATTCCAGTGCAAATTGAGACCGCGCAATCCGGCGATGGCGAGAATTTTGAGGGAGTCGACATGAAGCCGATGTTGTCAAATATGAACAAGAGGGGCCCTTGATGATTCATATATCGGCCAGAGGGTAACATAGCTCAACAACGCCCCTCTATGTTCTTCGAAAAAAGAAAGAGAGCGAGAGAGAGAAAGTAAATGAATAAGTTAAAATTATATTTAAAAGAGAGCAAAATTTTAAAAGAGAGAAGGTTTTTAAAAGAGAGAAAAAAAAAACGCAGAGCAAAATAAAACCAAACGTTGTCAGAGGTGAATGTGTCTTATTAAATCGTGTCCTAAAACGCCAAATACGCAATGCATCTATGTGTATACAGCGTCGTCCCATATTCAGCATGTGCAACCATCCATCAGGATTGCATCCTTGCACCGCTCAGTTCTTCGCATCTCCGTCGGCCGCCTTCTTGCTGCCGCCGATGAGCGTGCCATCCGACTTCTTGAGGACCTTGGCCACCCATTCCTCGACCTCGCGCTCGGCCTCCTCATCCGTTAAGCCGCCGATCCGGCCGCTGCCGTCCATGCTCTGGCCTCGCGTGTACTTTTGCGCCAACGTGCGCAGGTCCTCAACGGAACTCAGGTCGAAAGCCCACGACACGCCGCCCGCCAGCATGATGAAGAAGCTCAGGACGTTCAGTGTGGCCAGGTTGAGGGCCTCGACGGCCATGAATGAGCCGTGCGGGGCATCTTCCTTTGTGGCCGAGGCAGCAGCCGCTTCGACTTCGGCCGCCGTTGCACCGCTGCTTAGCGATACCTGGCCCGTGCTGCTGGGCGAGTAGAACTTGAGTTTGGCAGCAGCCTGTTTGCGGATGACAGAGCGGCGTGTGAGCGCGGTTGAAAGAGCAAGAAAGGTAGCGCCGGCGAAAAAGAGGCCGAGCTGTTTGAGAGACCGAGAAGAGAACACGGAGGAATCGCGGGGCTCCTGTTGAGACTGGTGGAGGGCGGCGACGGCGGCCGTTGTTGATTGTCTTTGTGCGGCGGGCGGCAACTGTGTAGAAGGAGGAGGAACAGTAGAGACGGCCGCCGTAGCAGCCGCTGGCGTTGTCGTCGAGGCCTCGGCCGGTTTCGAGTCTGGCGGCAGAAGTTGTTTGAAAAGCGATGCGAGGATCGGCATGTTTGCGGTTGGGAGGCTATGTTTTGGAAGAGGGACGGGAAGGCGGGGATTGAATATAGTTCAATTAGGAGCGGCGAGGACACAAGAATACGATCGGTGTGTTTTGTTGGCCGGTGGGCAGCGAGGAGGGGTGATTGAGGTGACAACGTTGATTGTTTGATGTTGCAAAGTCTCGCTTAAGGGTTCGGCCACAGAATTTTTGCAAGCCCTGGATTGGCGTGATCTAGTGAGGGGGGGCGCACGCCAATGCCAGTCGCCCGATAATTCAGTGGGCCGGAACGCGGGGAAAGTGGCCCATACAATACTTAGACCGTAGCGCGAGGATGTAGGCGAGGCAGGGTCTTTTCTGGGGGCAAGAGCGCTAGTGGGCGACCTGGGCCTGCCACCATCACAACATGCCAAATTACTAAATTACTAAATTACTAAATTACTAAACTAGCACCGACCAGTTTATTCTTCAAGTATGACAACTATTCACTAAGAGTTCGTCCCTACCAGATTGTCGACTTGCTGCTTTATCAAGGCCTCGTCGCACACCTCGCTCTCTTTGGCCTAGGCCCCTAAGCGCGCTGCATAACGCAAACGTACCATCCATTTCCAGCCCTGTCTCGAAGCCGTCCTATTTCGACACTACGCCTCTCGCGCTCCATACTTCAATCCTCTACGATTTGACCAGCTGCGTGCTTCATATCACCCAAGTCGGCTGTTAGCTGCATCTCGATAGCAGCAACGTCAATCGTCTCCTCGCCGCGACGAACAGCCTCGACATCGGGCACGTCCGAATGCTTTTCACCCTCGAAGATGGCGTCGATTTCCTCGAGTGTCTTGCCCTTCGTCTCGACCCAATAAACCGCCTGCCATATCAGTGTCAGTATATAAGTATAGAGGTACGACGTATATATGGTGGCCATACTAGCCCCCAAAGGAGCTAACTCACAATCAGAACGGCTATGATAATGTCCCAGGATCCGTTGACGAGGTACATCTTCCAGCCAATGTTGTCGAGGCCGATAGGCATGATAAAGACAAAGAGGACCCTGAAAGGTTAGCGAAAACACGCCCCAAAAAAGAAAGAAGAAGTGATAGAAAAAAAGAAGAAGAAAAAAAGAGAGAGAGAGAGAAACAGAAGAAGAAAAGACAAAGCCAGGCAACTGGGACTCACGCGAAAGCATTCAACATGAAGCTCGAAAAAGCTAGACCGTTGACACGGATCGAGTAATTCATGACCTCGGGCGGATACAAAAACAACAGCGGCGTCCAGGCAATCGAATAGAAACCTTGGAACAAGAACATGACGGCGACATCGCCGTATACAAGACTGGATGAGGCTCTATTAGGGTCATCGGTATACATCTTCGAGAGGCTACTAATGATGAAAAGATTGATAATGAGTAGAATTTGTGTTAAGAGCGCCGTCGGTTTGCGGCCCCATTTGGTAACAAGATGTGTGCTAAGTAAACAGCAAAAGAGGCACCACACGTTGAGGACGACGTTGGCCTTGAGTTGCGATACTGTGTCCGTGATGCCTGCCGTGTCGAGTTCCGGGCCAAGGTAGTACGACGCAATGATGTTGCCGGCGACACAGGAAAAGGGGCCAGCAGACATGCCAATCAACAGCCGCTTACGAGCAGACGGGGTTCGCACAATTTCGCGGGGGCTCATACTGCGGCCATTCTTCTTCTCCCACTCGAGAGTATCAATAATCTCCTTGTACACAGCAACCGACACGGCGTCCAAAATATCGCCGTTGGAATTGGCCTGGGCTACAGAGGCGCGTGCAGCCTCATAATGGCCTTCATGGACGAGCCAGCGAGGCGACTCGGGAATGAACGGCAGAATGGCAATACACAGGATCGAAAAGATGCCCTGGAACAGCGACGGAGCCCGCCAGGCCCAGGTCGACTGCCACTCTCCCGTGCCAAGCGTGATACCAGCTGCAATGAGAGCGCCGACATAGTAAAAGTCGTTAAGAAGGCCCACGCCCCAGGCACGGTATCGGCTCGCAAACGTCTCACTCAGGTACACACCGCCAGCAATGCCAGAAATGGCGGCGCCAAAGCCGAGGACAATGCGTGCGACGACAAACATGGCAATGTTCTGCGAGGCAGTTTGCAGCACAATGCCAACGAGCGTAATGATAGACCCCCAGAATATGGCCGGACGGCGACCGAGACGATCGGTGACGATACCTGAAATGATGGGACCAAAGAAGCCGCCAATGAAGACAGAGGCCGTGTTAAGGCCCGTGGTGGCCGCATTGAGATTAAAGTAGTCGAGGTACGACGGCAGAATATTGAGGCCGTTGAACATGGAGCCGTCATATCCGTTTGTCTAGACCGAGTGACGGCCAGTGGATGTGAGTCGGAGGAAGACAAACGCAAAAGAGAGAAGCAGAAGAGAGTAAAAGGCAGGAAAATATTGGAGAAGAGAGAAAATGGGAGAGGGAGAGAAACATACAGCACTCTGCACCATGGAGCACAATATGAGCAGCACCGAGAGCGTGATGCTGGACTCAGGTACCCAAGCGGGCAGCCATGTGCCCGTCGGTGTCTTCCGAAGCATTTTGGATTTCGAATATCGACTTTGCTGTGATTTATAAATTCGGTGCACGCCAAAGGCAGGGCACTTGGTATTGTTCGGGTCGCAGGAGCAAAATGGCCAAACTCCCAGGCCACGACACGAAAAAGGGAAGGTTCAAATGCAAAATAAAAGACACAGAAACAGGCCATGCACGGAGGGTTGGAAGATATCGGGACAATATATTAAATGACACCCGGCCAGCTGGCTGGTAGATACCAAGAAGACACAAAGATTTCTACCATGTACCGGTCCGTATCTCTATCCAGCTCCAAATCGACGTCCCGCTCACACGACAAGCGGCAGACTGTATGCGGAGAAAGCAGCAACCCTTGCAGCCCCCCTCCTCTCGCATACTAAGAACACCCACAGTTATCTTTCGAGAGGACGGAGCACTTCTTACCTCCACTTTTTGAATGAGTGTTCTGTTGGTCGCATGCACATCAGCGGCACCGGACGAGGCAGTCGGAGACCTTCTGCGACCCCGCGAACAAAGAGCCATATCCTCAGTCACTATCCTGGTGGCGGAGGCCGATGGAAAGCGTGGAAGATGATGTGTGGGTGAGAGGAGGGAGGGGGGAGAAGAGAGCAGAGACGATGCCTAGGATACAATATCCTGTTATGGAAAGACCTCAAATTGCGAGCCTTTTGACGATCGCTGTCCAGGTTAGGAAGGCACACGATGGGCTGCGGAGAGGAAGCCGCGATGGGAGGGAAAAGGTCGGCATTGAGAGTTGTGGCTATACGAAGTACCTGCCGTGTACATGAACCATAACTATAGCAGAGCACGGTCGTATCTTGCCAGGCGTGGTACTTCTCGTAATTCTTACAATAAATACGCACCTAACCATTCGTGCGTTTCCTCATCACCTGTGGTAGATAGGTAGTTATCATTGCGTATTAATACAGCCTTCCCTTTGGTGAGATTAAATGGGGTTAAGTGGAAAGAGACCCTCCCATCCTACACGACTAGCCCACGACAGGAAGGAGCACAAAGAACACGATGTTGTCCGAACAAACACCCGAAAGAGACGGGCAGCAAGATCAAAAAGGCCAAGAGGACCAAAGAAAACCAAGGCCGGAGTAGAAAGCTTAGCCTGTGGGTCCAACGGCACTGGTTGCAGAAGGGGGGCTAGGGTAAGACAGAGGGGGAAGGAGAGGAGATAGGAGGGAAAGAGAGAGCAAATAGAAAAGCCATACAAATGAGGTCCAAGGTTGTCCAAGGGAAATCGTAACGTATAATGAAAAGAAGAGAAGAAGAAAAATAAAAGGGAAAGAAAAGAAAGAAAAAAAAAAGAAGAAAAAAGAAGAAAGAAAGAAGAAAAAGAAGAAAAGAAAAGAGAAGAAAGCACAGAATCGAGACAAAACGGGCATGCTTGTTCTGGGTGCCTTCGCCGACTGCCGCTTTTAGCTTCCCCTCAAAGAGATTATGTATCTTACCATGACCCAGCTTTCAGCATGATGTAAAAAGTAGGATCATTAGGGTCAAGAGGGAAGAGAGACGAAAAGAAAAGAAAAGAAGAGAGAAAAGGACTGGGGAAAGCAGAGAGGAGAAAAGAGTAAAGAAGAGAAATGGTAATTATCTATTCTGAGCTGAGGTCTATTCAATGTGCGAGCGGTGATGGCCGGCCTTTATCACCCTATTCTATCTATAATTAAGATGTCCTCCAATGCTGATACTGCGCCACTCGGTATAGTAATAATACATGTCGTCGTCCAGTCAAAACCAAAACGCCTAGCACATATGGACACATGAACTTATGGCCATATGCACTCAAACCCCTTCCGCGCATTCTAGGCTGGCCCTGCTTTAACCATCAAACACCTCATGCTGCAGCTCCACGCCGTACTCCTTGGCCATGCCCTTCATGTGCGCCTCGATCTCATCTTCCAGACCGCGCCGCGCCCCAAACCACTGGCGGATCCGGTAAAAGTAAAAGACTGCGTCCGATACCACCATTACAGTCGAGAACAGCACGTGGCGCCAGGCGCTAGCCAGCCGGTCACGCCAAGGCCGCGAACCGTCCTCGTACAGGCTCGCGCTTGCCCACCGGCCCATGCGCTTCACACGGTTAACGGGGCTGCCCATGCGCTGGTTGTTGGCCTGCACAATGCGCAGGTTGCGGCCCAGAAACACAAACTCCTTGGGCCACTTCTCCTCATCAGCCATAATGTCGCGAATCCCTTGCTTCATCCGCGCCTGCATCGCGTAGTGTCGCTCTGACGGTGTCTTGGCACTATCCAGATCCTCCCGCATCCCACGGCGGAAAGCATCGTCCCCACCCTCGTACGGCCGCAGCATTGTTGACGATGCAAACAGCTCTGGCGCCTGGATGCCCCACTCTGCGCACGTTGCTGCCACTGTCGCGTGGTCGAGTGTCAGCATCGCCTTCCAGAACACACTGTACTGATGTCGGAACTTGGGTGACATGTAGACGTAGAGGCCATGGTCGATCAGTACCAGCTCCGCCTGCCCGTTGGCCTTCCGCCGCACAAACATGTTGCCCGGGTGCGGGTCGCAGTGCACCACGCCCCACTTGAACATCTGCGCCGAGAACAGGTCGATCATCGTCGTCATCACGTCTGTCGTGCTGAGCCCCAGTCCGCCCTTGCCGCGCGGGCCACGCCACTCTGTGCGCTCGGGCTTGAGAAAAAGGCTGTTGCGCACATCGCTGTCTCCAGGGCGGATGCTAGCACTGCCGCGTGCAGAGGCCGCTGCCCGCACCTTGCTGCGCAGTACATCCATGTCTGGGCTGGGAAGCTTGGCGCCGTGTACGCCGGGCGAGCTGACACCATGCCCGCCACGCCACGAGCCGTTGATGGCATCCTGGTCCCATAGCCGCACACCCTCGATCCACTCCGTCGTCAGGACTCGGGTCGACGACAGCTCATAGTAAACGGGCGGGACGTAGACGCGGCCACGCAGCGACGGCTCTTTGTTGATCAGATCACGCATCGTCTCCGAATTCTTGGCCTCGTTCAGGAAATCTGTCTCCAGCATCAGCCGCTCCGACACAAACGGCACCAGCGAGTATAGCGGCAGGTCGAACCAGTTCGAGTACACCTTGGCCACCACCCTGAATGCCCACAGATCCCAGCCAATCTGCTTGGCAATCTCGGGCTTCTGAATCTTGATGGCCACCTCACGTCCGTCTGGCAGCCGTGCCCAGTGCACCTGCGCCACGGACGCGCTCGCCCGTGCCTTGCGCTCCATAACGCCCTTGCCCGGCTCGCCCGTGAAGCTGACGCCAAACACTTCTTCGACAGATCGCCCGCCGAAATCGTCGCGCACCACCTTCTCCACGGCAGCCCACGTGTCTTGCGGTGCATCGTCAAACATGCGTGCAAACATGCGCTGGAACTCTGGCGGCAGCACTGCGCTCTGCATTGCGATTGCCTGTCCAATCTTGAGATACAGTCCGCCGTTGTGTCTCAACAGGTCTGACAGCCGCTCGGCGTTGCGCCTGTGCAGGTCTCCCACGTCGCCCGGCGTGCCAATGATCGGCAGCGGGTCCGGCCGGAAGTTGATCTTGTAGTCGAGAGCCACAACGACACCGGTAGCAAAAGTCCGCAGCGAACGGGCCATGCCAGCTGCATACAGCTGCCGGTCCACCAGGTATACCGCGCCGCCAATGACCCCTACGGCCATCAAGCGGCGGCCCCAGCGGCGCATTCGTGGGTACTCGCGGGCTTTTCGGGGGCCGCCCAGCTCGGCCGGTGAGGGCGGACGCATGGGCTGGAACTGTCCGCCGCCGCCTCTTGACTGAACACTCCGGCGCTGGAAGAAGGAGAAGGGTGATTCCAGGCGTCGCGATGCCGATGTGCCTTGTCGTGCCACACGCCCAAGAATCGCCATGTCGAAGGTGGCTCGCGTGACCGCCGCCGCCGTGGAGGCGGAGCGGAACATGCTTCGGAGGAGAGGATGAGGGGAGGATAGGAGGAGTAGTGAGGAGTAGGAGGGAGGAGGGGGTTTGTCGTTAGAAAAGACGGAGCGATAGACGATAAAAGTCGAGTGTGCAGCTGTGAGGCGAGCTGCTCTAGAATAAAACCGAGTCTGCGTCGACGGTCAATTGTATCATAACATCGTTGCCTGATTTTTCACGACGCAATGGCCGCATGTGATGCTTATGTTGCTCAAAGGCTCGGTGTCGGGCAGATGAAAATCCCGGCCAAAAGACAGAGACAAATTCCTTTTTGCCCTGACGGCGCCCGCGGGGCAGCGCTTAGGTCCGATAGGTCCGTATGTTTGGCGTGCTTTTGGCAAGAGAGGCACGCGACGCCAGGCGACGACGGCTGCCAAAAGCTGGCGTCAACGGCTGGCGCCAGCAGACGCTAGCTTGTTTTGCTGGTTATTGCAGGCACCTCCTCACTAAACCCGGTATTTCTGTCTAACCAAGTACGCAAATGCCGTTGGCAGCTTAAGCCCAGGCCCGCTAATCGGCCTATTTGATCTTTTGCGCGAGAATAAAGGCAAGAAAGATACCAGGCGATGGATGGTTCACTCAGTTCAGCCTTATGCTTCTCGGTCTCAGGCACTCTTACCCAAAAACACGACGTGCATCATGGTGCAGAGCGACCGTCTCCTTCAGAGGGGCGTATCTGGCACTTCAGATGACGTCGTAAAGGGCAGTTAAGGGGGGGGGGGGAGAAGAAAAAAAGAAAAGGGAAAAAGAAAAAGAAAATGAAGAAAAAGAAGAAGAAGAAGAAGAAGAAGAAGAAGAAGAAGAAGAAGAAGAAGAAGAAGAAGAAGAAAGGTACAGTGCCACTTCGTGACACCTCCAGACAAACCTTGGACTAATGTCTTAGCAACCCTAAAATTACGGGCGAGTCTCGTCGATGCATCCAGCTAACTGCTCCTGTCGTCCTTTTGCCTCCGTGTTTCCTTTCGCCTCTCGTGCCTGGATCCATCCGTGTCGGCCTCTATTGGTTCACCTTTGTTTCTCAATGCCAGTATCGCTACACTCAGTAGTAATAGGAATCTTCTCCTAGTGCCTTCCTAACTTGTTGCTTCTTATTCCGTCCTACTATCAAAGATTCTCTTCCTTCCTTGACTCTCTTGCTCCTGCAATGCCCCTTCCTGCCTTGTTCCTTGCCCCTTCACAGCAAATGGGACTACCAAATTGGGCAAGCGCACATTACGTTGTGGCACAAAGGGCCCGTCTCTCTTGCCAATCGATCCCATCAGCGCCCTGCGACTCGTTGCACGTCACACATCACAACAAGATCTCCTCACCCTACTCGATCGTTCCAAGGACACCTACGGGCTTCTGAGGTGCCGTCCGATCTGCGTGCCCTGACATGGCCGAACCTGACGGAACTCCTTCCAAAGAGCCAACAATGCGGTGCAAGGGAGCTTTTTGTGTCTTTGGGCGAGCTTTTGAACTTTCTGTTCTGTAGCTTCGTGTGTTGAGATCGGGATAGGAGAGTAGGCTTTTTTTGAAAGATCAGCAGTAACGGCTAACGGTGCCCAACTACGCCCAACGGTTTCCAAAACACACCAAAACGCAAGACAATTGACATCATATTTCACCCTGCGAAATTCTTGGAATGGGGACCCATCCCTCTTTCCTACGGCTTGTTGAGCTTCCCGCTCCTGCCACTAACAGTAGTGTAAGACACTGTATTTCCACGCTTGTTCCTCGCTGTTTCCGCCGTCTTGGTTCCCCTATTGCGTACCTGCCCTGTTCAGATGAAAATAAATGTAAACAGACCATCCTGTCTCCCGTGCCTGGCTCTCGCTGCCCAACTGTCGAGATAGAAAATCGAGAAAAGAACGGAAAGTACTCGACGCAGTTGCCCGCTTCACCAACCCAGATTCCCGGGAATGCTGTAATAGTTTTTTGCTGTCCTGTCCACCCGAGCCGCTCTTCCTGCTTATCCGTCGCTTCGCCATCTCCATTCACTTCTCTCTCTGTCCACAGCCCCTCCCCCACCTGCCCGCTTTTGGCACCCACGCCTTCCTTCTGCACCTGCCCTCGCTCCTTCTGAATCCCTTGCATTTTCGGGTGCAAAGTGCCCAAAGTTGCCCGCCCGATTTCCTCACGTGCCGGTATACTGGGCATTCTTGTCAAAAATATATCCAAAAACCCTGCCTCGCACCTTCCTGCCAGCTGCAACTTGGTTTCCTGCGTCTCCCTCCTCTTCCTCCTTCCCCCGATTCCTCGAAGCAAGCTCGCTCCAGATTATCGCCGGCCTCGTCAACAACATCCACCCCCCCCCCCACCCTCTACTGTGTATTCCAACGCCATCCTCTGCTGCCAATCCCATCACCCACCTATAGCCACTCGGCGCTCGACGTCATCGTGGACACAATGGATCCGCGGTTTCGCTACGCAGCGCCTGCCGGCCGACGGTCGCCGCCACTGCACAATCCAGCCCGTGCCTCAATGCCAGTGAACATTGGCAGCAGCTATCCCTCGGCTGTCTACGGTGCCGACCCGCATGCCTCGCAGCCTCATGTGGCTACCCGTTATGACGACCCGATCACCCCTCGAGCCCAGGCCACCGTCGACTTCCGCAATGCCCCGGCCGTCCCAACGCCGCCACAGCTACACAAAACTCAACAAACGTCTGGAACAACAGCTCCTGTGACGGCTGCCGGCCAACCTTCTCACCCTCCGCACCATCAGCACCAGCACAGTGCTTCCCAGGACCACCACCACCTTCACCATGCGCAGCACCAATCCTCGATGCCGCCCCCGCCCGTGCCTACGACCACCTCTCGCACGTATACCGTCGCCAAGGATCCTATTGCCCGCAGCTCTAGCCTTCGGGAGCCGCCTCGGACGCATCGTGCGTCTTTCAACGAAGCTACGCAGAAGCGCCCGATCATTATTACAACTACAACGGGTGGCAACCAGGGCGCTCCAAGCTCTACGGCCACCTCTCGCGAGCCTCCTTCGCCCATCCGTGGCGAGTTTCGTACTCCCAGTGCTGAGCCCGCCCGTGGCTCGTCTATGCGTGACGACAGCTACTACTATGCCATGCCAGCTGCGTCCGCCGGTTCGCGTTCACGCGGCGCCCGATACTCCTACTCTGGTGCTCCCATGAGTGCCACACTCGACAACGACGAATTCACCCGCTTACGTGAACGTCACGATGCCGTACATGCGGGCTCTCGTGTAGACTCGTTTCCTCGCACACGGCCTGTGTCTGCTTATGTCAACATTCCGCGCAGCGGCGCTGTTCCTGGATCTGGTGTTGGTGCTGGCGGCTCTCTTGCTAGTGGTGCGGGGTCAGCTTCTCTCAGCGCCGCGCCAACGGGCTCTGCGGCTGGTTCCGGCGCCAACAACTACGGCGACCAAGGCTATGAATACACTAAGCCCAGCGATTTAGCTCGCTACGATTTGACCTACGAACAAGCCGGCTCCCGGCGCGGCCGTCGCGATAGCTTTGACCGTAACTACTACCGTCCCACCGTTAATTTAACTACTGAAGTGGGCCGCCCGTACGGCTATGAGCTGAGTGGCCGGCGCCCTGGTGGTGGCAGCAATGCATCGGGCAGCAGCGGCCCGCCGCCAACCACCTGGGGACTCGACAAGATCAATCGGACAACAACTGCACCGGTTTCTTCTAGCCAGCCCCCAATCGGGTACGACCCGGTTACATCGATGAGGCCGGTGGTGCACGCCGCCACCGCTGGTGCGGGTGCAACCAGTCTCGCGCCGCCAGCTTCCGTTGGCTCGAGCATTCGTAGCTCATCTCGGCAGAGATCGGCATCCCTCTATCACAGCCCGCCCGATGACTACTACCGTGGACATGATGACGATGTTTCGCGTGATAGACGTGGCGGGGATCGTGATCGCGACAACCGAGGTCGTGACTACCGCGACCGCAGCACATTTAGGGATGGCGATCGTGACCGCGAACATGAACGCAACCGCGAGTGGGACCGGGACCGGGACCGGGACGGCCCGCGTGACAAGGCCCGCGATAGTGTACACGATAACGAATGGGACCGCAAACGTGTCCGTGGGCCCCAGGAGTACTACGCAGATGGCAGCTCCGCCAACCGTGCTTTTGGTATTCTTGTCAACAGCAGAGACCACCAGCTGCGCCAGGCACCACCCGAAACACACGGCGGTCTTATCACTGGTACGGTAGCTGGGGCCGCAGCGGGCGCTGCTGGTGCCACGATTTACAATGACTACCGCAGCACTTATGCCGACGAAGACATGCACCGTGAGCGCCGAGAGCCTCGTGAACACAACAGTAGTCGTTACAACGGGATTGACCGCGACTTTATCCGTGGTCGTCCCGACCATACCGAGCGTCTCGGCATTGAGACTCCCAAGCGGAAAGAAACGGACGACGATATGTACGTCCACCATCCACAAGAAGGTATGCGCCACTGGGACAGCGGTGATCGCTACGAACGTGAAGATGACTATGGACGGGATCGCGAGCGGGAGCGCGATACCCGTGAGAGCCGAAGGGAGCGGGAACGTGTTAGGGAGAGTGACCGTGACCGTGACCGTGACCGTGACCGTGACCGTAACCATGATCGGGAGCGTGAGCACGAACGCGTTCCTCGTGACCATGAAGCTGAAAGAGAGCGGGAGAGAGAACGGGAGCGTGCCCGCGACCGCGAAATGGAACGGGAACGGGAACGTGAACGAGAGCGAGAGCGGGCTCGAGAGCGCGATCGCGAACATGGCCACGACCAAGATACCCGCCCGCCCCGTCCTACGGCCGACGAGGGACTTGCCAACACTAAGAAGAGCCGTGATAAAGCCCCCACTGGTCTTGGGATTGCTGCCACTACGGCAGCAGCAGCCGGTCTTGCTGCTTCTGTCGCTACCAATGAATCGAATAACCACCAAGCCACGAAGACTGAAGAAACCGCCAGCCATCGCTCACGGCGTGATCGGGAGCGCAACTCCGACGACAGCCCGCACTCAGCAGATAATCGCGATCGTCACCGTGACCGCGAACACGAACACGGCCATGAGGACCGGCGCCACGCATCCAGGAAGGATGACGACACAGGCTCTGAAAAAAGCTATGTTTCCAAGACATCAGCCTATACGATACCAGCACCAGTTGCAGCCCCACCTCCTGCGACCGGGGAGGACGGCGAAGGCCCCCGAACTCATCCAGTTGACCGTACGCCCTCGACATCCGAGGATGGCGAGTCGGATAAGGGATCTCGCGAGCCGGGCACAAGGAAACGCCGCCAACACACAACATCTTCTTTTGTCCCTACAAACACTGAAGATCTGAAGGCTCTCAAGGCCGAGCTTGCAGCACTGGAAGCCAAAGAGGCGAAAGACGGAAAAGATGACAAAAATAGCAAGTACACAAATCCTTCTAAAAAGCGAGATGAGATCACCGATGGTTCTCCTAGTGGCCACGCGACTAGCAAGTCAAACAAGGACGACAAGGTCGAGACAGTATCACCAAAGATTTTGACGCCGTCCTCTTCGTTATCCTCTACCCATGCCTCGCCCACGACACGACCGGTAGACCACCTCGATAAGGCTCCTTCCACCGTTGCTGCTGTTGCTGGAACCGCTGCAGCAATCTCCGCCGCATCGTCATCCAAGGCAAAGGGCAAGGATACAGAAGCCCGCCGGGATGGTAGCCCGGAGCGGGACTCAGAGCGGACCTCGGGCAGAGAGCTGGAGATTGTACCCGAACCGGATGAGCCCATTAACAGTCGACGCGGCCGTGACGAGAGCCAGCCGCCATCCAAGGGTCTTGTCGTACGTCTTGTGTCGCCGCCGCGCGAGAAGAAAGAAAAGCAACCCGTCAAAGGCATTCTCAAGACACCGAGCACCAAGTTTCCCGAGGAGGCCAACCCCATCCGTGAGGGTGTGGCACCGCACAAGGATGACAAGACCAAGCAGCAGGGTGTTCCGCCAGGTGCTCGCTGGACACGAATCAGCCGCAAGCTTGTCAACCCGGAGGCCCTTACCATTGGGAAAGAGCGCTTTGAAGTGCGTGACGATTTTGTTATTGTTCTCCGCGTTTTGAGTCGTGAGGAGATTGAGGCCTACACGATTGCAACAGCCCAGATTAGAGGTAGGGATGCATTCTTTCAATCACGTTGTACGCCGAATTTTTACTAACAATGTAGACCTCCATCGCAAGGAGTATGACTCGCGGCACCACGACGATCGTGACAAGGATAAGGACAAGGACAAGGAACGCGACGACGATGAACGCCGCCGCCACCGGTCACACCGAGACCGAGACCGAGATAGAGATCGGGATCGGGAGCGTGATCGAGACCGTGATCGGGATCGTGATCGGGAGCGTGGTCGTGACAAAGACCAGGATGATGACGATGACTACTATGGCGGAAGCGGTGGCGGCGGTGGCGGAAGCAGCGCCCGTGACCGCCCCCGGCGTCACCACCGGCACGAGTCCGAGAGCTACGACGGCACTGACAGCAAACAGCCGACGATCGAATACCACAGCAGCCGTGGCTCGGGCCGGCAGTATCACCACAGGTGAGGTAGAAACTCGTTTTGTAGTTTGAATTGTATTATGTGATGCTTTTGGGGGGCTCTTGGGACTTCCTCTTCCTTTTTTTTTCCTTTTTTGGCTGTCTTGTTTTCTCTGTTTGATTTTACATTTTGATTTTCCTTGACATATATTACGATTTACGATGCGATGACACGACTTGTTGAGCCGGGATACACCAGCCAAAATTTGTATGGTTGTCTACGTGCTTACTCTCTCCTTTTGTTTTGATTTTTCTTGGCCATCATGGTTTCTTTGGATATTGCATCTCGTCTTGTTCATGTATAAGGCCACAAAATTATGTAACGAGATACAGACTGGCAGCAATGCAATTTTGGAATGGTTGAAAAAAAATGAACTTATTTTCCACGCTTTTTCTGTTTGGTTTAGTTGCTATGTTTTGATTTTGGATGCTTTGGATACTCTGGACACCCTGGATGTTTGGATATCTGGGATGTGATGACTTGTTTACTTCACGTCTTTCACCAGCGCACGCCCTCGGTTCTCGACCACCCATGTCTACGACCTGATCCATTACTCATTCTTTCATCATCACGGTGACACTGCCTCTGTGTCCTGCATATCGGTTCGACCTCGCGTGCTCTTCCACGTCACACCCCCTGCTCCCTCGCTACGTCCTTCCTGTTTCCAGACCACCAGATTCGTGCAGGTCGCCCGAGCGGAAGGCTTTTTATGGTCTTATCGATTTTATTGCCTTGTCCCCTTGCTCGGCAATGGCTGTTTTCGTACGCCAATACACCAGTCTGCGGTGCGCTGTGGAAGGCAGCCCACACTCATCCACACAACACCATGCTGGACGTGTTGAACGTTGCCTACGCGGATTTATCGCCCTGTTGCCGACTCGTTGGCTGTAATTAATTTTTTTTTTTTAAAAAAAAACCCCCTCCCATTATTATAAAAAGAGTTGTCCACTTGCTTCTGTCTTATTTTCCGGCCCCACGACCAAAAAAAGCCTGTACAATCTCAGCTCCAGGCCTATTTCGGGGGGGGGGGGGGGGGTGGAAGGGCCCAAAGGGGCGGTGCACCTACGAAAACACAAACACAACCACAGGCCACCCAAAAAACAGACCTAAAAGATAAAGTAGGGAACCA
>WNYG01000101.1:0-75797 GCA_021396235.1 Sporothrix pallida | reverse complement strand
CCCCCCCCCCCCCCCCCGCCCCCCCCCCCCCCCCCCCCCCCCCCCCCCCCCCCCCCCCCCCCCCCCCCCCCCCCCCCGACGATGGCCGATGACGACGATCAAAAAGCTGCAGCCAAAAAGGGGTCATGGACAAGGAGGGGCGCTGTGGCGGGCGGTCGCGGGGAAAGGAGAGACAAGGTTGGATGGACGAAATGTCGCAGGGACATACCAAGCAAAAACAGAAATAGCTCGAGGTTCAGTTGAAGATGCGATTTGGCAGGTTGGAGAGAGACAGAGAGAAAGAGGAGAAAAGAGGGAAGAGGAAAAGAAATAAGAAAGGAAAAAAAGCAAAAGGGGAGAGAGGGAAAGAGGGACAAGAAGTAGAGTGGGAAAAGCGGCGGAGCGAATGAGCGGAGGAGGATGGATGAGAGAGAGGGGGAAGGTACTGCTACTGGGGGCGGCGGTGCTGGTGTGAATAGTGGGGGTGAGTTTCCTTGCTCTCTGATGAGACCAGTCGCTGTTGCCTCTCCAGCGGTTCCTGTGTGTGGGCAGAGTGGGCAGTTGCGACGTGCTACTGTGGTGGTGGTGGTGCACTATGGCGGGGTTGCCCAGGAGATGGTGCAGGAGCGAGGGGGAGCTCTTTCTGTGAGAGAGAGGAACTGTACTCTCGTTCGGCAGCCTTGTTGGCGCACTGTGCACTACAACCCCGTTTCAACACCGCCTCGGCCGCCTGTTAAAAGAAAGGCACAGCCGTTGGAACGCACTAAAATTTCCGATTCAGGCACCACTTTGATAGCACATTTTAACGCATTTTTTTATTCCTCCGGGACTAAACGACTAAGGCAGCAACGAAAAGCAGAGCGACAGAATAATCTTGGTTGCCCAAATAGGGAACTCTGTTTCATGAAACCAATCTCTCGTGAATTGCACCACCGTATCGCCATTTTGCACCCAAGGCAGACGTATTTTGACTTCGCTTCTGTAAGAGATTCTCATATCGTCTCTCCCGGCAGGCGACGGCCCTGGATGGAGCAACAGCTGTCTGTACAACACTGTGTACTTGGCACTGTACGGCCCGGCACCGAACCCAGCCTCGATTGATAGAGATAGACGTCCCGAGCCTTACAGAATCTTACAAAATAGAATGGTAAGATACGATTCTCGTAGGAGGCAGGCAGATGCCAATCGGGATAAATGCTCTTTGTTTACGGGAATCCAGTCAGGCAGTGATATTGTTTGGGCATCCAGCAGATATCAGCCGTGTCAGGCATAGTCGCTATTGAGGTTGTCACAATCACATTTGTTTTAGGCCCAGCCAGTTTTTGTCATGTTTTTATTCTATTTCTATATGGCAAGCTTTTGTAGTTGTAACAATGGGGGGTGAGGTTGCAAGGTATAGATGGAGAAGGTTGATGATGAAGATGGCAGAGAGGAGAGTGTATTTGTACAAAAATAACCAGAAAAAGAAAAGAAAAACCCAAGAAACAAAGTCATACACATAAAAAGCCCTGAAAAAAAGAGTAAAAACAGGAAATGTTGGAAAACGGAAATCAAACTCCAGGAAATGGCTCCCTCCTTTTTGTCACAGAACACCATTCATCCTCGTTCTCGTTCTCGTCTCGTCTCTTTTTTGATCATGTTCTTTCGTATTTTTTTTATTCGTTGAAACTTATGGCGACGGGGCTTCTTACATCATGCCGCCCATGCCACCCATGCCGCCCATGCCGCCCATGCCGCCCATGCCACCAGGCATGCCGCCAGCGCCCTTCTCCTCAGGGGCGTCGACAATGGCGACCTCGGTGGTACCGAGAAGCGAGGCAACGCCGCTGGCATCAATGAGACCAGTGCGGACGACCTTGAAGGGGTCCAGAATACCGGCCTGGATCATGTCAACGTACTCGCCCTTGGAGCTGTCGAAGCCCTTGTTGAAGTCGGTGCCGAACTCGTCGAGCAGCTTGCCGACGATAACGGAGCCCTCGAGGCCGGCGTTCTCGACAATGGTGCGAGCGGGGCGGGTGATGGCGTTCTTAACAATCGAGATACCGAGCTGCTGGTCGAAGTTGGCGGGCTTCAGGTCGCCCAGAGCCTGGCTGGCAGCCTTGATCAGGGCGGTGCCACCACCTGGCAGGATACCCTCCTCGACGGCGGCGCGGGTGGCGTTCAGAGCATCGACGAAGCGGTCCTTCTTCTCGCCGACCTCAACCTCAGACGAGCCACCGACACGGATAACGGCGACACCGCCCGACAGCTTGGCCAGACGCTCCTGCAGCTTTTCCTTCTCGTACTCGGTGGTGGTGGGGTCGTTCATGACGCCGCGGATCTGCTCGCAGCGCTGCGAGATCATGTCCTTGGTGCCCTCGCCGTTGAGCATGATGGTGTCCTCCTTGGTGATGGTGATGGAGCCGACGGAGCCGAGCATGTCGGGGGTGGCCTTCTCGAGCTTGACGTCGAGCTCATCGGTGAAGACGGTACCGTTGCTCAGGATCGCAATGTCGCCGAGGATCGACTTGCGGTTGTCACCGAAGCCGGGGGCCTTGACGGCAGCGACCTGGAGCTGACCGCGGAGCTTGTTCAGGATGCAGACAGCCAGAGCCTCGCCCTCAATATCCTCGGCAATGATGACGAGGGGACGGCGCTGCTGGGTGGAGATCTCAAGGGCGGGGATGATGTCCTGGACGGCCGAGATCTTCTTCTCGGACAGCAGGATCAGGGGCTTCTCGAACTCAACCTTCTGCGACTTGGCGTCGGTGATGAAGTAGGGGGAAACAAAGCCACGGTCGAAGCGCATGCCCTCGGTGACCTCGAGCTCGTCGTTGACAGTCTTGCCCTCCTTGACGGTGATGACACCCTCCTTGCCGACCTTCTCCATGGCGTTGGCGAGCAGAGCGCCGATGTGGGTGTCGCCGTTGGCAGAGATAGTGGCGACCTGGGCGACCTCGGCGGAGGTGGTGATATCGCGCTTGTGCTTCTGGAGGAACTCGACGACGGCGTTGACACCGGCCTGGATACCGCGGCGCAGATCCATGGGGTTGCAGCCGGCAGCGACGTTCTTGACGGTCTCGGAGAAGATGGAGCGGGCGAGGACAGTGGCGGTGGTGGTACCGTCACCGGCGACCTCGTTGGTCTTGGAGGCGACGTCCATGAGCAGCTTGGCGCCCAGGTTCTCGAACTTGTCCTTGAGGGTGATGGCACGAGCGACAGTGACACCATCTGAAGATAAGTTAGTATGTCTGATATTCCGGGGGTAACATATAAATCGGCATGTTCGGGAACCTACCCTTGGTGATCTTGGGCGAGCCGAAGCTGGACTCGATCAGGACGTTGCGGCCCTTGGGGCCGAGGGTAGTAGCGACGGCCTTGGCCAGGGTCTCGGCACCGGCCAGAAGAGCAGCACGGCCCTCGACGCCGAACTTGAGGTCCTTGTGGGCGAAGCGGCGCTGGGTCAGGTTGAGGCCGGTGGTGGTCGAGGTGCGCAGGCCCGAGAGCGCCGAGGCTCTTGCCCGCGAGGTCATTGCACGCTGCATGATGTGTGTGTGGTGGGTGTGGAGGGGGGAGAAAGGAAGAAGAAGAAAATTGGAGAGAGAAACAAAACAATGACGAATTGTCTCGAGAAGGTGGCCTTAGGAGAAGATGGGAAGAAAGGAGGAAAGAACGAGCAAACAGAAGGAAGAACCGGAGGAGGAAAGAAAGAAGGAAAGATGTGACGGTTGTGTCCTGGTGGTGAAAAAATTCTGGAGAAGCTCTTTACGTTTCTCTTCCTCCGCAGGGAAGGCGAGACCGCCGCCGAGTCAGGCCCAAAAAAATATCGGTTTAAGAAAAAAAGGTGAAAAAAGTGAGAAAGCTGTGCCATCATTGGCTCCTTGGAGGCAGTTACGGATTGGCCCTTTCCTTATTCGGTTTAGCGCACCAGCCGCCCCAGCCCACAGGCCCTGCGAGCACCTGCGAGAGCGACGACAGCAACTCACCGCGGCCTTCTATCCAGTTCTACAGGCCCACTTTTGGATTTCTTTACCACACACTGGAAGCATATCTGGGGCTGGCCTCGCAGGCCTTCTAGCACTCTTCGGCTGTTTCCTGTGCGACTTACAAGCCAAATAGCCGACGCCATGATCCATTTGGCTGCGACTTTTTTCTTCTCCAGTCCCTTCTGACCTCGTTCTCCGCACGTAGCCGTCGCCTCCAAAATCTCGGCCGTCACTTGTCCGGCATTTTTGTGCCTGGCTGTCGAGGCTGTCAAAAAGGCACGGAAGGAACATAGGACGTCAAACGTCGAAGTCAAACGTCACACATGGCAGAAAATCCAGACTTTCCATATACAACTTCAGTTGTCACAATCGTAAACGAACGCCATGGTATAGTCATCTACGGCCTACCTCCATCGTGAAGACTTGAGAGGCCTTGGTGACATGATATCCTGCTCTTCGAGCTACGCCGGCTTTGTTCTCCGATAGTCTCATCAAAGACGCCAAGACTGGAGATCTCGGTCAAAATATGGCTGGAGGATTTGGGAAACTTTGTGGGTAAGAGAGCTTGAGCAACGCAGTTTCTATCCTTCTAACAGTTTTTGAGCGCCTCTCAGTCTCAATTATGGCCAGATGCAATACTTGGAACTGCTTATACGAGAATACTTGACGCTCTCACAGCGTTTGCTTCGAGTAGAATGTCCAAAAATGATGCTTACAGCGCCTGTCCACTGTAGACCTCTGTTTTGGGCGCTGTAACCTGAAGCCACTGTATTTCAGCAGCTCGTCCACTGTATGTTCGCTGTCGAGTGCTGTAGCATCGACAATACCAAAGACATCACGAGATTTGCTTCTTGGCTCACATTTTTCTTTTGATTATTTTGGGCGACCTGTGAAGATCAAGGAGATCAATTGGCAAAGAGTAGAGACCACTTTTACCATAGAATATCTAAATACCTACACGAAGCCACCAGCTAAATCCAGCCCCCCTTTTCTTCCTCCTCCTCCTCAGTCTCGATGAGACATGCAAGAGCAGCGACGCAATGAAGAACGAGACCATGCATTCACGAAAATTACTTTGAACAAGTAAGGACATAGAAGTTGAAAGAAACTTAGGAAACCGAAACCGTAGAACCTTTTTGAGCCCATATATCGTACATCTAGAGCAAACGGCGCACCGCTGCTGACCACTTCCACCCTTTTCAATCTTCTACTCTCCTCTTCTGCTCACCCCTTTTTGTTAATCCCGCCTTTTTCCCACCTTCTTTTCAACTTCCACCGCATCCTCTCTTGCTCTTCATCTCGCCTCTTCTGTAATAGTACATGCATCTCCTCGTCCCCTGTATAAAAACTCCTCCCATCTCTGTACCCTGTACTCTGTACTCCGTTTAGTCTCTTCATCAACCATCCGCCGTGATGAAGATACTGCTTTTCTGCAAGCGCCATGTACTAGTATGTTTGTCGATGATACATCCTTGAAGCTTTGAGGGGTCCCAGACCACAACCCAATAATGCTTGTAGAAGGATGGCATGTGCTAGATCATTGATTGTTGGGAATCATTGTTGTCGTTCTCCTTGATGTTCGTAGTCCTTGTTCATGCGTGGCATGCTTGGCTCCCAGACCAAGCATCCTGTTGAAGCTTTTTGTGATAAGTGTGTAGTGCTTTTCTGCCCAAAAGCACGCCTTCCTTTTTTTGTCGTTTTCTGTTTTGCACTTTTTTGATGTTCGTGGTAATGATGTAAGGAAAAGAAACCCAAGAAAATGATGGTGAAGGGGTGCTCCATCTCGCTCGTCCCAGAAATGTATAAAAAGAGAGAATGAAAGAAACGTAAAAGCGTAACAGGAAACCAACAAGTAAAATAAACCGAAAGGAATTGGGCAGTGTGTAAAACGTAAAGGGTAAGGGTAAATGCAACGACAACTGAAAGAATGTCAACCGGTAAAATGAATGGACGAGAAATGGAAGATAGCTGCTAATGGGACACCGTTGTCCAGTAAAGGGAGACGAACGGTGTGCTTCCTTTTCTCTGATATGCGTGAGCATGGAAGGTCTTGTAGATAGTGCTTGAAACAAACGCCGAGCACTATGAAAGGATGGTAGGAGTATACACCGTCGGTTGTTGCTGTTGTGTTGCAGTTGATCGTTGAGTTGGTGATAAATGAATGTAAAGAAAAGAAGACGCCAGAAAAGGAAATTGGGAAAGGTGCGAAAGCGAAAACAACTGCTTGGGGTATCGAAATTGTAATGCAAGCCGAGACGCCGTGCAATAAGATGCAATGCCGAAACGAAATGTGTGAAATGCAAGGGTATAAATGTCGACGAAATGAAAGGCAATGTCGAAACGCGCAAGCCGAGACGTTAAAGGTAAAAGGTCGAAAAGGGAAAGCCACTTGTTGAAGTGGAAGAAAAAAGGGGGGAAAGAGAAGGAAAAAAGAAAAGGGGAAAAAAAGAAAGGAGAAAAAAGAAAGGAGAAAAAAAGAAAGGAGAAAAAAAGAAAGGAGAAAAAAAGAAAGGAGAAAAAAAGAAAGGAGAAAAAAGGAATACGGGCAAACAAAGTCAAAAGATGTGTAAGGAGGGATAACGAGCGAGACTGGCCAAAAAACCAACGACATAGAGAGCATCATAGTACTCGAAGAATTTATCGAGCGTAATCAGATGTCTTAGGGGTTATGCTGTCTAGGGTGGAAGGTGTAGTTGCCGTTGCCATCGTGGTAAACCTGCATCTTAACATGTTAGCTGTTTGTTTATATCTTGTTTTTTAAAGCAGGGACAGCTAACTTACGTTGGGGAATTGGCCCGGAGCATAGGATTGGGTCTGGGGCTGTCCCTGAGCCTGGCCTTGGTCATCGATACGTCCAACCGCAGCGGCAGCGACAGCTCTGCTATAGTGACCTGCGCCTTCAACACTTGGGCGAAAGACGTCGCGGGGAGGCGTGTATCCACCGCTTCCAACACCAACGCCACCTATAAGGCCAGCCGTGGCCATACTCGTTGCAAACTGGGCACCATTAAAAGGATTGGGGAGCGTAACGTCCAGCCCAGAAGCAGAGAGGATCGGAGGGGGGAGGGTGATGTGCGAGATGGTACCCATGCCACCGTTTCCATTGCTGGCAGCTTGTTCGTCGAAGGGAGGCGTCGAAGAGGTCGAGACGGCGCCGTCAACGTTGTGGCCATTAATGTAATTATAGCCAATGGGGAGTGTCTGTTGAGAAAATAGGTTAGCTGGCGGTGATTGTGACAGGGCAAATATGAAGAAGGTCGGGAAAAAGAACTTGCATGCATCGGGTCGTGGTTCTGCTGCGCATAGGACGAGAAATAATCATCGCCAGCGAACAAGGTCTGATCTTGGCTAAGGCCGAGGCCGAGATCAAGGCCAAGGCCAGCCTGGGACTGTTGGTGCTGTGTCTGCGCCATCTCCTGGGCAAGCTCAAGGGCCTCGGTGGCGTGGCTGTCGAAGTTGACCGGCTCGGCTAACATATCGCCAAAGGACATATGCTCGCCGTTCTCGCTACCAGCGTAGCTGGAGCTGCCTTCGGCCGCATTTTCGTGGTCCTCCTCGTCGTCGCTAATTGCAATCGGAGCCTCCTGGAGATCCTGGGCAGAGAAAAGTCCAAGAACATCAGGCTCGTTGGGGGAGACAGAGCCGGCAGGGCTGGCAGGGAAGTCAGGATTGGCGACTCCGTGGTCTTCGACCTCATCGTCATCATCGTGCTCATCCTCTCCGGCCACATCAACATTGATGTCTTGGGCATTGGCATCGGTGCTACCAGAGGTGCTCATGAAGCTGGCCTGCTGGACCTCAAGAACCTCGCTAGGCTCAGAGTCATCGGCCTCAGGCTCAGCCTCTGGGTCAACCTCGTGGTACGTCTTGGCACGCTTCGCAGCACGGGCGTTCGTCCGGCGGCGGGGAACAGTCGACTTCTTGGAGGCGGACGGGTTGTAGTCGTCGTCGTCGTCGTCACTAGCCATAGCATCAACGGGGCCAATGGACGCAGGAATGGTAGTGGGGCTAGACGAAGGAGACTTCTTCACAGGACCCTTCTTGCCCTTCTTACCCTTGGTGCCCTTTGTGCCGGTGGCAGCCACTGTCTTGCGAGGAGCAGGTGCGGTGAAGGCAGCAGCAGACGACGTGTCCTTGGCAGTCGACTTCTTGTTCTTGGGGACACCCACCTTGTACTTAGACTTGGGAACCTTCTTATTATTCTTGCGAATAATACGATTGTCGGCGTCAACGAGGATACCATCGTCAAAGGCTGTGTCCGGATCAAAGGGAAGGCAGTGCACGTCAGGAAGGTTGTGAGCGTTATGTTCAAACTTCTCTTTGAACGTAATGGCGCGCTTGGCAGCAAACACGGGGTCCTCGGTCGACCAGCGGACGTTCATTGGCATGCGGTAGAAACCGCGAAGGGTGTTGTGGGAGGGATCGCGGATGCCGCCAGCCTTGGGGAGCTCGGGAGGCACAAGGTGTCCGTTGACAAAGAGCGTGTTGCGCAGACGTGCAATGTGTTGCAGAATAGCACTGCCAGAAGAGCCAGGGTGGAGACGGTGGGCAATTGCGTCCCAAGGGGGCTGGATGTTGTGGCGGGCACACTCGTAGGCAAAGATGACAATAAGTTTGGCGTCCATGAAAGGACCTGTCCACAAATGTTAGTACTAGAGGTCTGGGGAGTGATGATCCAAGGTATCATCATTCAGTCCAAAATTGAAGAATAGAAGAAGACAAATAAGAAAAGACAAAGGAAATATGTTGGGTTGTATGACGAAAGGAAATAGAAATCACAGACTTAGGAAGAGCTGGTTGTTTAGTCGAGAGAGTGTTATAGTTCAATCCGTTGTCGCCAAGGCTCGAGGATGTTCCAAACATGTCGCGAGAAATAAAGGAGGCAACGCAAAAAATTAAATCAAAGAAATGCAAAACAAGCAACAAGAATATAAGAAAGGTTTGTTTGTTTGTTTGTTCCAAAATCTCTTACGGTTCCACATGATAAGATCGCGGCCAACGTGGCGCCCGTTCTTGCGGCGCTGCTCCGAAGAGGGAGGGATGTGAGAGGTGTCCATGTCGTCGTAGTCATCCTCGAAGCCATAGAACTCCTCGCCGTGGACGGAGGCTTGGATGATCTTGTCAACGAGCATTCCGACGTAGCCAGACTGAACGTCCTCGCCATCGTCGTCAGAGGCATTAGCAGCAACGTCCTTGTGTTCGTCGTCGCCGAGAGTTTCGTTGTTGTCGGCTTCAAAGTCTTCCTCGTCGTCGTCGTCGTCGTCGACGGACTCGGAGATCTTGCGCTTGGTAGACTTGTTGTTGGCAGAGGCCGAAGCCTTGCCCTTGCCCTTGCCAGTGGCAGCGTCAATCACGGGCGAATTGCTGGCCTTGTCTGGGGTCTGGACGCTCTTGGTGCTGCGAGCAGCGGCACGTCTCTTGGCAGCCATGGTAGCGAAAGGAGATGAGGTATGGGTCGTAGAAGGGTGTGAGGGACCTAGATTGTTCACGCCACGATTAGCACGTTAAGCGTAGTCTGCGTGTATAGTCGGTGTTACTTGCCTTTGAGAGATCGTGTGAAACAAAGGCAAGGTTTGTGTGCAACTTGTGCACAAGGGATCGAAGGTGGTGCTGTCCTATAGCAGGAGGACAAAAGCAAAAGAGCGCGACGATCGTCACAGCGACCGTGAAGAAAAAGATGATGTAAATGTGAAACAGAAGAAGAAGAAAAACGAATGTTCTCGAGGTAGAAATGCCGCTGATTTGACGGAGTCGGCCGTCAAAACAAAACAATGTCGGCCGTGAATCACGGCGAGGCAAAGCAAACGAGAAGGAAAGAGTGATAGCAATAGTAATTGAGGTGTAAAGACCGTGCAGAATCGAAAGAAGAAACACAGAGTAAGGAATAAATAAATGATCGGAAGCCGACTCAACAGTGAGGGAGGGGAAAAAAGAAAAAGAAGAAGAGAAGGAAAAGAGGGTGGAAGAAGATTTTGTTTTCCAGTCGACAATCTGAGGGGAGTGTCAAAAACGAAAAATAAACAGCATCGGGGGGAGCTCAAAAATATTAGGGCAACAGCTACTAGGATAAAGCTACAAAAGAGAGCTATGGGGGAAATGGTGGGAGCATGGGGGCGGATTAATGGGGCGTGGGGGCCTAAGCTGGCTGTTGGCTGGCTGGTGGTTCCAGAGGGAAGAGTGCCACTCGGAGTAGCAGAAGGGGGGAGATAGCGAGAGGGAGAGGGGGCTTTGGTGGCCGAGCACACAGTATGAGGGCTAGGGCAACGGGTGTAAGTGGGAGAAGCGCAGGAAGGGAACGACGGAGTAGGAAGGCCATAAAATGGGCCAAAAGTGGGCGACAAGTGGTGGTTTGTGTGGGCATCGAAGGTGAGACCAGGGTGATGGACGAGTCACAGCACAGTAAAAGCGTCTAATATCCCACGGTACAAAAAGCAAGGACACAGCACGGGCCAATCAAAGCCATTTGAAAGGTCAGAAGCACTCAGAATTTCAGCGTTCAAGCGAAAGCAATAGCAAGAGAGAAAAAAAGAGCAACGGAGGACCGCCGTTGAAAAATAACAATCACTTTCATTTAGAACCATGGCGAACATGCCGAGACGAGCAAAGAAATAGAAACGTATTCATATTATCAAGCCATTGACATCGAGTAGCTTTCGGCAGCTCTCGACAAAGGATCTGCAATGCTTTGCAACTGGTGGAATCAAGCTTGGGGGGAACGCAGGCCTCATCGCGGGAGCAGCAATGGAACAAACAGAAAAGAAAAAATAAATGGAAATGGGGGAGTGTTTTGTTTTGGGTGTGGGTCCTCCCTCGCCTAAGTAGCGAACGAAAGCGAGCGATAAGAAGGCTAGTATTTGGTAGCTAGGGGCGTGGTTCCTGGCCGCTCCTTTCGGCTCTTGGACCATGCGCCCTTGGTGCTTTTGGTGCCCTCTGAGCCCTTCTTGCTCTCAGTCTTCTCGGAATTACGCCTGCTTTGCTTAATTCATCCTTTTTTTCACTCTCAATCCCATTCGTAGGCGCGCTCTGTACTTCCAGAAGCGCTCTGTGGGAAAATGTCCAACAAATGATCCGAAGGGTTTCTCCGGTAAGCCACAAAAGAACCAGTAGGGACGTGGATAGCCCGGCATAAACAGTGCAAAATAATTGCACTGATTCGCGCGGCGTTCGTCAGAAAAATGGCCTTTCTGAGCAGCAGAAGCGACCGACAATGCACAGCTTTGCGCAAAACTCAAGGACTGTCGTTCACGGGAGATTGACAGCCTTTGTGGGTCCATGGTTCATTGTTCTAGCTGGAACTGGTACCAGATCTCGGAGGATTTTCTTGGTGTGGGCGATCCCCAATGTCTCAAAAGGACGCACATCCCTGCAAAACTCCTAAAAAAAAGCACAACCGAAAACTGCCGAGCTGCAGGAGAGTGGAGCGCACTGCACTCCGTCAAAAGCTTAATCGAGCGACATTCCAACAGAGCCTCAAAAGCGCGGGCTGCTGCACGGGCTGTTGCGTCATTCTTTTGTGTCGCATCCGCACAGGATGCATTGTTCTTTCGAGGACCGCAAGGGATCGACTCAATTGAAAGATAGAGAGCACCAAACAAAGAAAGAAGGAAACATTCTTGGCAGATGAATAGAAATTGGCATTGTGCGTCTGAAACAGCCTCCGAAAGAAAGAGAGAAAGGCAATGGCAACCGAAGAGATGAAGACAATAGAGCACGAGCAAAAGAAGACAGAGAATTGAGTCAAGAAGCGGGGTCGAAAAAGGCACCGAGAGTGCCGGAAACAGCGGTCTGGAGCGGGGGATACGCAAGACACCTGTGCTCGACATGTGAAAACGGTAGAGAGGGACAGGAAGCGAAGGCGTTGTGAAATACAAGGCCGCTCTGTGTTCGTTGTACAACCATGAAAATTTGAGGAGGCTGGGGGCGGTGAGGAATAATGGGTTCTGCAATTGTTGGAAGAGGCCTTTGCGCGTTTTTTGGCGCCTTTCCCCTTCCCTCATTGGTCGATGGGTTAAGAAAGACGGCTAAAGAGAGAAAGTGTCGAAGAAGAGTCGTCGAAAAAGGATTGCCGAAGTAGAAATTTGAAGTTTTTTTTAGCTTCTCTGTTTATGATATCCTGAACGACGAGTCTTTTACAGCAATGTAGGGCTACTTTTCGTTCAGATGGCAGGTGCTGACAAACTTACCGGAAGTAAAAATTGTGTTGAGGGAAGGAGCAACACGATATTTGGTGCCAAAATTTGCACAGAGGACGCGACGCGACAGGCACCTCTTTAATTGATTCTCCACTTATTTGTGTTACAGAACGGAAGAAAATCGCTGCAGTGCAGAGTCGTCTACTTTTCACGTGCATATAATTCCCCAGCTTGGCGCAGCTTGGCGCGCTTTGTTCGAATTGTAAAGTTGCGAGTCGGGCGGTTTGACTGTCAATTTTTCTGCGTTGATTTGTTTATTCTAGTCAGGGGTTGGGAGGAAAACCAAGGCCGAGCTAATGGAAACCGGCCCATCGCACCTTCCCCCTAATCAGGAATGTTTTGTTGCCCGCCAGCCAGCCAATAGGCTGCTGCATAGTGTGAGAAGCAAGAACGCATGAGCTATCTTGCCACTTTTCGAAAATTACGAATCTACGAATAGTGTTAAAAGTTCACAAAATTTTCAAGGTAAGCAGGTCAATGGAGAAGAGAGACTCTCAATCGAAACAAGACGTCTTGGATATATTTGCTATATCTGATTGGTCGGTCTTAAGGCTGGGTAGCCAGTCCTCATAGTCATTTGCATTCACACTAAATCATAATGCGCATCTTGCTGCATCGAACTCCCGATCCCCAACACGCACAAAAAGCCCCATTTCCTGGCTTCAAATTATCGCAAGTATCTCCAGACCCTCCAAATCATGCATCTTCCCACTTGGCAAGTAGTGATTTGAACCGTTGACCGATTTAGTATTCAACGAGCAAAGCAACACAGTCTCTAATGCTCTTGTTCTGCACTCAGTCGACGCTAATTCGTCCGAATAAATCTCCGAAATGCCACCACGAGCAGGTGCTCTTTCCCTCTGGAAGTCTGGTAGGGGCTGGTGGAAGGAGTGAAAATTTTGCAAGGCGGGATGAGAAGACTGGTGGAGAGAGTCCGAATTGCGGCGGTGTCGAAACAGGAAACAATGCAACAAGGGTGAGGCGCAGCTGAGAGAACAGGAAAGTCAACGCAAAAAGGAGTAACGAGAAGAGAGTGTGATAGAAACGAAATAGAAACAAAAGCCACGACTCGATCAAAGTCCCTCATCACCCTCGTGCTGCTCGTGCTTCACGGCGGCAAGGGCGTCCTCTTCATCCTCCTTGGCACAGGTATCGGCCTCTGTCTTGATGGCCGCGGCGGCCTGCTGAGCCTTGGCACGCTTGGGCACAGGCTGACGAGTCGGGGTTGCGTTCACAGCAATGAAGCGGCTTCCGGTATAGCCCGCAGCGGCTTCGCTGGCAGAGCCGTTATCGGTGTCTGACGGGTTTCCGAATGCGTCATCGTCAGACACGCGCTTGCGCTTGGCCGACACCGGAGTCTTGGGGGGCTCGCTGGAGATGGCAGAGGCATCGCCATCGTGGGCATTGGCCTCGTCGGTCAAGCCAGCATCGTTGGCCGGGATGGCATCACTTGTGCCGGCAGCAATGGCCGCCTTTCCCTTGCCCTTGGCACGGGGCTTGGCCGGAGTGCGACGCTTGGGCTTGGGAGTGGCCTCGCCGGCAGCGGTGGCGAGGTCGTCGCCCTCACCCTCATCTGCGTTGGAGGTACCATCGCCCGGGGTAAGGTAGGCACCAAAGTCGGTTGCCTGGGCCCGCTTCTTGAGTCTCTCGTATCTCTTGGCACTGCGAAGAGAGAGAGTGATAGTAAGGAGTCAGAGGCTGGTTAGCAAAGGGAAAGGTGGGAAAGAACAGGTGAACGCAAACTGAGACAAAAGAAGAAAGCAAGAAATAGAGGCGTAAAAGCAAGGCGGGTAGAGGTTCAATTACGCGGCGGCCTTTGTAGGGATATTGAGGTCCGTGGCGACAGCAGCAAAGTCAATCTGTTCGCAGAGGCGAGAGAAGATGCGATAAATGTCAGTGATGTGAGACCAAGTCAAGAGATAACAGGACGAGACAGAAGCGGCCAAAGAGAGGAGGGTATGAAAATGGGGGACGAGACGAACCTTGCCGCCGGCGGAGGAGTGCTTGATACAAGCAAGCAAAAACTGAACCTGTTCAGCTGCAGACATGATTGCGATGGATAAAGTGCTTTGTTGCTTTGAATGTGTGCTGGTTTGAAGTGGATGAGGGATAGATGAGGATGGATGCAGAAAGAAGACGCGTCTTTTGCAAAGAAGAGGCAGATGTTTTGGGATGTAGGATGGTCAAAAGAGAGTGAGGGAGGGGGAGTGTTGGGAGAAAGGGTGAAAGGAGAGGAGATTAAATAGTCCACAGGGCAAGAAACGGGTGTCAAGAAGTCAGGCGTGAATGTGATGGCTGTGCGATGCAGGTGGTGCAAAAAGGGTGCTTGTTTTGGTGTGAAAAGTTTGGTGTGAAAAGAGAGAGATTTGAGGCCACAACAATTCACGCGGGGTTTTTTGGCCAACAGGGCTTTTTCTACGCGGATTTTAGCAGTCACGTCACGGAAGGAGCAAACGCGAAATCAATTCGCTGCCTGGCTGCCTGACCAACCAACTGTCCTTGAACCCCCAAACGGCAGGCACGACCGACCACGTTGACCACGACCGACCATGGCCACACTAGGAAGGACGCAAACGACCAAGGGGGACTGGTCAGTGAAGGAAAGAGAGGGTCTGCCGCCTTCCGCTTGATAGAAGTCTTGGAATTAATGTGTATTTGTCTTCCCTATATTGTAAATTGTCTGGAACTGCGATACCTCTGATGCAACTGTAGATAATATCAAATGGCCGGTGATAATGGACAAAGAAGACCATTGCCAGCATTTCCAGCTCCGAGAAGCATTGCTTTCCCCGGATGTCTGCCCACAGGCTAGCTGTCCTCGACGATCTCCGTACCTTCCTTGACGACTACACTGTATTCTTTGTCCCCAGGCCCCTTTGTTACCCTTCAATCATCCCCCGAGGCAGCTAGCCCTTGAATATGTCTTTCCCTGTTTTCGTCTTTGGCACTCCCGTTATTGGCCAAGGCAAGGCTGAGCAAAGAATCAACAGGATTGGCCCTCTGTTATTCAAAGCCACAGCCTTGGCGATGCTCTCTCTCTTTGCAACAATTTTCACCAGTAAAGCCGACAGGCTGATCTCAGAACTGCCACCAGATCGATCACCAAAACATGGCCGCAAACACGATCGTAACAGGGCCTCCAAAATGCCGACAAATACGGACAGCGACTGCAGAAGAACATTCGCCTCGTTTGACACGGCAAAAAGACGACAGGAGTGACGAGAAACTATCCCCTTCCGACGACAGCCCTCGATAAACAATTCTGGAAGGAAGGAAAGCCGTGGAAGGTGCCGACAGCAGATCTAGACACGGATTTCCGGTAGCTCCTGTTGTCCATCGCCAGCATTCCAAGTTCCCCGACGCTCCGGAAAGGCGACAGAGCTGTTCTTCTTGATTGTTGTCCGGTGTCGCGCCCGATTCGAAGCTCGATTCGAGGCCGGCTTGGCGTCAAGATGCAGAGAACCATCGACAACCAGAAAACGAATTGAGAAATCAAAACTTTGGCCAGATCGTCACCGTCAAGTTGAAAGGGGCCTGAACGCGTCAGTCGCCTTTTCCTATCCCTCCATCCGCCGACGTCTCTGTCTCCGTTTGAGAGAAGAATAAAAACAATGCGGGAGAGAAGAAAAAGTAGAAGAAGGAAGAGGAACGAGGAGTGCGAAAAAATAAAGAGGAGGGAAAGGAAATGTCTTCCCTTTGCTGCCAGGTAACACTTTCCTCAGCCTTTTGTCCCTGGCAGAGTGTTTTCTTCGCCGTCCCCGCATCCAGCCTTTGACAACAAATCCCCATACATTCCCAAAGGAACAGAAGGTTATCTCCTCTCCCCAGATAGAGAAACGACCCAAGAGAGCGATTCCAACACCCAGACTTTGTCGCCGATCCAAGACCAGCCAGAAGACACTCGTCTTTGACTCCAGCTTGGCCCGCTTAAGCTCTTTTCCAGCTAGAGCTCGCCTCTGACTTTCGAAAGAGATTTTCTTTTTCTGAGACCAAGACTGGACAGCAGCCTCAAAGAGTTGAAAGGCTCAGGGCAGTTTCTTGGCTCCCAAAACACTCGTCCGGGGATCCATTCAAGCTTCATTGAGCCGGCCTCAAGCCAGAACGAAAAGACGCCGCGCTCCAGTGCCCAGAAAGGAGGGTGACTGCAGCTTCAGAGTTTTGATCTTTGCATCCCTGTCCGAAGAGAATCCAGCCTCTAACGATTTCCAGTGTGTTGCCGCTTTCCGGCCGCAGGCATTGAGAATCCAAGAAGAAGCTCTGAAGCAACCAAGAAAACTCTGGAGGATGAGCTTCTTGGGGCTCCAAGCTCAACACGTTCTCCACTCCGCGAATGCAGCTTCTTCCAACCATCAAGGCTCCTAGGCACTTGCCCAGAGATTTCATTTTGCCTGCTGCAGCAGCTTCCTGGCTAACATCCAGGAAAGAAGAGACGCATCTACTTTCAAGGTGGCGAGCACACAGACACCGAGCCCAAAGATGACAGGCCCATGCCACAGGCCACACGGCCCTCAGACCCTTGCGGGGGAGGATAGCATAGATTGGAGAATTGTACAAGAACTTGCAGAACGAGCCTGCGTTCTCTAGCCCCGCTCCCTGAAGAGGCCCAAAGACGTATGTGACTCGCAGAGTTGGACACAAGGCGCCGATAATAGCATTGCCTTTCCCAGCTTCCAGGGCAGTGCAACAAAGGATACATTGAGTATCTCGGCCAGATGGAAAATGCTTGTCAGAGGTTAGTACCAACATTTCCAACTTCAAAGGTGTCTCTAGATACTAACGTGTGTCACAAGAGTATCATTCTCTCTGCCAGAAATTCGGATACACTACAATAGCCGCCTCTCCTTTCAAGTGCCATAACAGACGTCAGCAGCATAGATGATGGCAAGGCTGGAGATGTGGCCTCAAGAAGGACTGTCTCCCTATCCGCTCTAAGTCTGACAGACAAGATGTACATCTCGCACCAATAATATCAGTGTTTGTATATGAACACGTCAAGACTTTGTTCCGGAGGAAATATACTAACATGTTTCCAGGCAGTGTATACCGCTTCCGTCAAGACTAATATCAATGGCCCACACGGCATGTCCCAAGATTGAGAGACTGAGCCTTCTTTTCAAAGACTGTCTGGGATTTGACAATGGGAGTGGCCTAGGAAAGAGAGCTCTCCCTTCACCAATGCCACCAAACAAAGGGTCTATACTACCAGGGTTAGACGAGAAAACAAAACTGCGTTACAGTTGATATGTGTGGCCGCCATCGTTATTGGTGAAGTGTGGTGTTCCAAAGCAGGGTTCGGGTGTTAAGGCGTCATCAAGGATGTCAGTTCGGTGACGGTACTGCCGAACACAAGTTATCTTTATCGTCAAATCTTTGGCCGTCCAGCAACCATTCGAGGTACTGGGAATGGTGACCGTGGCATGGTGTCAAGGCTAATCGGTCGAATCGCGAGCTCATTTGGACATCTTTGAAGTCGTTGGGTTTTTCAGAGGAAGCTAACCTATCTGGCTCTTTGGTCGACTCAGCAATGGCACCAAGCATACTCAGAGTTGTCTTGCCGAAACCCATTAACTCAGATATGAGCCATCAAACAACCTAGATAAAATCAAGCAGTTGTTTTCAACTTATGCTTCTTTCAACATATGGTATCCCATGCTTCAGGCTGGATCCTGTGCCTTTGGCCTTTGGCCTCTGGTCTTTGGGTAGTCTTATCAGGCTATGGAAATATCGATACCATACGTATCATAGAAGAAAGGCATGGGGACGGGCCCGACAAATCCCGTCCATATTGCCTTGCGACATGGCTGAGAGCTACCTCCATTATTTGTTGTCGATAGACAAGGTATTCCGTGTCATGGCTAGAAACAACTAATGTCCTTTGAATACGGAAGATGCGGCGTTGGGATACTGCCAGCTTTTTTTCTGATATGAAAGCCGAAGTGCTCATCACAAATCAAGCATCCCTCGCAGGCTCTGGCTTGCTTTGCAAGTTATTTTGTGGTTTTTGACCTTATCGTTCAGAAAAGGTCCCATCGGTCATCACGATGGGTGAGCCTTGTCAAGGTCATAGGAGACACTTCTTGTGTGCACAATATGCAGTAAAAAAGGCGGTGTCTTTATTATTTCCGGTTGACGGGAAAGGTATGCCATGTCATGATTAACCACAACATCTTCTTTCTTTTTGGAGGGCATGGTGGGTCGAAGATGGACAATGGTTGACGCGTTGCATCGGTCAAAATATTGGTAGAGTCAGGTATGCTTCATTGTGGTTGTGAGCAGGCGTGCTGTTTTCACAACTTCTTAACATACAGGATGAAGCATCCTGTCTGTCTGTGTTAAGCAGGCAAGGCCTGTCCTCTGATGGTCAGCAATAGGTATGATTTTCTTTCGGGGCATTGATATTTTATTGTTGATAGCATACTAACTTAAAAGCATACCTACAGTTTCAACGACGAAAGGAACCGTTTCCTCGTGAAGATGTTCTGCTGTTGACGCGTCAAAGACGGCCCTGGCAGGGCACCACTATTTAGTCGTGAACTGGTGCTTCGCTCGAGAAAATTTGTCTATCTATTTATCGTGTGGCCAGCGACGGCGTTGTTTGTCTTTCGGGGTCTGGACGGTTGGCTGTCCATGGGAAGATAACGTTGTTTCTTCTCTTAAAACACCGTCTTCTTCTGAAAGACACGAGGAAGACAGGACGTGGTTGGGTTTGGGTATGTCTCTGTGTTTGTTGTGAGGAGAGTGGCTGTCCACGTCTGTTTGCAGAACAATTGGGACTCTTTTTCGTTTTGTTTTTCTCTTTTTTTTCCCCCGAGGCAGGCAAGTGGCAACGCCTTCTGTTCCACGTTTGGCATCAGCTCTTTCTGCTTTTCAGGGGTAGGAAGGTCTGTTTCCTGGCTTGGAAGCACCGGCATCGCTGAGGATGGCAGGCTGGCAAAGCGTTTGTTTCGGGGGCAAAGGTGCACTTCTCGACGCGTTGGAGGGGGCAAGGCAAGCCGTGATCAGACTCTGCATGCCTTTTTTCGCGGCAGTGAATGGCAGATTGCACAACAAGTGTTGATAAACTTTCAGGGGCTCTGTTGTTGTGTTGTTTTGCCTAGCGGCTTCCTACTTCGGCCATGTGTTTATGCCGTTCTCCACCAGGCTCAAAGCCGTGGCCACCCTCCCGTTCACTCATAGGCAGGAGCAACCACGCAAAAGTATCCTTGTCTGCTCTTTCCAGATGTTGCATGGGCTGCCATCTTCTCTCCTAGTGAGCTTGGGGTATATCAGTCGTGCCTTCCGGGTGAAGGACAGGTGGTCGAGCATGTGGTCAAGCATGGGCTGTTCGCACTTTCCAGGTCATTCTAGAAAAGGCGCCGTGAGAGACCTGCACTTTCCTGCCACGGCACGACAGACTACTTCACTCAGAGTACAGGCTACAGCAGGCTACGAAGAAAGCATCAAATAATAATAGGGGCCCTCAGCCTTCCTGTCGGCGTTTGTTCTGGTCTATCACTGCCAAAGAGACTATGGCATTGTCCCTCTTTCCTCGTACGGTCCAGCAGGGCGTCTGCACACGGTACAGACTACAACAGTAACCATTGGGAAGAGCTGGTGACTGGCGCGCTTTCCTTATTCCTCTAGATAGATCACGTAGCTGCATTTTCCTTGGCCACATTACCTCGCTCTTTCCAATTTACGTTTGGAAAGGAGATAGTGCATGGCTTGCTCTTTCCTCACACAGCACCACGGCCATCTACACACGGTGTCGGCCAGAAGAGGAGCACATGGCAGGTGCTATCGATAACTGGCTGAGCAATCATGATTTTTCTTCCCGCTTTCTCTCTCGGAAGAAGAGACTGTTATACCTCGTTCAATCCTCACGCAATCCACAAGCCCAGCACTCACGATACCAGCGAGGCCAGCCATGGAAGGAACAGTCTGCAAGCGTCCGTCAATAGGAGGACAATGAATCTTGGTCGCCCTTTCCACCTGGCTCTGGGAGGAGACGCGTCGCCGCCTTTTTCTTCACGCCATGCAGACTTCTTCTTGTGGTACCGGCCACGAAAGAGCACTCAGAAGGAGCACTTGGTAGGCGTTTACTATTATATGGCTGGTGAAACTAACTCCCTCTTTTCAGCCTGGCCCCCAAAGAAACATCGACAATCCCTTCGTTCCTTGCACGTCGCATCTACAAGATACCGTATACTCAAGATACCAGTCACCATGGGAGGGGAATTTAGCATGCATCTTCCAGCTGCTAGTAGGTGAATGCCGTTCTCTCCTTCTAGTTGGCTTCAAGATCAGTGAATGCTGCTCACGCTTTCTGGCCTGGGCCTTCGTATTCCTTCTTTCAGTCTGAGGCGAGTGGCTCGAACATTCATTAGGCCATCTTAAGAAAGCGCTTTTACAGAAAGATCGCTCACGATCCTGCCCATCCTGGGGCCGCAGTACATGGACCGGTTTATAGAGTTTTCACGGGAAGATTCAAGGGAGGGACCATTGGCAGGATAATGAGAAGGTCTAGGAGGATGTGGCCAAGAAAGTACAGTCTGCTGGTTTCAGCTTCTTTAAAGAACGGGGAGCATGGTCAACCTTCCCTTCTTACAGGAAACACGGACAACACGGCAACAGTTAGATCACGAAAGGGGCATTCACCAAACGAACATTCAAGCCGACATCCACTCAAAATTACACCACATTGAGAAATTCGCGAGATTTTTCTGGTCAGGTTAACATCCAGGTATAGACAAAACAACAGACATCCTCAAACAAATGTGCACGTAGACTGGGCTGATACTTGGGTATTCTACGAGCTTGAGCGCTTGATATTCACTTCCGGAACTGGGTGTCTTCTACATATAAAATACTGTCTACAGTGAATGGTTCAAAAGAGGGCGAGAGTCAAATTGTGTGGTTTAGAAAATCATCGAATTGCGTAAAGATCATATCTCTGCAAACAAACCCCCCCCTCGGTGAACTCTTCCATTATCTCATTCTCCGGCCATTAATTAGGCCAACCATTTTCTTTCCCTCCACGCCGTCCATGTTCTTTTGGGGTATAGTAAATGCAAATATCCTCCATTCATTTCTCATGCTCGTGATATATAGCGCCGTGGCAGGTTGATCTCGTAGGGTCGAACATCCTTAGACGACGTCGGAGATGTCATCGGCCTCGGAAGTGAGTCTGTAGAAAGAAGTTAGATCATTGCCAATGCTCTTTATTTACCTCCAAGGGTAAACTTGCTCGTTCTTCACAGAAAGATCCTCAGAGTTCGCAGTCTCCTCCGTTTTGACCTTCTTGTTTGGGGTCGAAGGGTCAGCGCTGACCTGCTCATCGCTTGAATCCTCAGCTTTGGCCTTGCGCTTCCCACCGCTCTTAGGCGTGGTCTTGGCCCGGGGTTTCGATGCCTTGGACGTCTTTGGGGTAGCCGGGGCAGAACCGGTGCTGCCATCGCCAGCAGTGCGGCGGAGCTTCTGAAGGTGCTGGCTGGAAGGAGTTAGTATAGGACCTAAAAGAGCATAAAAGAGTCAAAGAAAAAAAAATGAGAAAGTAAAATGAAAGTAAAATAAGAAGCAAGTGAAGGCAAAGATGGAAGGGAGCGGGATGAAGTACGAGACGGCTTTGGGCGTGAAGGAGTAGCCCATTGCTGTGGTGATCTCGACAATGGAGCGGATCTGCTCGGCACTCGGCGAGACGACCTCAGTCATGGCAATCAGGAGATCCCGGTTGCTATCACCGTCCCAGGTGTGTCTATAGTGAGACATGGTGAAGGTAGAGGGATAGTATAGTGAAGTTGGAGTTAAGGCTAGATGAAAGTAGAAGTAAGGTAGAGAGGTAGAGGTATAGTAGACGAAATGTCAAAAAATGAAATGTGTAGAAGTGAAAGGTAAAGTGATGATATGGGCAGGGGTTATGAAGAGGAAGGGTTGTGTGTTGCTTGGGTTTGGAGATGTGTAGAAGTGTTGGAGAGTTAGTAGGGGAGAGTGTGAAGAAAGTCAAACAAGACGGCGTGAAAAAAAGACCAAAGACCAGAGATCAAAACCAGAAGATGAAGACAAAAGAAAAAGCAGTACTCTAGGCCACGATAGGTAAACTGGTACCCGTTCGCATTCATGTTTTCGACAATCTTCTTGAGAATAGCTGCCGGTGGCTTGTACTCTTCGACCAGAGCGATCAGGACATCTCGGTAGACTCCTGGAGCGTTCCAGTCCTGAGAGAAGCGCTTTTCGGCAGACATTTTTGAAGAAGAGGTAGATGGTGAAGTGAAGAGATGGTTGTGATGATGTTGATGGGGATGAGGAGCAGTAGATGCAAGAGAAATGGAAGGAAAAGAGCAAAAGATGAAAATGTAGATGTTGAATAGATTGATGTTTGAGTTGTGGGATATAGAGGGAAGAGGAGAGTATGTGAATGTGGGAGGAGGGTGAAATATAATGCACGGGTGGGAGACGCGTGAAGATGTGAAAAAGGAAAGAGGGGAGTCAAGGCCTAGTCTTACTACAAGCCGTGGTATGTGAACTGGTAGCCTCGCTCGTTCATCTGCGCCACGATATCCATAAGAACCTCCTTGGAGGGTTTGTAGGCAGTGGTCATGATGGCAAGGATCTCGCGATAGACGCCGGGCTCGTCCCAGTTCTGGCTGAAGCGCTTGGCAGGGGTTGTGTCCGACATTTTGTAACAATTGAGGGTTCGTAGAGTTGTGTAAAATTGAGGTGCAAAGAAGGAAAAGGTAGATAAAAAGAAAGATCTAGGGATGAAGAAGTGATGTAGGACGGTTGTGTGTTGTAGAAGAGTGCAAGTGACGTGTAGGGTGGGTTGAATGATGATGGGTGACGAGGGTAAAATATAAGAGAATTACGATGGTAGGCAGGACAAAAAATACGTGTATGGTCGGGGAGTGGATTGTTGGGAAGTGCAAAAGATGGGATGAACAAACGCGCGTAGTCGAGTAAAATGTGACACGGAAGTGAAAAATAGACGCGAACCGCAATGCAAAACTGGGATTGAAGAATGTGCAAAAATCGCAGAACACTGGCCCTGGAGAATAATAGAGGGAGAGAGAGAATGATGAAGAAGCAGAATATAAAAAGCATCAAGACAATGGAGAGGAAAGTACCGGATAGCGTCCCAAGTGGTAGTGTGACCCTTTGAGGCAAGAAAGGTTTGGATTTGCTGCTTCTGCTCTGCGTTGGGAGGGCAGTAGTTGAAGAACGCCATGATGAGATCGTCCTTCATCGCAAGATCCCACTTGGAAGACATGGTTGCAGTGTCTGGTGATTCGAGGAAAGATGGAGAGGATGTTGTGTGCAATTGAGGTCTCGAAGGAAAGTTGAAGGGGCGATAGTGATGAGATATTGAAGGGATTGTTGAACGTGAGAGTTGAGGGAGAAGAGGAGAGTGAAAGGGCGGAGAACGAATCGAAGAAGAAGATGTAGGGTTAAATAAGTGCACAACAAGAAAGGGAAGGAGACAGACCGCGCTTGCGGGTGATGAAGCGTGCAGAACAAGAAGACGATGGAAGCACACCGAAACAGAACAAAACAGCAAAGACAAGATTAAATAGTACCGTATGCCATTCCAGTTAACGTCGTATCCGCGGGACTGCATCTCCTCCGCGATCTTCTCCTTCTGCTCGTCATTCAGGGTCGGGCAGGCCACAGCCAGGACCGAAATGAAGAGAGCCGACGTGGCCGCTTCATCCCACTTGACAGGCATTGCGATTGTTGTAGTGAATGTAAAGAGGTGTTCGTTGGAAAGTAAAAAAGGGTTGGTAGTGACTGTAGAAGATTAAACGTATAAAGGAGAAGAGAATGTCGATGTTAAGATGCAGAGTTGTGAAAGAGGAAGAGGGAAGTGAAGACGGCGAGGACGAGCAAGTTTATGTTAAAAGGGTAAGAGCGGAGCTTTCTAAAGGCAAACAAGCGCGAAACTGAGAACAGACGAAAGACGAAAGACGCAAAGAGAGAAGAGGAACAGCAAGGACAGAGAGAACGAAGCAAAATAAAATACAACACAACACAGTCAACCTACCGCACAGCCTCCCAAGTAAAGGGCGCGTTGTTGGCAGCCAGCGAGGCCACAATGACCTCGCTCTGCTTGAGAGCCGAACTATCGGCGGCAACGAGCGCATCTACGAGCGCAACGCAGAGCTTCATATGGGCGTCATTGTCCCACTAGAATGTCAGCATATAATACATTCTGTGATATAATAACTCGCCTTTCTCACCTTGGAGGTCTTCTCGTTCTTATTAACCTCAGTGGCTGACATGGTGACCGTGAGTAGAGTTGTTTTTTTTGTAGTTTATACTGAATGTATGCAACGATATGTAGAAATTAAGGCAATGGTGGTGGTTGTGGAGGAGTATAATGATCGAGACCGATTTGCAAAACTTGAAGGGAGTTGATGGTGTTGACGAGATTGAAGATGATGTCGATGTTGAGGTGGAAGTGCGAAGGTGTAAGTTAGATGTGGAGATGTTGACTATGCTGAATACGGTACTGGACAGACAGGGATATTTGCTGGTAGTGAATTGGTGTGGGGAAGGACCGTTCAAGACAGACAATGGTATCGGATCGTGAAAACTGGTGGGCGGTGAAATGGAATGAACGTGCACGACACGAGCAGTCAAGCAGAGCAGAGAAACAGTCAAACAAGGGGTAGGACGGAAGATAAAATTATCATGAATCGTCAATATAGTCGCTAAACACTCGCTAGCTGTGGACAAAGAAAGTAAGATGAAAACAAAGGCTCAGTCTCCCAGAATCAACAACAGCCCACCAATGAGAAATCCAAATGTTATCCCTCCCTTCCGAAAAACAAATGCAAGTATATAGTACCCAATTGTAATATTCCCGCGCAGGTAGTATATGAGAATAAATGAGAGAGAGCAATATAAAATCAAAAGGTCTTTCAGTCATAAATGCGACAAAAGCAGTCGTCAAAAAGGAACGTTCTGTCGTAGAGGCCAGCTGTGGCCGTAAAGTTCTGTCATCCGTTGATTGTCATCTGTCGTCGTTCACCCATTCTCGTTCCCGTCTTTGTCGTCCATTGTCATCCATTCCCATAACCACACATCGGCGTCGTCCAAGATATCTGGGGCACTCTATGCTTCGCCGTAATGGAAACTACCAAGTTAGCGGAGAGCGATGATAAATTGGGATCGAAGAAGGGCAACTCACTCGCTTGGATATGCTGATCGATTGTGTGCAGCCAGAGCTGTCAAAACCGCTTGGTCTTCTAATGTCGAGTCGACGGCAACGGCAACAGCGTCTGGGTCAAGCTTTTGCCGCTTTGCGTGTGGTTGATGGCCGTCGCCGTCGCCATCAGCATCAGCATCAGCGTCGGCATCGACCTCGTGATCACCGTCTGCATCGTCTTCGTTATTGTTGGCATTGCTGTTACCACTGTTGTCGGTTGAACCGTGGTCAACAGCAAGGCCAGGCAGTCCGACACCAACACCAACCTCGGCTATGCTTGGTGTTCCTATATCGGCAACACCCAGGCTAACAGAAACGTTAATGCCAGAAGGTACACCGACTCCAATAGCCATACCAGGCACATCATCCTCGCCAGCAGCATCTTCAAGAGAGTGCAGGTCCGAGTTCCCGTTGTTATGCTGCACTTGTTGAACCGGGTGCTGTCCCTGTGGCTGTTGTTGGTGGTGAAGATGTGGCTGGTGCTGTTGTGGGTGTGGTTGTGTCTGTTGATGGCCAAAGTATTGCTGGTGCTGGTGCCGTTGTTGGGTAAACATCTGCCGTTGCCTTTCCTGGAACTGGCTTTGCTCCGTCTGATGCTGTGGTATTTGACTTTGTTGCTGCGCCATTTGTTGTTGTTGTTGTTGTATTTGTTGTTGTTGCACAGTTTCGCGGTGTTGTCTAAGCTGCTCCTCATGCCGTTGTCGGAGCTGTTGTTGCTGGAGAAGCCGTTGCTGAGCACTCTGTGGTGTTGAATGATGACCCTGATGTTGGTGTTGGAGGTGTTGTTGTGGGGGATGCTGGTGTGAGTATGGTTGTGGATGTTGGAGATGTTGTTGCTGCTGCTGTTGCTGTACGGGCTCCGTAGGTACATGGTACTGTTGTGCCTGGTGTGCATGAAAAGAGGGGTGTGGTTGGTTATTTGGGTGGGTGTGCTGCTGTTGATGCTGTTGCTGTTGTACGTGGCCGTGATGTACATGTGTACCCACCGGAGCAGGAGGGGCTCCGGGAGCATTGCCACCCATGCCAACGACATCACTCATCCCAGCGATATTAACACTATTATCGTCGGCAGCACCATTCCCTAAGGCTTGTGGTGGATGAACATGCGTATGCCCGTGTGTATGTTCCAACAACGGCTGCAAGCCACTCGCCGTTGCTGCAGCAAGGAGCTCCGCACTGATTGTGGCGGTTGCTGGAACAGGAACTGGTGCATCCGGATCGATCTCACCCTCACCGTCAGGGTCGACTTTAGTCTCATCGGCGTCCAGATCGGCCTTGACATCTTCCAGGGCTGTGACCACAGATGTGTCTCCCTCTGTGGTGGTTGTCGTCTTGACAGCATCGGCCTGTAAAGCTGGGTCGATATTCAAGTCGGCACCCTGGTCGGCATCCCTGCTCTCCTCCTCTCCCGACGACTGTTTTCGTGATCGGCGCCGACCGGGCCCGCCAGGTCGTCGGGTAATCGGATTCAGTGCAGGGTCGACCTTGTTGGCTGCGGCAGCGGCCGTACTGCTAGCACCGCTGCCCGGGGTAGTTGTGTTGCCGCCATTGGCCGTGGATGTCTCAATCTTGTTCTGGGCCCGCCTAAGACCCTGGAAGTGTTGACGACATCCTTCATTTGAGAACCCGTAGCCGAGGGTGCGCATGTGCTGGCCGATAATGACCCATTCTGCGCCGCTGATGACGCCAATGTTCTTGACGGACAGAATGGTAAAGAAGAGGTCCTTGTCTGCTCGATCGTTCCAGTTCTTGCTGTTCATCATTGGGGGAAAGCCCTTGAAGCAAATGATTAAGAAACAGAAGCCCAGTCAGTCCGGTTAAGGACAGGAACCCCGAGGTCAGCCTTACTCATTCACCGGCTCTCATAAGATATGAGACGATGAGGGTGTAAGGGCTACCAAACCAGCTTTGAAGAGCTTCGGGGAACCTCGAATCTCGAATTCCCACGTGGGGTGGAGCGTAATAGAGTCCCTTATTAAAGGTGTGGATGCTTGAATTGGCCGATTGAAGAACAGCGAATACTGGTCAAACTGGAACTCGACTACTTAAGTCGGTCCGGCGCTTGTGACTACTACTTTCCGCTTGTTGTCGGTCCTCCGTAGTGGGCGTCGAAGCTAAATCAAGAGGTACACCGGTACCTTTTCCTCTTGCTGGGGGTTCAATTATGAATAATATGTCGTACTTGTGAGTGCAATGAGAAGAAGTCAAAATGTTTACGATTTGGTGGCAGCTACACCTTATTCTCTAACGAGCGGCCGGGGCTGGGGGGCTGAAGAGCAAGGGAGGGGAAGGCGCAATGGGGCGGGAGGACAGGTACCTTCCTTCTGTGAGCATTTCTCATCACAGTTCCAAGTCAGATTGAAGGAAAGAAGAAGGAAAGAGGGCCCGTGCGCTAGACCTGTCTCGACTTGCGCATGCCTTTTCCCCATATTCACGTGACGGATCACGAACTACGCGTAAAGTGGTTGCGCGAGAACCAAGATGCTTCAGCTGGATTTTAAACAGCTGCACAACATTTGCAGCTCCAAAGAGCTTTTTTACCTCGTCTCTCGTCTCTTCGCGTCATGTCGGGTGTCTTTCTCGCCGCTCTTCTCCATTCGGGACAATCCTGTCTCCTCAAGTCCTCAGGCCACAAGGCAGCAAAACGATGCAAGGGAACGCCATTCCGAGAAAAGTGGGTCTGGCCGCTGCTGCCTGAATTTTTGGAGAATCGCTGCGAGGTTTTGCTCGCACTTGCTTGCTTCTTATTTCGCGTTAAAGTGGTTGGCTCCACTTTTCGGTCAGATCATGTGCTCAGGCGTCAATATCGTGTCCAATTTTGGCGCTGGTCCCTCCTTCCCTCCCACCCCGCCCCTCCCGGACGTGACGTGTCGCAGGCGTTTGTCTCGACTTTTCCCTTTTTTCCCATTTTTTCTCTCTTTTTCCTCGTTTTTCCTCGTTTTTGCACCCCGTCAACGGAGCATCGCAAATTCTGCTCAACACTAATGCGCTTCCCCCTGCATTCCTTGGTCTCACACCATCCCATCCCATCCATCCATCCTGTTCACAAGGCAACCCATACAATTGTGTCGCATTCTGTCTTCAGTTTTTCCCTCTTTGCCGCCTTTTCATCCTCTCGTTTGAGTTCGAATTGCCGTCCGCCTCGTTTTTTCGGGGCTTCACAAACCGCATTTGCCGTTCATCTTCAGCCTTGCGCAATTCCCTCGTTGTTTTCCAATCAACCAGGCTGTTCTTTTTGTCTTGTGAGGTCGTCTTTTCACCTTCCAAAGTCGGCCGGACCGGGTGGCCAAAAGATCGCTCCAGATCGCTCGGCCTGCCTTAGTTCGGCCTGGTCCTGAAATCGGCTCTTTTTACATCCTTCTTTTCCTTCTTTTTCCTCGCTCTTTCGTCTCCCATTTGTCCCGGACTTTGGTTTTAATTCCTTGCACAGTGACTCACTTTTCTTGTCTCTCCAAACAATCCCCCCGTCCAACACGCCCCTCTTGACCTTTTTCGTTGTAGCCAAGCCCTCTTTGCCTCTGTTTCAGCCGTCTTTTCGTCGTCGACATTTCCTGTGTGTCTGGCTCGCTGTTCGCCTTCTTGTCACCCTCTCATCACTTTCTTTTCACCTTTGGTTATCCGCAACAACCTCTACCTCTCACACCCCTCTCACTTTCACTTCACCCCTGCCGCCTCCCCCGTCCCAACAGAAAAAAACGCCAGAATAAAGAAAACCACTATACGCGAACTGGCATTTCCTCGTCTTTTTTATCTTTTTATCTCCACCTCTCCGCCCACCTCTTTAGCTCTCGCGTTCTAGCTTCTCCTCTATTTCCCTTTCCGTAGATTTGTCTATCTCGTCATCCTATTCGTCCCTTTCATCCCATTTGTGTCGTGCACACACTCGGGCCGCCTTTTGCACACTGCAATTCACATGGATCGCACACCTTTTCGTTTTGCCTCCCGCCTTGTGCTCTGTACCTTTGTCAGAGACGTCGTAGTTTATTTTGTCGTCGCCTTCAAGGCATCCAGTAACCAGGCAACCGATCGCATTTTGGCTCATCGGTTCGCATATTTGAAGCACGCGGCACCCTGCATCGCATCTCCGCCTTCGTTTGACTCTTATTTTCTGCCTCACAAGATCTGTTGCCTCGTCACCCTTTTGCCTCGACGTCGTAATCATTCGCAAACCTGCGACGGATATATAAGTAAGCCGCGTCTCTTCCAGCCTTCTGCATCGTCTGTCTGCAGCACCTGGTCCTGGTCACTCCGCCTTTTGCTTTTCTTTTTTGTTATTTGCAAAAGCAGTTAGCCACTCCGCTACAAACACACCCCATCTGTACTTCTTTGCCGCTCTTTGTCTCTTCCACCGGCAACCCGACTACGACTGCGACTGCGGCATTCCTCTTTTTCATTTCGACCGGTTCGCATTTCTTTCTTGTCTTTTGTCGTCCACGGTAAATACGAATGACGACGGTCCTCTATTTTGGTTTCCACATCTCTTCCCGAGCGAAGATCCTTTGAAACAGAGACCCAAGAACCAGAAAAGGGCAAGATCCGACAAATAAGAACAAAAGAAAGGAAAAAGAAACAAAAACAGTTGCAAAAGGTCAAGTCTAGCCTCCCGTGAATCCTGTATCCTGTAACTCTGTATATGTAGACACCCTCTCCGCCATTTCGTAGTGCGCATCCTCCACCCCCATCTATCTAACCCCCCTGTGCCTCCCTATTTTTCAGGACTTACACTACTCATCCCCCCCAAATCCCCACCACCACCCTACCACAGCCTACCAACCCTTCTTTCGATCTTTTTCACTCAGCCGCATATATTCCCAGGCTCTCGCCTCCCGCCCTATTTCTTTTCACTCCTTTGATTTCTTCTCTCGCTTTTCACGCCTTTCACATCCTCTCTTCCTTACCCCTTTTCTCTTTTTTCATCCTCTTCTGATTCGTATTCTCCTTTGCAGCCTTGCATCCTGCATCTTCACCTCTTGTCCTCTTCTCTTAATAATCCTCGTCTCGTCCCATACTTCTTTCTCATCCTCATCTTTCATCCAACCACTCGTTCTCAACTCGGCTCTTCTTGTCGTTGATACCGGCCTTTTTCAAACGGACCGTGAAATCAACCGTATAACCACCGACATCGTCCCGGTCTCATCCTTTTTCATATTCTTGTTTCGGCTTCTCCATTTTACTCGGTTTGGCCCAATCCCATGTTCTCAACCGGCCTTTCATAACGTATGCAACAGCTTTGGCTGCTTTTCTTTTCGTGTTCCGTCTACTTCGACTATAATAATTCGACTCCTTCTCTCGACTTTCATCTTATCTTCTTTGTTCTTCACTATTCCTCGGCTTACCATACCCTCAACAACTGCCAAAATGCCTCCCACTAACAATGGAGCAAGCGGCAACGAGAGTACCGCAATCAACCCGGACAAGGCTATTGCCCGTCTGCTGTACGCTATGTTGAAGCAGAAGAGTCTGAAGGACGTAAGTTGATTTCATACATTTTACTTCTTTCGTTGGCTTCTTTCGTCGACTTCATTCTAACCATCTTGTTATAGATCGACTGGAACCAAGTTGCCTGTGATCCGGCCCTCCTCGAGGGAATCTCAAATGGCCACGCAGCCCGCATGCGCTACGCCCGTTTCCGCACATCAGTCGACAACCAGGTCCAGAAGAAGGAGGCCGCTGCCGCCAAGAATGAGGGAAAGGACGAGGAAACGAAGGACATCAAGCCATCTCTGAGTCGTTCTACTTCCAAGTCCAAGCCCAAGGAGCCAAAGGAGCCAAAGGAGCACAAGGATAAGGAATACAAGCCCCGCCAGCCCAAGACGGTTGTCAAGAGACTTCGGGAAGACAGCAGCGATTTCTCCTTCAGTGACATTAAGGATGTCAAGAAGCAAGATATGGACGAGAAGGAGAAGGAGAACAAGTCCTTCCTGGACCCCGAGATGTTCTCGGACCACAACTTCACAGAGACCCTAGAGTTCAAGCCCAAGCTCAAACAGGAATCCGGAGTCCTGGAGACGAAGACGAACGAAAAGGCCATGGAGGACCTTTTAGCCAATGCCTCATTCAACTCTTCCCTCCCATCCCCTCCCACGGAAGCGGTTCAGTCAATGGAGTCCATCGAACGGAAGAAGAAGATCCGCAAGATGTACGCGTTCTCTCCTACGATGAAGGCCGGAACTCTGCATCAAATTCCCCTCCCGCGTGGTGCAGTCCCTCCTTCCTCTCGCATCCACTCTCTTCCAGCGCTTTCTACCGCTACCGGTTCTCCCAACACACCCGTCAATTTGAGTGGTGTTTTGATGATGCGTCATCACTCGGCTGGCTCCATGACGGAGCAGGTCCAGCAACAACAGCAACAGATACTCCGCCAGACGCGGATGATGACCCCCAGCAGTGACACTGACCTGCACCAAAACAACCACCACAACCATCAGCAGTACTTTGCCCATCACACGCAAATTCCGCTGATGACGGATCCCGCTGTTGTTGGTGGTTTTGACCCTACGTTCGACTTCAACACTGGCGCTGCTTCTGTTGGCGGCAGTACAACCGGTCATCCTTCCCCTTGGATGGCCACTCCGTTCTCCTCTCCCCCCATGCCCACGTTCGACATGTCCCCATACACTGCCACTCTGGATATGATGGGCGGGGCCGCTACCGGCAATGCCGATGCTGATGCCCAGCCTCTCCCCGGCCTGTTCCAGACTGAGTTCGACAGCCAGCAACAGCAGAACGAAGCCCTTCAGGCTTCCATTATGGCTCAAGCTTTCACTAAAAACAGCGGTTGGGATGTGATGCTTGGCCAGGCCAGCAACGGCAACCAGAACCACTCAATCTGAGTGCCTTACGATTTTCCTTCCTCATTCTCATGACGTTTATATATATTATTCCCTGTGCGTTTTCTTCTCTTTCTCGTTCTGTTTCTCATGGGTTTCCTTTCTTCTGTTTACTGCGACGTTTCGGCTGGGAAAATCTTTCAAATGATACAAAAAATAACGGGAGATGGGGTGTCAAAAAGACGGCGAATGATGGCTACGGCTCTGTTATGTTTACTTTTTTCTTTTATGCGTTCTGTCACGGTTTCTTTCCTCTACGCTCCATCTCTTCTTCGTTTTCTGCTTTCTATTGTCTGTCTGGGATTTCTACTCGGTCTGTTGTTCAAGTGTTATGGAGTTATGGCTCTTATGATCGTTTGTCATTTTCTGTTTTCATATTGTTCTTCTACCATTCTACGTCGATGGCCACAGGTCCTGATCTACACTGTAGATTGCCTCGCCTCTCTTCACTCTAGACACAACGGCCAGTTGTCTGAGTGTTGTTATGTTTGTTTCTTCTCTTTACGTTACGCTTTATTTTCCACTTCTGCCAGACTTGTCAAGTCCATGTAATATAGAAACACCAAAAACAAAATGGCCATATAATTTAAAGCGGCCTTCAATTCACGCTCGCTTTCAAACTCTTTCACTCTCTTCTGTATTCCTTGTTTTATAGTTAACTCCACTCAAAAAGAAAAAAAATTCCATTCCCTATTGCTATGCTATTCTTGTCCCTTGATCTCACATGGCTCTTTCCCCAGATTAACTGCGTGCGTTTGCCACCAACATACAAAAGTGCATTTTGTGCGTGTAAGTCAACACTAGCGCCAATTTTCAAGTCACCTTCAGTCCCTTCTCACTTTCTTGTCAGAAGGGAGATGTGAACTGTCTTTTCAAAATCAAACGATTCATTTATTCAAAAACATGGCCTGATTGTTTCATTTGTTTGTAATTGCGGCGTTGTGGTGCAAAGTCGAGTAGATTGTCTGCAGGCCCGCTCTCGAGTCTCTATCTCGACCGACACATCACACGCGATTCACATTCTCTTCCACCCTCCGCATTCACGCCCAGCTGCTTCTGACTTTACCTTGACTTATTTACTCCTCTCACATGAAATTCACGGGCGTTCTTCTTCTTCTTTAGAAGGGTTTCTGTTTATTTATTTAATATTTATTTATTTACCGCTGAATTTACTAGATCGATTTATTCCAAAAAAAAAAAAATTGTTTCTCTATTTCTTCTCACCTGCTTTTCATCTTTATATCTTTTATTTTCCCATTTCCTCTCACTTACCCTTTCATTTTCTCTCTTTTCTTTTGTCTACCCCCGTCACTATATCTTTCCTCCCATCCTCTTCTTTGCTTCCTCCCCCTTTCCTCCTTTTTTATTCTTCCTTCCTCTCTTCTTCCTATTCACTGTTCTATTGTCTCACAACAACAGATCTTCACTCTTTCACTTCCTTCCAACTTCACTGCCCCTCGATTGTTTCCCATTAGCACCATCTCATATCCCTAGTCCCCTCGTCCTCTCACAATAGACAATCTATACCTTCCCAATCACACAAAATGTCTGATACACCTTCTACTCCTCCTCCCTCTCAGGAAGTTGCCATTGCTGCCACTCCTGACAATGGCAACGACTCGGGCACCAGCTCGGGCTTCCCGGATCCCAACCCGCAGGAGGCCATATTTTTCTTCAACATGATCAAGAACATGAACAACATCCCTGACATTGACTGGGAGGGTGTCGCCGCCGATTCTGGCTTTAAGAATGCGGCGGTTGCAAAGGTGAGTTTACGTCTGCATTCATCTGTCATGATCCTCGCTGACAGCTTAGAAACGCTTCTACCAGATCAAGCAGAAGCTGGGCCTTGACGCTCGCACCAACACCACGGTGGTCAAGCCCAAGTCGCCGCCCAAGACGCCGGCCAAGTCTCGCAAGCGCAAGGCCAAGGGTGATGATACTGAGGAGACTGTTAAGGCTATTGAGGCAGCTGCCGACGGTGATGGCGATGCCAAGGAGGATGCTCTTCCTCCCACCCCCCCAAAGACGCCCAAGCGTCGTAAGACTGCAACCAAGGCCGCCAAGGTCAAGGCCGAGATCGAGGCCGATGTGACTGACGCCAACAAGTCGGAGGACAAGACTGACACAAAGACTGACACCGACACCAAGTCTGATGACAAGACTGAAGTCACTGAGCCAGCCAAGACCAAGGTTGAGCCTGCTAAGGCTAATGTCAAGAAGGGCCGGAAGCCGCTTCCGCGTGGCCGTGTTCAACAGCAGACGCCGTCGGAGAGCGGTGGTGAGGAGGAGAACGTGCAGCGTGAGGTCCTGGCTGCTGTTCTTCCCTCCATTGAGGTCAACACCGGTGCCGACATGGAGGGCACCGTCTAATCGGTCTCGAGTGCACGCACAGGTCTACTTTACATGGGAATGAGAATGATGTATGGAGCATGAGACATGATGAAATGACACACAGCTGATGGGTTTTCGGAATGATGGAGTTCGGGAATGGGAATGAGAAAATGGCAGATGGAACATATACAGCTTTAGGGAGACGCAAGTCGAACAGAATTATGTTGGGCAGGTGGCCCTATAATGCATGGACAGTTCAAAAATTAAAACACTCCGCTCTTTACAATTCATTTATTTAATTTAGTAAACTGCAAATGCAACGTACGCGTCAATAAGATACATGTCAATGTTGACAGCCAAATAACTAAACAGCCGGAACGCCAAACCATGTCTCCAAGACACAAGAAATCACAGAAATCACAACGTAAAGGACACTGGCGGCCACTGTAACTCCATCCTATCTATCCCGTCTACCTCCGCGGCTTCTTCTCTGTGCCGGACGACTCATCATCCTTGTCGCTGCCCTTCTTCTTCTGTGTTGCACGCAGACTCTGGCCTTGGCCGGCAAAGTACTGCGGCTTTCCTGCATTGGCCGCCTCTTCCTCCTTTTGCTCCTTGGTCTTGACTGGCCGGATGTGGTAGCCAAAGAAGAGCTTGTTTGGCGGCAGCCGTAGAGGCTGGGGTCCAGTTCGCCGGCGCGTGCTGCCAGGAATAGGGATCGAAGCAGTAGTGTTGCTTGAGGTACCAGCCACGGGTGTAGACGGCTTCTTGGGAGTTGATGACGACGAAGTTGCAGCAGCCGCAGATCCCTTGCCTTTCTTGGTGCCAATGCGGTGGCCCTCACCCTCGAAGTTGGTGCCTACATGGGCGGCCGACCCGGGAGCAATGGCGTCGTAGTTGATCGCCTGTGCCATCGTGCCCTGGCTGTGCAGCACACCGCCTGCCGGAAGTCCTGCACCGGCCACACTGCGCGGTGTGCTCGTTCCGCTGTTCTTGGCTGCTGCGAGCGCGCTCCGGTCCGGCTCGACATAGCCCACAGGCGGCGCAAAGTCGACCGACACGTCCGTCTCGATCATGCTGACGCCCATCTTGTCCGTCTCGGGCTTCACTTCCAAAACAGCAACGTCGTACACGTCCCCATTATACTCGAAACCGAAAATGTCGCCCTTTGTGAGTGTGGCAAAGTTGCGGAACGCCCGCTCCAGCACGGCCTTGGGATCGCTAATCTCCAAAAACGCCGGCGACTGCGGTTGCAGCTTCACCATTCTTGCGAGCTCCAGGGACGTCGTCTTGATCTGGATCATGTCGCCCACGTCCAGCTGCAGCGTCTGCATCATCCACTGCGGAATGTACGCCCGACCCTCTTGCGCCACAAACTCGAGCACGCCGCAGTGCGAGTGCTTGCCCTTTTCCGCGTTGACCATTTCCATCAGCAGCGGCCACTGCACGTGCAGCCGCGACACCTTGTCGAGCGCCGAGGGCGGCAGCAGGATCTTGGAGCCGTAGTTGAGCTCGGGGCGGTCGTTGCCGGGCGCCATGGCCATTGGGTAGCAGCGGTAGTATTCATCGAAGCGCATGGCCGCAGGGCCGCGGCGGCCGTAGTTTGCACCATACTAGAGGCGAGGGAAAGGGCTATGTTAGATGCTGCTGAAAGAAACAAAGGGCCAGATAGCAGCCGGTGTCCTCAGGAAGGTTGACTTACCATCGTGAAGACCAAGCTCTGAAGTAGCGGTAGAAGCTGTTCGAAGCTTTTGGCGATTAACTGTGGGTGTCGTCTATATTGAACAGGATGTGAGAAGGCCTGAAGTAAAAGTCTGTGTTGTGTGTAGAGGAGTATGTGTTGTCTGCAGCCGTGGCAATCTGGTTGAGTTCAAGATGCTTAATAAAGATACGTTCGTAGTTGCCTCTTTCTGCCATCTGGTGGCTGTTTGGCTGAGGCAGCTGGGAATGACGATTTTGGACCCACTCCTGTTTGTCAGGGAAGCTCATTAGGCTGGGAGCTTTCGGAGCTAAGAAACGAGGGGCAAATTCACCAGTCCAGTGCGAGTTTCAGCGCCATTGTGCTAAAGAATGTGCCTGAATCTGTCTGAGTGTACCTGAAGAGTCATGTGACGTGACTTCTCTAGGTGCCTTTTCACGTTTTCTAGGCTACAAACCAGAACCGACAGCGTCAACACCAAAAGCTCGCAGCCTTGCGAATATCAAACTTCCGCATTCATCCCGGCACACACTTTTTACACGTTGGCCTCAAGTTCACTACCCAATTGCATATAGACGCATCTACCATGTCCTCAAGATATGCCGCTGCGCGGCCAAAACGCGCCGGCGAGTCGTTTGCGCGACAACACCACGGCGGCAACGACGGCGATAGAGACGGAAGCGATGATGACGGAGCTGATGCTCGCGGTCCGGGCAAGAAGGTCACTTTTGACGTGCGTAACCCCTCTGCTCTGGCGCCGGATGCGCGCGAGGAGGACGACGTCTTGGACGCAGACGTCATCGGCGTCAACGCGGGCGCAACCAAGCGTGGCGCCGTCAACATTGACGGCTACGACTCGGACTCGGACAATGAGACGTTTAATGCGCGCGCAGCGCAACGGAAACGGCCGGCAAAGAGTACGGCTACGGGATACAGTGCGACTGGAAACGAAGAGCAAGTCAACTTGTTTGATCAGCTGGACAACTACGACAAGCGGTTAAAGGGAGAACCTGTTGAGGGAGACGACAAGGGAGACGCAAAAAAGGACGACGACGATGATGACGACATGTTTGGCGGCGATGACGACGAGGAGGACGACAAGGGCAAAAAGAAGGACAAAGATGGTGACAACGACGGCGACACAGACGAAAATGGCAAGAAAAAGTGGAAAGAGGTGCGGTTCCTGCAAAACATCGAGGGCCAAGAAGAGACGAGCAAAAGTGGAGGCACAGTCAGGCTGGACGATGAATCGGACACCGACGAAGAAGACGTTGCGCTCGCCATCCAGGAAGACGATGTCGATGAGGAGGTGGGGCCTGGTGGCCTCAAAAAGCATGCGCCCAGGATTGACGCCTTCAATATGCGTGAAGAACAGGAAGATGGCGCCTTTGACGAGGCCGGCAACTACATCCGCAAAGCCGTCGATGCCGACGAGCTGCACGACCGCTGGCTCGATGGCGTGAGTAAGAAGGAGATGAAGCGCGCGGCGGCGGCGCACGAGAAGCGCGAGGCTGAGCTGCGGCAGGTCCGCCGGGAAGAGGACGACATTATCACAGAGGACCTGTTTGCAGCCCTCATTACGCGCCTCGAGCCTGGCGAGACACCACTCACAGCACTGGCACGACTCGGCAAGAATGCTAACCAGTCCAAGAAGCCAAAGACCAAAAAGATCCCTGCATGGCGACTCAAGCAGATGGAAAAGAAGAAGCAGGCCCAGGGCGGTGACGGGGAGAATGGAAACGGCGAACATGCAGACCAGATGGATGTCGATAAGACTGCATCTGCGGAAGATCTAGAACAGACTCGGCTCAAGGCCGAAATTGACGCCATTACAGAGGCGGCCGATCGTCTCTTGAACCGCGACTACCCAGAAGTCTACGACATGGGGCGCGAGAAACTCATAAAAGAGTATCGCGTCGAGACTGGCAAGACATGGGTCGACAAGGAAAAGCAAGCAGACAACGGCGTTTCCAAAGATGGCGCTGCTAATATGTGGGAGTACCGCTGGATAGACGGTCGCGATGGCGGTGCAAAACAAGGTCCTTACGACGGGCCTACCATGAAGGCATGGAAAGATGCTGGCTACTTTGAGGGCGTCGAGTTTCGGCCCGCAGGAAGTGATGACGCCTGGAGCAAAGACGTCTCTTTTGCATGATAGGAAGGGCACTCCTATCTTGGTTTTTAGGTTTTATGTTAAATATACCACTTGGGTGGAGTCTTGGTTTTTGGAAGGCAGGTGTAACAAAAGGGATTACGGACTCTTTGTTTTCATAGCTTATACCATGTTCACGTATCTGCCAAGAAAAGTTTCTATGAATACGATGTGCTTTGATTATATTCTAACATTCCACTCCATGACGCCTTGTTTTCCGTCCCCCAAGGAACCTTTGTCAAAGAAAACAAACAAACAAAAAAAGACAAGAAAGCAGCAAGATGCAGCTGGATCAGCAAGCTTTGGAAGGACCCAACAAACTATAAAAACAAAAAAGGCAATGAAAATAAACATATCCGCGTCATCTATCAGACCTTAGATGTCCGTTATCCTTTTTCTCTCTCCAAAACAGCCCTCTAGCTCATGTCCATCTTCTCGCCGTTGCCGTTAGCCGGGAGCGAGAAGTCGACTGCGCCGTCGTCGCCAATCAGCCGCTTCTCCGACTCCGACACAAACTTGACGCTGCGTACCGGGTCGTAGAACAGCTTGAAGCTCCGCTGTACGTCCTCCACAGACACCTGCTTTGCGCGCCGCTTCGCGCTCACCAGCTGCGATGTCGTGATCAGGTTGCTGGCGTACCGCAGGCCCGTCTCCTGGCCAATCTTGGTCAGCAGCGCCAGTGCGTCCGGCGTCAGCTCAACCTCCTCCTCCTGTGCACGGATCCCCAGAATCTTGTTGATCTCCTCGGGGCCGTACGGCTGCGTCGAGATGATGGAGACGCGGTCCAGGAAATCCAGCGGCAGGCCGTGCGGGCTCTTGTAGTCGGTGCCACGGATGCGCGACTGGCCGCGGTTGCTGGCCATAATGACAATGGGAGCCAGGTTGACCTCGAGCGCGCGGTTGATGTACGAGAAGCACTCAATGTCCAGCATGTGCACCTCGTCGATAAACAGCACACCGGGAACAATCTCGGCCTTGCCCTCCTCCTTCCACTCGGCCACCTTGGTGTTGATCTGGTCACGGATCTCACTGCGGATCTCGCCCGTGTCGCCCGCAAACAGCGCCAGGAAGCCCTGTGTCCGCGAGTTGATCACGTCAATCTCGTGCAGCGACACCGTGTGCACCACCTCCTTGCGCTTCTGCAGCTCGCCCTCGGGGCACTGCACAAACTTGGTGTCCACGCCCATGGCGTCGTAGTCCCGTGACCGTGCATACGAGCGGCCCAGCTTGGTGATCTTGCCGGATGACTTGTCGATCGAGATGATGTCGCCCGCCATGACGCGCTCCTTGGTCATCGCATCAATCATCTTGCTACCCATGTCGTAGATGGCCTCCATGTCTGTCGTCTTGATCGTCAGCTTGCCCTGCTTGGCGCCGCCCGTGACGCTGCGGTCAATCTGGATCTCGACAACCTCGCCCTCCATGATCTCGCTCTCCTCCTTGATGCGCACGCCAATGGATTTGCGGAAGGCCTGTGTCAGTGCCTCGGTCTTGCTCATCTCCAGCGAGAAGATTTCGGACGAGGCAAGGGATGTGAAGGGCACGTCGGCGCCGAGGGACTGTGCCATGCCTGTTGCAATAGCTGTCTTTCCGGTGCTGGAGGGGAAAGTATGTTAACTAGACAAACACTTGCGAACTATGTTCCATCGCCGTCACAAAAACAGCTTACCTGGGAGGTCCGGCAATGAGGACTGCACGGCCGGCAATCTTGCCCTGCTTGATCATCTCCAGAATCACGGCTGCCGCCTTGCGGGCCTTCTCCTGGCCAACAAGGCCCTGCGACGACTGCCGCGGCTCAAGCGTGTCGGCATCGACGCCCAGCCCACGGATGTGCGAGTGGGCAGCGATGAGGTTGAGGCCCCGAAGGTCCTTGTTTTCAGAGGTGGTGAGGACGGTCTGTTTTTATGGAAGAGAACAGTTAGTAGCTGTTGTCAAGGTAGAGCAGGTAGGTCTGGAGCATCGGTCGGCATCCGAATCGAGGAGAAAAACGTACGGCAGCCATCTTTGCGGAAATAGAAAAGATTCGGTCTTGTATGCCCACGCGTGTTGATCGTCAATTGTCGTCGTGCGATGGGAAATGGCCGTAAGAAGGTGGTGGTTGGTGGCTTTCGATGCTGTCAATTGGTCTGAAATTTTTGGAAAAGGGCGTCGCAAGTTCGAGCAACCTGGGCAGGCGCGTTTGGAAGGTGCCTTTGGGCTGGGAGCTCTGTGGTTGGCACATGTACCAGGTACTTTAGTTTAGCTTATTTTTGGTTGTGCATATATATGCTGAGCATGTCATCAATACTTCCTCTACCTAATTCCACTCCGGCACTAAAATACGCCGTAATTCATGTGCCATCACTAAAAAGTTAGGGAAGGCGCGATCTGGAAAGTCATTCACTGCTTTGCGCCTTCCCTAAAGATGTTGTCCAGACCGCGCTCCTTCCTTGGTTGATGAACGAACATAAATAGACGCGATTTTGCTGTTGTCTTGCCAATCGCCCGAAGCTCTCCGGACCCAAAACACAAGAAACCGGCCCAGGGCAAGATCCAGACGGCTACGGACGTGGACGACAAACGAAAAAGGACGTTGAACGGTGACGTGCCCCTGCACTCTCAGTCCCACACCGCAATCAGTACATATATACCTAAGTAAGATGCTCCAAGAGATTGCATCCCCTATTCCTTCTAGCCATCTTCAATCTCAACATCTTCCTAACCAAATATTTGCGACCAGTTTCCGTCTGAATATTTTACCGAGTTATCATTCCTGCGACGTCCTATTCATTATCCGACCCCCGCGTGCCACTGCAGCCTCGTCAAGAATTTGCGCCTAAGGCTCCTTTGCACAGGCGTGTAGCACGCGCTCTCCGGCCGCGCTACAATTGCACATTCGGCATTTTTAGCCGTTCCAAACCAACGTCAACCGCGCAGCCGACGTGCCGCAAAGCGATCGTCAAGAAACACGGTGTGCAGTGTGCGACTCGCTGCGCTAAAGACTGCGACAGCCTCAATGTTTGCCTGCCATGGGGAGAGGCGGCTTCAGGCAAGACTCTTGGAGGCGGGACCAACCAGACACCTACGATTCTAGGAGGAATTCTTCACCCCGCCGCTCACGAGACAGCAGCCATGACCGAGGGTACGACAGAGGCCGCGACGGGGATCGCGATAGGGATCGCGACAGAGACTTCGAACGGGACCGTGATAGAGACCGCGGCCGAGAACCCGTTCGCGATGGTGCCCGAGATGCTGGATGGGATGCTGGCCGTGACCGTAGTAGAGAACGGTTTCCCAACCGGCCACCACCCCGCGGCGACAGTGCTCCTGAACCACTATCCTCACCAAGGGTGCCAGGTTCGTATTTTGATCACCCCAATTTGTCTTCTGACGCTGCCTTGGCTGTCCTTATTCTCAACGTCGTACTTGGAGACTAACGTCATTCTTTTGTAGCACCAATCGAAATCCCAAAAGGGCCAAAAGGTGTTCACAAACCTTCTCCCATTAAGCATATCCAGTCACCATCAAAAGGATTGGGTTACTCAACTCGACTAGATGAGCTTAGATCCCCGGCAAGGTCGCCTATGGCATCCCCAAGGTCCCCTGTCACCAGAGAAAGAGACTATTTTGCCGGGTTATTTTTGTCTCTTCTTAAGAAGTCGAGAGAAGTAGGCGTGCATGAACAAACCAAGAGATCGTTAGATCTTGTGGAGGAACGAAGAGAGGAGCAGAGGCGACAGCTCGATCAACGGTCCGACAAACGCCCCGACTTCCCATCCTTGCCTGAGCTAAATAGGCCAATCTCGGACGCCGAGAGAGCCCGGCGGGAAGCCGCTGGTGTTATCTTGGAAAAGACAACAAGCGATATGCAATCGTCAGCTAAGAATCTGATGACACATATTTCTGGTTGGGTGCCACGGGTCACCACCCTGGAGGATGAGGTGAAAAGTCTAAAAATAAAGCAAGATGGCACGACGTCCAAAGTTCAGACCCAATCCCTGCAAGCACTCGAGCAACAAAATGAGAGATTGGGGTCTCAAGTGAAGTCTCTGGCCAGCCTTGTAGAAACCTTGACTGCAAAACTGGAAGCCACGGAAACGAAGCTCGATGTCATGGACACAAAGTTGAGCTCAGTGGCAGCCAAGACACCAAAACTTGAGGCCGATGTCGATTACATCATGACGCGTTCTAAAGTTCTCGCATCACTGATTGGGACGGTTGAACAGAAGATGGATACCCACGCCGACAAACTTGCCAAACTTGCCAGACTCGACGACATCAATCTCGACGCCGTGAGCAACTTTATAAACACGGAGCATCCTCGTACTGTGGATAAGGTGACCCAGCAAGGAATAGCCATTGCAAAACTCAAAACCGAGATGATTGCCATCCAGCACAATACAAAAACATCCGCGAAAACAAACGAGGAGCGAGTAGAGACGGCTGCCGCAGTCTCAAATCCAGCGCCTTCCAGCGCCCCCGCCCCCGCCCCCGCCGCGCCGATCAACGGAAGCCCGATTACTTTCCCCGGCGACGACTTCACAAGCTTACGGATTGAGATCAGTATGTTGAATGAGAGACTTTTTATACTGGAGAAAGTTACCGACAAGGTCGAAGAAATGCAAGCGCAACAGGCAAAATCCACGGCATTAGGCAGCATCGAAAGAAACAACATTCGCGTTGACCTACGAAAGGAAATCCATAACGGATTAGAAAACATGGCCAAAGTGTTCAGCGAAGCTTTCGACAAGGAAACTAAAGTACGGGCTGCGGACAGAGATCGTCTTACGGAACTCGAAAAATCCGTCCAGCGTCTCCGAGAAAACCCTACTCCTACTATACCAACTATACCTCCCGCCAATACTGAAATGGCAGAAGCGGCAAATACAAAAGAAGCGGCAGAGCAAGCACTGGAGCCCCTTCTCTCGCCAGTTCCCGAACCGGTCAACCCTTCGGAACCTGCTGGTTCCATTGAGGCCATCGAGCCTCTCCCAGCCCCGTCTCAAACCAACTCTCAAGAAGCTGTCTACACTGGACAACTGGTGCCAGCCGGTGCTCAAGGAAAGACAGAAGAACTCGAGAAGGACGTACATCTTCTGCAAGAACGGATGCAATACTCTGAAGACGAGATACAAAAGGTCCGCGCCGATTTCCAAGAACAGTGTGCTACTCTTAGAATGATGGTATCGACTCTGGACACACAGTTCAACAACTTGACTACAAAGGAACTGTTCCAGGATATAGTCGGCTATATGGAGGGGCTGTATCCGACAGCACGCCAGCTGCAGGAGGATATAAAGAACATGGCAGCCCATATCCAACAGATGAAACAAAATAACCGGATCACGAACGATAGCCTCCGAAAGTTGGAAGAGGCCATCGGGGGACAGTCGGGGCAGAAACGGCCATTAACATGGACTAATGGAGCTGCTCCGGGTGACCCTTCTTTTGCACCAAAACGACAGAAGACCGGAGAGACAGGGCCAGGTGCCAATGCATCTATAAACGGCTCAAAAAGCGGCCATATAAATGGCACTGTCGCCACTGCACTTAGTGGCTCATAATGGCCGACAAGGCTGGCCCGTCTTGTCTCTTTTCTGTTTTACAGAAGTTATTTTGTTTCTCTGCTTCAAGGCGGGTGTTATTATTGGGTCATTTTGAGTGGGAATATCTCATACAGCGTGGCGTTTCTTGTGACATTGCTATCTTTTCATTGGGTTTTCTTGGGAGTGGAGTTACATATTGGTCTTGTAAAGATAGTAAGCTGTTCATTGGTGATGCAAAGATAGTAATGAAAATACATTTGTACAAATAAGCAACGTAGGGTAGCCTGTGTTGAGCGAGTTATGGATATTTAATAAGACTGATGTGTTGTTTCCCTGCATGTACGTTAGCCTGCCGGGCTGGTCGTCTCTTCCCTTTTCTGTGCATTGTTACTGGTGTTTCCCATTGAAAATGACGGTCAACCAAAAAGGAAGTACCGACTAGTGGGGAGCGAGCGTTGACAAGATAGCAAAAGTGCCAGGACAACTTCGTGGCGTTCTCCTGGCGGGCTTGTGTCTGCTGACCTGTTGTTCATTCTGTTTCTGCGTTGGCTTTCCTGCCGTCTTTTCTGTTCTCTCGCGGCCCTCGTTTGTGCACCCGTCACCGAGCCTGATTTCGAACAGGAGAAACGGCGGCCGGCACCTTCCTCTTCCTCTACATGCTTCGTATTGTGGTGCCCGTAATACTAGCGCTGGCTGCACCTTCCCCCTTTGCGCATTCAGACCAGCGCCTCCATCGGCAACTAACCGCAAGCACAAATCGCACCACGAACGAAAGCGCCGATCGTTTGTGCCTTCCATTCCCCAACCACAGCTTCTTTCTTTGATAGACAACGTTCTAGTTCCTACATTGCTCTTTCCTAACATAATCGACTTTCGAGTTGCCTACAGCATTCTTTTGTTTTCCTCTCCCCCTTCTCTTTCTCCGTCTCCTTTTCTTTTCTTTTTCTTCCTCTCTTTTGTTCTCTATTGCCCTCTTCTTTTATCGTCTCTTTTCCTCACCCCCACATACAATATATCCACCGTTATCCTCGTCTACTTTTGCGCTCGGGGGTTTTACTGCCGTTCGCATTTCTCGGTACTGTTATTGGGCAAATTGACCCTGCTGTGTTTCCACGTTTTGCTCCCTCGCGCCCAAAAAACTTGCGAAGGCGCCGAAAAAGTGAAGAAGGGGCACGACCAGATAGCCCATGGGCTCCACTTTTCTCTCTGAAGCCAAACATCAGCGGGCCTGTGCCCAGCACGCCAACGCCAACAGTCCCTCGCCTATTGTTCTGCGCTGTTCCCTCTTTCCCACTACCCCCAAATCACCCCAAACCGCCAATCCAGGCCACCCCTTCCACCTCCTCTCTCCACGTACCTATCCCTCGCTCACCCGTCGCAAATCCACACCTCTCAAGTCTCTCCGCCATTAACCTAAACCTACGCATACCACCACCACCCTCCTCCGCCACCTGCATCGGCCGTCATCCCATCTTTTCGCCTACTCCTTCACGCCTGACGACCCTCTCTTTTTACCTCGAAAATAAACCACGGCCAAGGGCATGCTCCTCACTTTCCGCTCTCATCGCCGATAGCCGCGGCCCAAACCCCCGTCGCGCGCTCGTGTTTTCTCTCTCCCGCCGCCATTCCCAATCTCCGTCGCGCTTGTCCACCTTGAGCACATCTCGTGCCCGGATCATTCAGCTTTTTGTCACCTCTCGCTTTGCGAAACTCGACCCATTCTTCGTTGACGATCGGATATCGGAGAAGCCGCGCAGAGTCGCCTTGATTGTCGACTTTATCTGGGACTGTTTTTCCTCTTGTGCCCTGTTGCGAATTGCCTAGACACTGCCGCCTCGGCTTCGCCAACCCCAACCAATATACCGGGCCATCATCTGGCTAGACAGCACGACCGATCGCACTGCCGTTTCTGGATTGTCTGACGACAAGCTGTTAGTAGGAATACACCCTAGAAGATCGGTCAATCGCCTCGACCGGACTTTCGCGTCTTGTGACATGCAGTGGCGCGGCCGGCGCAAGGAACCCGGGTCGAAGCGGCCTGTTGCCTCTGTCGCCAGCTATACTAACTCCTGTCTTCCTCCTCAGGCTCTTACGCGACATCTTTGACTACAACCGGACAACGACTTCGCTCCCGAACCGCATCCCCAAACAGCCTCTCGCTTTCACCGACAGAACACCGTTGATCGGTGTCGCGTGCAACGCCGCGTACGAAAGCAACAACTGTTGCTAGGACGCGCCCCATGACTATGATCGCGCTCCTCCATTAATGTTTCCGAGTTCGAAAACAAGCCCCCATCGCGGTTGCGATTCTCACGGCGAATGCGCCTCTCACCGCTAGCGAGAGTAGCACACCACAGCAAGTGTGCATGAGACAAGCGGACCTCGGCACGGTGGACTCCGGACAACTGCCTTGGCCAGGAGGAGGGGGGATTGCAAGAGACGGACACCTTGCGCTCGGCGCTTAAAGAAAGACGCAAAAATATGGATGTTGCAGCGCAGGAGATCACCAAGCTTGCTCAGCGTGTCCTGCCCGATAGGCCGTACCATCTTTCTGTCTCTGCCACCGGCCAGTACCCAGTGCCCCCAGGCCTGTGGCCCAACACATCGCCACTACAGTACACGACTTTTGTGTCTGGAGCCGACCGTGGCATTTTACTCACACGGCCTTATTTCGATATCCAGCTAGAGCCCGAAGAAGACCCAAACAACAAAAACAGAGGGGGCAAAGCAGCATCCTCTACCGACGCAAAGTCGGGCGGCAACCCCGCCGGGATCAACAACAAGGGCGAGACAAAGAAGCCCGTTACCAAGTTGTCCTTCAAGGACTACCAACAGAACAAGAATCTGAAAAAGCTATCCGGATCACCAACGGATACCACAAACACAGCAAAAGCCGAAGCGAAGCCGGAAGTAAAGCAAGAAGCGAAGCTTGAAGCAAAACCAGAAGCAAACCTAGAAGTGAACCCAGATTTGAAGCCGAGCAAAAACGAAGGAAATATGGCCTCCTTTGTTGATCGGCACCATCTGCCACCAAAGCCAGATTTTGGTGGCGACAGGTCAGTGAATAACGATGGCCACGACGTGTTTGCGGGGTTCGCGTGAATGACAGCTAATATATCTAGAAAACCTCACTCTCCGTCAAAGTCCCCCCGCCGCGCACGAAGCCCTGTCGGAGCAGACAGCAGGAAGCGTGTAGCTGACACCAACGACTCGGCGAACCGGCCACACAAACGCTCACGGTCTGATACGTCTATGAGCTCTAATTCACCACATGCCGCCTCCTCCTCTAAAAACAACCACCGCATTCACGATCCACCAAGCCCTCTCGACCTCGACAACCGAAGAGACGACCGGTCACGATCCTCAATAAACGGGCAAGCATCACAACCAAAGCAACGAGACAAGTACAGAGACCGAGACGATCGAGACCGAGAACGAGACCGGGACCGAGACAGAGACCGAGACAGAGATAAGGAAAGGGACAGAGAGCGCGATCGTGACCGCGACAGAGATCGTGATCGAGACCGTGACCGCGACAGGGACCGTGAACGGGATCGAGACAGGGATCGGGACCGTGACCGGGATCGGGATCGAGACCGTGACTACGACCGTTACCGCGATAGAGATCGGGAGCGTGATCGCGACCGTGATCGTGAGCGAGACCGTGACAGAGAACGAAACCGGGATACTGACCGCGACCGAGACCGAGGTCGAGAACGGGACAGAGAAAAGGACAGAACTCGCGTTGATAGCAGCCGTCGTTCGCCACTCTCGCCGTCAGTACCAAAGACCAACGGACACAAGTCCCACACAAACCGGGACCGCGACCGCGACCGGTCACGAGACCGATCTCCAGAAGACACAAGAGGGTCTGTTTCGGCGCTGCCACCTATACTGTCGCCGCTCCATTTCAACCCCGAACGAGGCTCGAGCTCCACAAAACAGTCCAGCAAAACGCTCAGCAAAGCCGACTCCAGCAAGAGAGAGGAGTCGCCGTTACGTCTTCCACCGCTTCTTTCACCCACATTGCCTGCGATAGTTGAGCAGGAACTGTCTCGTCTAAAGGCAGCGGAAAAGGACAGCGATCCAAAAGCTAAGTCAAGCCACGAGCCAGGGCCAAAAGGAAAGAAACCCGCCAAATCCACCATGGACATGGACATTGACGACACTCCTCCCAAAGAGGTGGCTCACAAAGACAGCCACAAGACAAGAGACGACCCTTACAAGGATTCTAAGGAATCGTCCTCCCAGTCGTCGTCTTCCAAGCGTTCTCTTATGGTTGTTTTGAAGTACAAGAAGAAGAACGTTAAGAGAGTTCAGCGTTTGCTTGAGCTAAAGCAGACTCCGTTGAAGGCGCCACTGAAACAGGCCGAGCGTTCTGTCAGTCTCGAGAACACGCCTTCGCCAGCACAGATTACAAAGAAACGGCCAGTTCCCTCTGACATTGATCTTTTGCCACCATCATCTGCGACGTCTTCGTCCTTCAAACACCCCAAAACGGTTGCCGATAAGAGCGTGTCCGCCGCACGGGCATCTGTTGGCCCCGCCACGCCTATTAAGTCCACGCCAATGGCTCGCGTCACATCCAACAACTCCCAGGTATTGACACCAGGCGACACCGCGAACTACACCCCACGCTCGAACGACCGGCCGTCAACGAGCCAGAGCGACATGACCGTTGGAGACTACCGTCGTCGCTACGATCAATACCTTAAGCTGGGCACCAAGTTGAAGCACGACCGCGACGCCATCGTTAAGAGCAAGATGCCCAACGGGGCGTCCAAGACCGATGCCTCTTCTGCTCCAACACTGCTGCTAACATCAGCCGAGAAGAAGCTTGTGGCCGTGCTCAGTCTCGAAATGGTCATGTCGTACCTCATCGCCTTCAAGTCTCTTAACCAGGGCCGCCACCTCGACCGGAAGCCAGGCGACGTGACCGTGTGGGAACGCCTCATGCCACACTTCACAGAGCTACGGAGCCATGCGCGGCACTTCAAGCCCCTGGAGGCCATGACGGTGCAGCTGCGTGCCATTTGCTGCGAGCAGATGATGGCGTCGTTTATTGGCCATGATGCCTCTTCAGTGGGCGCCAAGATGTTGGCAGCCACCAAACAACGCATGGATGCGTGGGAGGAGGTGGGCACGTGTGTGAAGGCGGTTGAAGATCCTTCTCTTACGGTTGTTGTGGGTCCTTGGCATAGCATCGAGGATACGGTGCGGCTCATGCTGCCAACGGTGCGGCGGTGGAACGAGCGCGAAAATGCAGGCTGGGAGCAAGAACTGCAGCCCCCTAGATAGGTCGTCCGGGAGCACAGAATCATGACACGGCGTGCATCGCAGCAAGCGCTTTATGATGAAGAACAAAATAAAGAGAACGAGTTGGACATTGAACAACTAGAAGAGTTGTGAATGGAGGCGGGAGGAGGAGGAGGAGAAGGAGATGAGGGACCAGGCGCATGAAATACCCCATGTACTTATATTTTTCCCCAGGAACCCAAAGAGGTCCTGTATGGCTCCGGTCTGTTTTATTGCTTTCGTTTCCTGTTTTTGCTTTTTGACTGCGGCTCCTCTTATTTTATGATGCGTTTTGCTTTTCATTGTTTACTTTCTCTTCTTCTCTCCCCCCTATTTTCCAAAGCGTTCTTTCGGGTTTTTTTTTTAAAAAACTTATTTCTTCAATTCTCGGGGAGGAGATACCTCGCAGCAGCACAGGGAAAGAGCTGAGGGAAATATGCGAAATGGTGAATAGTGGTTTAAAGGATATGAACCGACATGGTCTAGAGACGTCGGTTTCTTTGCTCCTAAATTAAATTTCAGTTATATTATCTTTAAAATCAGCAAACATGAAGCAAATGATCTCCTATATGTGTGTCTCATAATACGACGTACATCAAGTCCACTCACTATGTTCCATCGTATTCTTCCAGGCATTATGCCATATAAAATATACTGAACTTCCGAACTGTAGTCTGTAGTTGTATATTTCAAGTGACTGTAAATGTCGACTATCCTTTGTCTTGTGATATCGCCACAAAATCTCTCTCTAGATGACAAAAATTGCAGAAAAGTAAATGGAGATAACAAATAAAGAGTGCCATAATGTCCTATCGCCAGCAATGCTGTATCCGCCTCTAGTAAAGTGTCCTTGAAACAACAATAATGAAATCAAGCCAAAAAAGGGCTGCTCAAGAAAAAGAAGAAGAAAATAATTGTTGAGAAATTTTGACAAAAGACCAAGAGACTGGTGTGTAAAACAATATCCGTGACCACAACGACCGGGCTACCGCCAATGAATAAAATCAAGAAGCCCCGAGAGGTAATAAAACAAAAAAAGAAAGGGCCGGGGCTGGTGAAAACGAGGCATGTCTACAAAAAAAACCTGCGTTCCATACACAAAACCCATACGAATAAATAAAGATCTAAAAGGGAGAATAAGTGAAAAAAAGAAACAAGGAGGGTATTAGTAACATAATATCTTTAGGTAGACGCTTCAGCGGCAGCAGGTGCCTTCTCAAGCGGCCGCACAAGATGGGCAGGGTCGGCGAGATGAGCACAGTTGTTGCAGTACCACTCGCCACGCTCTTCAACATTAACAATAGCAGTCTTGCCGAGGCACGCGGTGTGGTATTGTCGTCGAGCGCATTCCTAATACTGTTAGTCTCAAGAGTCATATTTGCGAAACGACACCCAGCTTGCAAAACTTACCTTATTGGAACAGATCACGGAGTCGGCCACAGCACAGCGGAACCCGCAGATAGGACAGCCACCAGTACCTCCACGTGGCGCATACACTTTCGGCACGGAAGTGCTTTGAGCAGCTGCGAGGGCCTGGTCGTCACCGGGCACAATAGACGCTTTGAGGGCCCATGCTTTGTCCATGGCTTGCGTGATGTTGTCGATATCGGCATCGGTCAGAATATCGTGGGCAATCATGACAGCCATGAGCTTGCCAAATTCCATTGTGCGGTCCAAGTCCGAGACCAGCCACAGACCCTTCTCCTCAATGAACTGAACCATGGCGCGGGGAATGTATGCGTCTGACGCGATGCGCTTCAAAATAATGAAACGATCCCACTCCATGATAAAGTCCTTTTCGGCGGGTGTCAGATCCGTGTAGTCCTGGACAATCTCGCGATGCTTGTGAATACGCCAGCTGTCGTCGACAATGTTCGTGCGAAGGTTCGATCCTGGCTTAAGGAGCGCCTTGCTGAGCGGGTCGTACAAGGGCTGCCGTGTAGATGGTACCAGAATATTCTTCCTTGGCTTTTGAGGTGCCGGTGTCGGCGTGTGGACACGAATCATTGCCGGTTTGATTTTGGGCCGTGGCGCCTGTGCGAGCTTGACGACCTTGTCATCGTTAAGCGGGCCATATCGAGAGGTGAGCCAGGACTCGTCGCCCTGGAGAAACTTTTCCAGGTCTAGAGCCTTGGTTGGCGGGTTAAGCTGGTAGACAGTATCTTGTAGACGAACGTTGCTCGAATCGAGGACACGCGTAACCTTGAAATAGTGCTCGTTTCCACGGGCGCTGGGACGGTGCTCGTACTGGAACGAATAATGCGAGTGCGAGTGAAAGTGAAGACGCAGCTGATCCAAGTCTGGGTTCATGGCCATACAGATGCAGCACTGAAAGCCATCCAAGCGGACGTAGTCTTGCTGGTAGGTATAGCCCACCTTGATGTGACTATTTGACCCGTTGCCGAAGGCTGCATTGGCGTGCCCATTGATGCCAGCAAATAAGTGGCCGCCACGTCTCCGACCGCCTCGATCGGTAATCTTATGTGCCTTGTTCGTGATCGTACGTACGTTGTATTCGGGCTGGTCTCGCCTTGCACGCAGTGACCGGCTGGGTGTTGTAGGCCACTCAAGATCGTCATCATCATCAGCACCAACTCCTTCTGCAATATCAAGCGTGGTAGCTCCAGCTGTGGCCGCCTTCCCAGAAGAGTGGCCATTAATCTGGTCATTGATTTCCCTATTCAGCTGGTCGTTGACCTGATTCTGGAGCTGGCCAATATCGTTGGGCGTAGTGTTGCCATTCGTTGTACCGTTCGTTGCACCGTTGGTAGATGCGTTATTTGTACCATTAATATGGCCATTTACACGCATATTTGCCGCCTCTTCTGAGGCAGCGACAGCTTTCCTCTTGCCCGCCTCCAGGACCTGTTTCAGATACGCCTGGCGCCGTGGCCACAGACCGCACATATCCAGTGAGGGCGGTGGTAATGGCTCGTCTGGGTGCAGAGCTACAATGGTCGGCAGGGCGCCCAAGTTAAAGGTTTTGCGCGGTCGTTCAATGAAGCCCGTGGTCCAGCGGACGTCCATGTCCACGACAAACTTGGTGCGGACGGGGCTGTGCTGTACGCTCTCACGCAACCAAAGAGGGACACGCATACGTGGACGGCCGAAGAAGTCTGTGGACTCGGCGTACAGCACGCAGTCGCTGGCGGTTTTTGGGCGATAGTCGCTGCCGCGGCGGCTAGCATCGGTGAGTGACAACAGATCCAGGGGCGGCCAGGGCTCATTGCTCGTCGTAGACTCGATTTCGATACGCAATATGTACTTGTCGGCCAGGCCAAACTTGGCACCGTCGTGATGTAGCACGGCAATCTTTTCGAGCGGCACGGTAAAAGGTTCTAGGACGAGCTTGGCCAGTCCGTAGGGACCATTGGATGCGCGAATGGCATGGACGGCGCCGATCTGGGCGTTACAGTACATGACCTGGGCGCGGCCACTCTTCTCGCTGAATATTGTGACCTTAAAGCGGGCATTGTAGCGCGTCAGCTCTGAGGATCCTCTAGCCGAGAGGTTGTTGGCGTAGCGCAAGCGCGGGGTGTCTTGGTGGAAGACGTTGGAGACTTGGATGCGCAGGCCGTTGGAGCGGTCTCCGGGACACTGCGGCAGCTTGACGAGGTCCTCAATGTTGGCTGGCATGCCCGGCAAGGTTTTAACGCCAGGCACACCCGGTGCGCCGGGCAGTTGTTGTGGTGGAAGAACACGTCTCCGTTTTGACGGGTGTTCATCCGTGGCAAGGCCATTTGCTGCTATTAATGTTGCCGGTATTGTTGCGGCTGCATCCCTTGGCGCAGCCGCTGGGATATGACGTTTCCGCTTGGGGTTCCATTCCTGGCTCGCGGTGACGCCGGCAGTCCAGTTGCGGTGCAGGAACGGCAGGCGCCGGCGGCCTGGTCCCTGCGGCATTGTGGAGGACGTTATGGGTGGAGGGATAATGTTGAGGGAGAGTGTAGAGGAGTAGGGCACGGAGACGAAGGGGTCAAGAGTAGGGTTGACAGGAATGGGCTCGGCAGGTAATGGGCGGCGGGACGCACGCAGCTGGAAGGGCCAGTTTGTGGGATAAAGAAACGAGGTGAGATGCCGGTGGCCATGGACCGCGCGTCGGAAGAAAGAGCGAGAGTAGTGATGGGATGTGAAGGCTGTTCGGGGAGAAGATGGATGAGATACAACGACGCGTGATCATAAGACGTAATGAATTGAAGATAAAAATGAGGAATGAGAGGACAAGTTCATGAAAGGATAATAAGTGGTGAAGATTCAACGGTCAATGGCGAATGACGAGCGTGGGTGGTGGCCCTTGTCGCAAACGCAGGTGTGTTTGCAAGGCTGGCCCCCAATCAAATCAGAAAACGACCCTAGCACTTTGCGCAAAGGGGATCCAATCGCAGCCGGACTATGCGGCAGTCTTAGAAAGCCGTCGTTTTCGTCGGCGGCGGCGGCAGAATGGGCATCGCCTTTGGCCGGACGTTGGGCTCTTCTTCTCCTTGGTGATGCAGTAGGTGTATTGCGCCTCTGATGCAGCTTTGCCTTTTGATGCCGGTGGTGCCGTTGATGTCAACGGCGGTCTTGGTGATGATTTTGTTGTTTGCTGGTTTGGTGTTGTGATTATAAACCGCAGGGGTTGACAGAAACACAAAACTTGCCCAAAGAGGCAGACGCGACACCGGCAGAACTGCACAATGCAACTAGAGCCAGCTGCAAGAATGCGCAGGACAAAATGAGGGCTGCTCAAAGGGCGGGAGCGAGGTGGCAGCAACAATGCATTGTTCGTCGTCCACTCTATCGCAAAAAAGATGGATGTGGATGTGGATGTTGTCTGTCTATGGCCCTTTTTTGAGTCTTGTGTCCTTTTAGGAGATCTGGGGTGGCGTGGCAAGCAACAAGTCGCAAAGTAAGAAGGTAAGGGGAAATAAGGAAATAATAGTAATAGTAAAAGTTGGGTTGGTCGTGCCTGCCGGCCCGTGTTGTTGGTTCGTTGGGCTGTGTTTGCTTGTTTGCTTGTTTCTCGTCTTGTGATTGCTTGTCTTTTGGATGTTTCTCGTTCGCTGTTTCCCTTTTTGCTGGGATTATGCACTGGCTGCGGGAAGTCGCGGTCACGCTTTCGCACCACGCTTTCCTTTCCCCATTCAAATGCGTGCGAGGAAAGAGTGAGAGGATGAAGTGTGAGCGGGACGCGTTATTCAGAAGAATAAACGAAAATAAGAGGGAAGGCGCCATCCCTGCAAGTACGCTAAGGGGCCGTTAGCGCCCTGGACCTGCACTGTCTTGCGCCCTCTGTTTGGGTGTACTGTGAGATTAGCAAAGACTGGGAAATGGGCAAAGGGGACAAGTACACATAGGGGTTCGTTGGGCCAGGCCGTCTCCACTTTTTGCAATCCTCGACCTCATTGACCTTTCCGACAATAATGGGGCACAGTAAGGTACAAGGCAAGTGCGACACAGGCACAGGGAGACAGGGTCTGTTGGTGTCTCGCTATATATCGATGCCAAAAAAGGAGTGCTCCAATAAAAACAACGACAATCGTCAACGACTCGCACACAAATAACAACAAACCAGTCTGACAGGGCCATGCACGACCCGAAAAGGACGCAAGTGTTGTCCGCAGCCCGAGTAGCAGCTGGTGTTACACGGTTACGGTCTGGACTGCTGTTTTGACCTCGTCACGTGCAGCTCATTCGCATCATCCAGTGGACTATCTCGACATCATTTTTGCTGGATATCATGGGTGCGTCCCGGTATTCCATTTCACGGCAAAAGGCTTGCCAAGCCTGTGTACTGTCCAAGTCAAAGTGCGACAGGCAGATCACCGGCTGCAAGCGCTGCCTTGCGCGGCGTCTATCATGTGTCTATCTGCCTGCCGTTGAGAAACCCACGAGGAAATCAAAGGCCCGCCCCCAGGATGATGCCAGACCGGTATCTACGGTTGTAACACCAATTCTTCCTCCAGTGTTTGGAGTAGTGGGAACGGCCAACAACCAACCTGTACATGACAATGTCGACAGTGGCTTCAGTGTCGCAACCGGCGAGCTTATGTGCCCCATCAAGGCCGACGATATCAGCATCCGATGGATGAATGCATACGTGCCGACGCCAGATCAGACGGTCAAGGCTTACCAGCCATCTACAATCGAATTTCTATACCGGTCGCTGAAAGTATATTCAGGGATGGTTGTCCATGGCAGAGGAATCCCTCCGTTTATCCATCCAATGCAGATGACCTCGGGATCGAACAACAGTTTAGAGGCAGCATCGTCACCGCTCTCTACGTGTCTAAGTCTCGCGAGAATATGCGACACGACTCTTGCAGGTTCATCACAGCCAACAAGTGAGGCTGCAGCTGCCGTTCTGAAACGCGAGATGGACAAGATTTATACATCCATCCAGCCGACTCAAGACCGCACCAATGTTGACCATATGGCCTCACTGGCTGCCTTCCAGGCCTACCTCCTTTACGCCCTTGTGCTCTTCTTTCATCTAGAACACCAGAGTGACCCGTTCTTGCGTCAGGCCATTGTTGCCCTGCAGGAAATTGCCTGCATCAGTTCGCGGCATGGACTTGTCTGTGTGGCTGAACAACAGCAACAGGCCGGAGTGTATCCCCGCTGGCCCTCATGGATCGTTTCTGAAGCCAAACGACGCACGCTTTATGCTTTGTACCTATTTGACAGCGTCCTCTCGGTGCATGATGGGATGCCAGCGTACCTTGGCACAGAGTTGAGAGGATTGCCTGCGCCTGGTAGCAAGGCATTATGGCAGGCATCATCGATGGCTGACTGGACAAGAGCGTACAAGCTGCACCTCGATGAGTGGAAAGACACAGACGATACAATTGGAGAGGGGTATACTGGCCTACGCATCGACGAGCTGTGGCCGTATCCAAACACTGCAGATGTAGCTGGACTTGCACGTCGACGCCGGCGTGTTGACCAATGGCTTGAGGGCGTGGACGAGTACGGCACAATGATGTACGCCGTCACCAGCAGCACGCATGGAGGGTGATATGATAATATCCCGGGCTTGTACTTTCTGTATATAGATGATCACATTGGTGTCCAAAAGATGGGATATAAAATCCTCAGTTCCCGCGTTTGCATTCACTGCCTCTGCATTTTCACAATTCATCAACCGCAGGGGTATCGTTGAATGTCATTTCCTTGCCCATAAATCAATGCCATAGCAAACAGGGAAAGTATGCGACATGTTTATTTCCCATAGGACAAGAATAATAACCAACAGGCTCGTATTTACATGGTCGCATTCGCATATTGCCTCGGGTTCTCCCTTGCTTCACGTCAAAAACAGCCCCTTTCGCCACAGGGGCGCTGCCAGGTCCGGCACCCGGGTACCGTGCACTAAAATTCTTCAAAAATTCCTTAGCTCCACAGCGCACTTCTCAACTCCGGCGCTCAACTCCGGCACCAGTGGTGTCATCTCCGCAGCTAAAGCCATCTTCGACTTACATGGCGCATTGCCACACTATCACCGGCACATATATAACCGATGACCACACCCCAATCCTGAGATCGGCAATGTTGCTGTTTACATGAGTATCTCATGAGCACAACGCACAAAGCCCATATCTCCAATGTATGGGTACCATGAACGACCCTGAACAGCATGCCTCGTCACCTGCCGCGGCATCAGCGCCCGCTCCGGCGCCGGTCGCTCCTTCCTCACCGGGCAGAGACATCGACGACGAGCCATACAGCATCTTTGACAACCGCCAGCGAGCTCTGATTGTGTTTCTCGTTTCTGTCGCCGCAACATGTAGGTCCACGCCTCTCTGTCCGCCTTGGTCACACTCACTAACCTCCTCTAGTCTCCGGCTTTGCATCCAACATCTATTTTCCAGCACTTCCAACCCTCGCCAAGGACTTTAACGTCTCGTCTGAGCTCATCAACTTGACCGTAACGACGTATCTCATTCTCCAAGGCCTGGCCCCAAGTCTCTGGGGGCCCATCTCGGATGCCCGTGGCCGCCGCGTGGCCTACATTGGCACTTTCACCATCTTTCTCGCCGCCTGCATCGGCCTCGCCCTCAGCCGCAACTATGCCGCCCTTGTTGTTCTGCGCGCCCTACAAAGTGCCGGGAGTGCAAGCACAATTGCTGTTGGCTCGGGGGTTGTCGGGGATGTGAGCACTAGAGAAAATCGTGGCGGCCTCATGGCCATGTTCCAGGCCGGACTTCTTGTGCCGGTGGCCGTGGGACCCATTATCGGCGGTGCTTTGGCCGGCTCGTCGCTGGGCTGGCGGTCAATCTTTTGGTTTCTGGCCATCTACAGCGGCGTCTTTCTCGCTTTTCTTGTTCTTCTTCTGCCGGAAACGCTACGGGCGCTTGTTGGTAATGGTGGCCGCGATACGCAGACACTCGGTCCTCTGGCACGGTATCCTCTGAGACTGTACCAAAAGTACACCAAAATCCGGTTTACGTCGTTTCCTTCTGCCGACAGCAGCAAACGCAAGAAAATTGACGTCCTCGCCCCCCTTCGAATCCTCATCAGCAAGCAAGCCGGCCCTGTCGTCTTCTTCTTGGCCATCTACTACGCCGGCTGGCAGCTCTGCATCACAGCCATGTCGACTCTCTTCCAGTCCGAGTACGGTCTAACCGAAACCCATATCGGCCTCACTTTTATCGCCAACGGCGTGGGCTCTATTGTCGGCACCCTTATTGCTGGCAAGCTGCTCGATATGGACTACCGGAGAGTCAAAGAGGCAGGAAATGGCCAGGAAGGAGATGTCTCCCTCGAAAAGGCGCGTCTACGACTACTGCCCATCTTTGCCGCTCTCCAGTGCGGCTCTCTGCTGATGTTTGGCTGGACCATTGACCGCCATGTCCACATTTCCGCGCCCATTGTGTCAACTTTTATCACTGGCTGGACGGCCATTACCACTCAGACGGCCATCTCAACGTATTTGGTGGACGTCTTCCATGCCGGGCACCGAGCCGCCGCTGCAGGTGCCAGCATCAACCTCGCTCGCTGTCTGCTGGCGGCTGGCGGAACGACATTTATTATGCCTCTGATCAACCGTATTGGCACGGGATTGGCGTTTACGGTCTGTGTTGGTGTGCAGGTTGTGGCATTGGCAGGTCTTGCTATCCAGTGGAGATATGGTGCTGTCTGGCGGGAAGAGGCACTACAAAAACAAGGAAAACACGATGAAGAGACCCAGGCTCATCAACAGGCTCAACACAGTGGCCAAGATCAAGAAAAGACAAACAATACCTAATCATAGAAAGACAAGCGCACTCAATATCACAAGAGTGTTGAAACCCATTAATTTTAGTTGTGACTTTTTCTCGTCACTAATGACGTCTCCAATTAGGCACACCAAGTGTAGGTCTAGGTGTACTTATAAATGCATCTGTATCTCATGTACCATAGCTGTTAGTGATATTATGCATCTACCATGCATAATCGTTAGCCTCGGCACCATCGCCCGTCCATTCGCCGTCTGAGCCGTCATCGTCACTATCGAGAAAGTCGTCCATCCGGAACTGCACCTCGCCGAGCTTCTGGTTGTCCATGCGAATATCCACAACATCACACATGCCGTGCACAAAGGGAGGGTTGGACTTGGACGAAGATGAAGTAGAGGGCCGTTCATCGCCGCTCACATCCATCTTGTCGGTCTCACTTTCACTCTCTTTGGCCTTCTCCTTCTTCTTCGTGTCTTCTTGGTCAGACTGTTCGCTCGGAATGTCCTCGTCCGTGTCAGGTTCTCGGTACGACACCCGCCCGCTAGGCACTGTGTTTCGCAACCCTCGTGCTGTGCTACTGGCACGCGACGACGGGCTCGAAGCATGCGTGGCGATCCGGCCGCTGCGGCGCGAGGGCTCCGAATCACTAAGACGGGCCTTGCCTTTCGATTGGGGCGACGATGTAGACTTCTCCTTCTTAAGGGCCTTCTTCTGCTTCGCATAGTATGACAGCGATCTCGCTGGCTCGGGCGGCGATGACCGGCGCTTAAAGACGCGATCAAACGTGGCTACCCACTTGTCGCGGATCGCGCACCGCTGTCGCCACGGCACATCCATCATCGCCTTGAGGGCGAGCACGCGTAACTGCGGCATGTGCGGAGCGCTATCCACCAATGACTGGAAAAAGACTTCGGCTGCATCAGGCTCCCACTTGCGCAGGTGCTCCAGCTCAATCACACGGATGCTCTCTGGCCATGTCGGCACCTGGTCGGGTGTCATGAGGCAAGTGTATGTTGGGTTGGCGTCGTTGTAGAAAGCATGCTGGCTGTAGTACGTCAGGTTCATGCGCAACGCATGCAGTTGCGGGCATGCGGTGCCCAGGACGGGCAGGAACGACAGGCTCAGCGACTGGTTGTAGTTCAATGTGAGTTCCCGCAACTCGTGTCCATGTGTCACCAGATATTCTGCAAATTTGTCCGCCGACACATCCCAGCAGTTGATCATCTCCAGATACTGTAACTTTTTGGGCATCAGTGGAAGGATCAAGTCGTTGGCCGCCGTCGACGACTCCACGACCAAATGTCTCAAATCGGGCAGTGCATTCAGCAGGCCGGCAAAGTGCTCTGCCTGCTGCCGGTCCGCCTCGACCATCTCGGGGGACTCTGCATCTCTGGCATTCAACGATGGCCGTTGGTAGTTGACGAAGCTGATCTTACGCAGCCCAGAAAACGTCGGCGACAGATGCAGGGTCCGCACCGCATCCAAATCGAGCTCACGGCCCATAAGCCGCTGGTTCCACCGCCAGCTCTTGAGCTTGATAACGGTGGGTGCTGAGGCCTTTGAAAGGGGTATAAGTTGGGGCAGGCTGTCAACCGTGTATCTTTCGAGTGAGTGAACACTAGAGTCTCCGCCGTTGGCTTCGGTCACGCCATTGTTCTCGGCTGTGCCATTGCTGCCTGCTGGCGGAACCGCACCAAGTGCCTCAAAAAGCTCTCGTGGGTAGGTCCACCGCAGGTTCTCTGTCTGCTCTCTGTATGGGGGCATATCTTTGTAGTGGTACAAGTCGAGGTTGACCAAACGAGGACAACAGGAAACCAGCTTCGCAATGTCCAGGTGGCGGCCCTTGTACACACGGGTCGCCAACGACCCAATATCGATTCTCAGCGTCCTCACTTTTTGACGATAGTCAAAAGTTGTTGTCGATGGGTCCTTGGCCATATGGTCGACCAGATTGTGCGCCATGTTCATCGTGAGCATAGGCGGGCTCTCGTACAGTGCCCGCAAAGCCGGCTCAGTGAACCCTTTGCACGTGCGGCTGGCAGCCAGCAGCCACCGCACCGAAGTAATAGTGTCGAGCGGCGCAGAAGCGTACGAGAATATGGTCGACAGGATAAAATAGGGAAGAGTGGCCCACGGTGGCTGATTGCTGCGAGGCGGTGATGGCGGCCGCTTGGCCTGAGAGCGCAATTCATGTCTCGCCGCATAGCTTTCGCTTCGCCCTCGTCTTGGGCCATTTCGATCTCGTCTTTTTTTCTGTGGTGAGGGTGTCGACTCGGCAGATGGTGCAGGGTTTCCGCGGCCAGCCGCCGCCGCACGAGCTTCCCGCCGTCTCTGTCGTGCTTCGTCTGACGACGGATTCGATCCCGCTGTTGACCTCCGCCGCAGCTGACGTCTGCCTGTCATGAACTCTGTCATAGTTGTGGGCCTGTCGTTTAGGCGTGGCCGTTTTGATGGCCGTTGCCGAGAGGTGAAGTTCCCGTCGCCCGACTCGTCATCACCATGGTCACTGTCGCTTTCCGCGAGGGGATCGTCGGAGTCATCGGTATTCTGGTTGCGCTCATCCTGGCCATCCTCTTCATCTTCATCATAGTCATCCTCGTCCTCGCTCTCGCTCGGTTCCGCATAGTTGGTGATCGAGGCATGTCGTGTCACACGGGATGTCGGCGGTCGCAAAGGCAGAGAACTAGACGAAGACGGCCCAGCAGCTGTGTGAGGAACCGGTCTCTGGCGCAGTCGTGAATTCATCGTGGTTGATATGTGAACAAGAACAAGGTCTCGTCTAGCGCAAAATGCGCGGGGAATTGCTTCCTTTTATCAAGACCAAATTGATGTATGATCGAACTGTTCGTATCAGAGTCGGTTTTTATTTATGTTCGTGCCGATCGGATCGTTTGGAAATGGCTCCACAGTTGCTGCCTAGAGTATGTAGAAGGAATGAGAAATAATAAAAAAAGAGGAAAAGAGGAAGTCGCAAACCATGCGCAGTTGGAAAGAACCACAAGCGGCAAGAGGTTAAGGACGGTAGTGCGCGTTGGTACGGTGTAAATGCACCTCGATAAGAGCAATCGCACGTCGTAAATCTGGTGATTGCGGGGCACTTTTTCACGGCTCTTCTGACTGTGAAAAGCACAAGTACCCTTTGCGGCTGACCCTCTGTGGACTCTCTGACTTTCCAGGTTCCGCACAGGCCGCCGCTTATGCAAGGCACACGCTAGCACGACACCCTACAACGCAAACAGCGTAAATTTATGCACGTGACCGCGATTCACTGAGGTTTCACTGGTTTTTCACTTGGTATTTAACACAGAACCAAGCAAGGCCAAAGAAAAATATCGGGCCAACCCGACGCAATGGCACCCGTAACTTCTTGGCTTTTTATGTGGACTCCAACGAGGCTGCCATAGTGCAACTGCATAAACGCCAGGCTGTACTGTAGTCTTTCGAGGACAAAGAGGTGCTGAACAAGTCGAACTACTTTATAAACAAAACAATTCATAAGGGTCTTCATATTTTCAATTTAATAATTCTGAAATCAACTTAAAACGTTATATATTCTATAAATCCTTTTTTGCTGCCCAGTCATCTGCCCCAAGCAGTCTAATCGTGTTCGTTTTGAGAAGAAAAGAGGAAGAAGAGAAGAAGAAGAACAGAATAGAGTACAGAGTGTGTGAAGGTAAAAGGGAAAAGAAAAGAGGGAGAGAAAAAGGTGGTAAAGAACAATAAATGCAAAATCAGAAAACAACCCAGCCGCTCCAAAACTCCTCTATAGAAAAATACAACATTGAACTGTTTCGAACATGAATGGGTTGGACCGGCAGTCAAGAACTCAACGTCCAGACATCCCACAAGTCACGTTCGAATATGCCAAAAATGCGCCGTAAACGGAGTGGCCGTCATATTAGTGTAGAAAAGGGCAGCACAGGAAACATGACAAAAGTCAGTGGGACTGACTTTGTCATGATGCTGCAGCCACCTGATCGCCAACGCGCCATGTATCTTCCTGTCGTGTGCGAGGAGGCATCCAGTTAGCAGCGCCAGCACTGCTGCCACGAACAGTTTCACGGCCGAAATCGTCCGATTTCTTGTAATCCTCGTTGGCCGAAACAGAGTAGCCCGCTGTGTAAGGGTGCGGGCCTACGGGCGAGGCTGAGAATGTCGACGAGCCGTTCTCGAACGAGACACCGGTGTTTTGGAGACCCAGACCAATACCGTTGGCAGAGGGGCCCGAGTTTATCGGCAGGAGGGGCTCGTCGTTCTTAGCGCCCGTCATCGTGCGCGCGCGGCGGTCGGCCTTGTTCTGGTTGGTGCGGTCGTAGAAGTAGAGGCCCATAAACGTCAGGGCAATACCCACAGCTTGCACCCAGGTCGTCGGGTTGCGGAACCAGATGATGGCAACGGTGATAACGAAAACGCGCTTGATCAGGCTCGCCACCGAGTAGGTCACAGGGGAAACACGCGACAGCAGGATAAAGGCCAGCATGTTCTGCGCAAAGTGGAAGAAGCCATTGAAGACAAACTCGACAAACAGACGGCCGTGGTCAAACGAGTTGGGCCCCTCGGACAGGTCCAGCGAGCCATCGTAAAGAAAGTCACCAAGCAAGCCAATGCCCTCGGTCCAGAACCAAATTGGGCCCGTGAGAAGGAAGGCCATGCCGGACGAGTAGCACAGAAGGTTGAGCTTGTCGATCTTACGTGATTGCGAGCCCATACCCTCAGCCTCGGCACGCGACGCCTCGTTGAACAGCTTCTTTGAGACAATGTTCTGGGTCACAAAGATACCTGTAGCAACCAGTGCGTACAGGATGCCCATCAGCTGACCGCCGCTGAAAGAATGGCTGCCAGAGCAGGCAAGCGCAACACCGAGCGTCAAAGGGATAAGAGAGAGGTAGGTTGTTGTCGGATAGCGGATGTCGAGGAAGATGCGGTAGGCGAAGACAGTGAAGAGCGGTGACAAGCCCTTGATAGTGTGGACGAGCGAGACGGGAATCTTGGTTGTCGCGGTCGAGCTGAGAAGATGGCCGACAATCTGGAAGAGGGCCAGGGGTAGGGTTGTGCGGATGATAAAGGCATCTGGGTAGCGGATGCCGTGCTTGAGGAAAGGCATTGTACGCTTCAGCGACGGGAAAACTCGTGCCAGCCATGCTAGCAGGAAGCAGAATATCGAGACAAAGGCGAATTGGATAATAGTGAGGGTGGCGGGCTTTTCGAATGCGTTCAGGATCGACTTTGTCGAGGTATTCGTCAGGGCTGAGGATCCGTACCAAATAATACAGAGGAACTAGAGATGGAGAGGGATACTGTTAGTCCTCGCTCATCGTGGGCCATGTCAAGCATATGACGACCGAAAAGCTTAAAAAAGGCTTGGCAACTTACTATCAGCATCGGCGAAACGGGCGCCTTGAGCGCATCGGCAATCTCGTGAACATTCTGGCTGGTGCTAGCAGACCGTGTACGTATTGTGCGCAAGGCCTCGCCAAGGCTCTTCTGTCGCGTGTGGCCATGGCCATGACTGCTGCTGCTGTATCCATTCGCCGTGGGCATATTCCACCGCACATTGCTATCTTTGCGTGGTCGCCACTGGTCGGCTGGTGGATAGGCTGGCTGTGCTGTCGATATGCCGTTGGACATGCCATTTGACATGCCGTTTGTTTTGCTTGTGATAGCACCGTTGCCATTGTCGAGGCCGGCTGTGTCGTACACATCGAGCTCGGGGAACTTTTCGAGGCCCTCGTCTTGAGCGCCCATCGCTGTGTCTAGATTGCGTCGGGACACCGGCGCGTTGTTTGGTGACGGCTTTCGGAGAACAGTTGTGGCTGTGGTTGTCGCATGAGGCATAGTATAGAGGGAAAGGAGAGGAGAGGAGCGAAGGCGAGAGAATGGATCGCGGGATGGCGGAATTGCGTGTGATCCTTGGGAGCTACTCAGATGCGTAACTAGAAGGAGCGAGGCGACCAGGGTTTAGTGGGAATTCAGTGAGAGATCAGTGGCACCCACCAACAGCGCATGTCAGTTCCCCAAAATGTCGTGGACGGGCGGACGAATCGGTGTTGAATTAGTCGAGAGTACGGATAAGGCACGAAGTCGACGTGGGATTGTATGCGAATTTGGCGGGAGAGTCGGCGACACGGCACACGGGCTGAAAGGGGTGGTTGCGTAAAGACTTGAAAGATGTCGCATTTCAGCGAGATATTAGAAGATATTAGCTGTACACAAGCGTGTGCAACATTGGTGCAGCACTGGCGTCAATACGAAATTGGAAAGCGGGTCTTCGTATCGGCCAGTGGTAGCTGACGAGTAATACTCAGCACTATCATCGGTCCTGACTCCTGGCCTGTGTGCGTTTTCAGAAGGAGCAGAGGAAGGCAATCTATGCCGCTAGCCCGAAACTGGAAAATATTTGATCAAGCACTAGCCACAGTTACGCCACAGTTGAATGCGCCCAGAGCAGTCCCAGCAAGAGCTATCACCAAAATTTCGCGTTGGCGCGCGCAGAGCAATTGCAAGGCAGAGCTGCCTGCAGATCAAGACAACCCTTTTTCAACCACCACATCGCCAAAATCGCCAATTCGCATCATAGGAGCCGTGTTTTATGCGACTCATACTCTACTTCCATTGAAAGGGAATACTTTTTCCACGTTCCGCCGCGAAGCCAGCGGTCTGGGAGGCAACTATGGCGGCCCCCAAGATGACCAAGAACCAGATGCGGCGGGCGAAGAAGAAGGAAGAGAAGAAGGCCAAAGCAGAGGTGGGTGTTAGAGATCATGATCTGGACGGGAATCTCACCGGTACAATGAGAGTCTCTCATACTAATATCAAACAGTCCGCCGCCGTACCACAATCTACAGAGAAGAGCGAGGCCGAGCCAACATCCGAATCGAAGCCCGAGACGACATCAGAAACAGCAACAGCAAACGATGCAGGCGAACCGAAGAAGGCAGAGGCCAAGTCTGAGGCCAACGTCAAGGACGAGGCAGATACAGTCCCCGGCGAGTTTGACTATGACGACCCAGCTTTCGCTCAGTTCAAGGACGTTTTCAGCAAATTCGGACCCAACCCCGAAGACGACGAGGTGGCACGCGAGGCGAACGCCGGCAACCAGGGCGAGGTTTTTATGAACGAGGACGACATCCCCGACGATGATGAGAACAGCCGGCCAAAGCTGTCCAAGAAGAAGCGCAAGAAGTTCAACACGCTCTCTATTGCAGAGCTCAAAGCACTTGTGCAGAATCCTGAAGTTGTCGACTGGCACGATGTCTCGTCGTCCGATCCTCGGCTTCTTGTCGTCATCAAGGCCCAAAAGAACGTCGTCCCGGTCCCTGGCCACTGGTCCCTCAAACGCGAATATTTGTCGAGCAAGCGTGGTGTCGAGAAGCCACCCTTCCAGCTGCCACCCTTTATCGCTGAGACGGGCATCACCGAGATGCGTGATGCCGTCCTCGAGAAGCAGGCAGAGCAGACACTGAAGCAAAAACAGCGCGAGCGCGTGGCACCCAAGATGGGCAAGCTCGACATTGACTACCAGAAGCTCTACGACGCCTTCTTCCGCTTCCAGACAAAACCGTCCCTCACACGATTCGGCGATGTCTACTACGAGGGCAAGGAGTGGGAGACCGAATTCCGCAACTTCAAGCCCGGCCCACTCACCGACACGCTCAAAGAAGCCCTCAACATGCCCCCAGGGTTCCCTCCGCCATGGCTGCTTCAGCAGCAGCGCATCGGCCCTCCGCCATCCTACCCGAACCTCAAGATTCCCGGCCTCAACGCAACACTACCGCCAGGTGCGTCCTGGGGTTTCGCTCCAGGCCAGTGGGGCAAGCCGCCTGTCGACGAGTACAACCGGCCACTCTACGGCGGCGATGTGTTTGGCGTGCAGGGCGCAGACGGTGGATCTGGTGCTGCAGATGCGGCGGCGGCGGCGGCAGCACTTGGCGAACCGATTGAGCGTGAAATCTGGGGCGAGCTCCAGCCGCCAGGTGAGGAGTCGGAGGAGGAGTCTGAGGAAGAGGAGGACGATGAAGAGGAGGAAGACGACGAGGACGAGCGCGATGTTCCTGGCGGCCTGGAGACGCCCAGCGGTTACATCAGTTCAGTACCCACCGACTTCCCAACAGGACCTCCTGGTGTGGATGCCAACATGGCGGGCGAGTTCGATCTACGCAAGCAACGGCGCGGCTATGAGACAGAAGAGTCATCAGCAGGTGGCCCGCCACGGTCCGCCTACACAGTCATCCCCGAGCGGCAGGCACAAGCCCAGGGTTTCTTTGGCAGCGACCGGACATACGACTTGTCAAAATCGGGTGGTGCTGGTGGTGTGCCTGTCCTGGGCCAAGAGGATGATCACGCACGCAAGCGCAAGAAGCCCGGCGATGTAGACGTGGCCCTGGACCCGGATGCTTTGCTAAGCAACGACGGCATCAGCAAGGACGAGCTGAAGCAACGGTTCGAGGAGGGCCGGCGGGAAGAAGGTGTAGGTGCGCAGTGGCGGCAGTACGACGACGACCTGAGCGACATGATTGCACAGGAGAGTCGCAAGCGGCAAAAGGTCGTCGAGGACCGCAAGACGGACAAGAAGAAGGAGGCCAAGTACCGCTTCTAAGAGAGTGGACCTGCTCCATTATTATTTTATTTATTTTATTGTCTTCTGTTCGCGATATATTTTTTGCATTGGCCGTCATCTTTCTTTTTTTGTATTCGGAGTTGGTCGGCGGGGATCCTCAAACAAAATATTCTTTGATTCTGTAACAAAAGCATATTGGCTCTTTATTTTATCTTCATTAATATCCATTTATTTAGAGTTCCCAATTCCTAGTACGCTATGCTATGCAAGTGATTAAATCAACACAGTAACTACTCCTTAAACACAACCTAGTCAATCAACCAGTCCTCCATCTCAATGCCCATGCTGCGGCCCAAAGTCCGCACCACTTCCCATCCAACATTGACACGCCACTTGCCAGCTCGGTCAATAGGATCACTGGCCGCACCACTCACACGGACAACCAGCCTTAAGCTTGCTAGAGTCGCGATGGCCGTGTTGCGGTCACCGTCCATGAGAGCCGCCGCCGAGTTCCGCCCTGTTGCCGATACAGGTGGTGCACGCGTCCACTCACTGCGCACAGCCGTAAAGATGGCCATCATCCGTTCCAAAGTGAAGCTGTGAGCACCCAGCAGCTTGCGGGCAATCTTCCGGTGTTTGCTGCGCGGTCCAGTTCGTCCTCCACCTCCGCCCATGCCGCCTCGGCGCTTCTTCTTGCCGTGGTAGTACGTCGAGAAGAGCGTCATATCATGGCGAGTGGCATTGTGCGAAGCCAGGTATGCACACAGGAGGAACAGACGGGCTGTAGCCGGAAGAAGTGTGGCAAGGTGCCGAGCCACAAGCGGGTTCTCGGTGGTCAGGTCCGCCTGGTCGTTTGCAGCAAGCTGCAGCTGCGATTGCGGCTGTGATTGTGACTGCATCTGTGGTGCCGGCGTGACAACGAATCCAGGGTCCAACAGAGACTCGTCCTGGAAATGAGAGCGGGCAGCAATCAGTAATTTCGAAAACTCCCGTGGGCCGTGAGTGCCAGCCAAAATCGGCGCAGTAAACTTAGGCCACAAAGCAGCGCAAGCTTCTTGGAAGGCGGGCAGTGTCCGACCAGCTGTCCGGGTCAACGAGTCGTGGACTGCTGTGCAAAGCCGCACCCACAGCTCGCTGGTCTCCTCTTCCGTTGCATTCTCTACTGCTGGTGGTGGCGAGCGGCTGAGAATCTCGACAAACTCAGTCTTGGAGTAGTTGCCAAACTGGATGTGCGGGACAAAGCTTGTCCGGAGCATAGATGGGGAGGGAAACGTGACAATAAAGACAACAGTGATGTTGGGGATCTATGCAATGGTTAGACTAGCTCTTTAACAGTCACCAATAGTGTTCATGGTACATACCACCTCTGATAAACGAGCCAGTCCTGGCAAGAGAGTTGTGGGCGCGTCCCGCTGGCGGTCTATGGCATCAAACACCAGAACAAACCGCCAGTTGTCTGCGTGCGCGCCGTACTTGAGTATATTGGACAGCTCAACGGTTAACTGGGACAGAGTCTCGCAGCGCCGGGATTTTGGTCCGAGATAGCGCACAGCATCAGAGACCTTGGCCACTGTCCGCTCAAACAGATGGCGTGCTGTGACACACTTATTGGAGTCGATAATGGCATAGTCAAGAGTGCTCTCAGGAGCTTCGCTGTCGTCTCCTAGGACATCTGTAGGGGCAACAGACGAGAGCATGTCCAGCACGCCCGCTGTCACGGCGCTCTTCCCGGTTGCCTCGGTGCCGTGGACAATGATGTTCCCACATGGTGCGAGAAAAGGCTATAATGTTAGATATTATGATGATCGAAAAAAAGAGAGAGAAAAGACGAAGATATGGCCTGGCACGCCAGTGGGGCCAGCCTCCTTTGCCGACCTTTTGTAACTTACATCAATGAGTGTCGACAACGTCTTGATCTGCTGCTCACGCCCGGGAAATCGCTGAAGGAGGCGTGCGACCGGCTGCGCCTCGGAGGGCTCCTCCTGTGTTGAAGCTGGCATCTCGCAAATCTCCTGGGAGTGATGGGGATATAGGCCAGCTCGGGGGATGCTGCGAGCCTTGATGTTCCGACGATGACTCCAAAAACTGTATTGCGAGGCTCTCAATTCAGTATCCGTCGTCGGTCGTTAATCGGCTTCGGCCATCAATGTCGTCAAGAATGGTGGTAGCTGTCAGGGACCAGACGCGTAAAGCGACGCGCTAAGAAATTAAAGAGGCGACCCACAATTCTGGGCCAGCCGTCGTGTTCGCGAAATGGGCGCTGAGGCGCTAAACGATAACGACAGGTGCCTACTACGGTGTGCGTCAGGTACTTCCGTCTCTTACATCAGCCTGGGCTTTAATTACAACTTCGATCACAGCTTCCTTGACTGCTTTACAACTCAAAATAAAAAGAGCTGTCGTGTTTGAAAAGAAATTTCAAACAGAGGGCACACCAAAGCACCGTTTCCAAGAAATGCGACTCTCAATGTAAAAATTTTAAAATACCCCCCCCCCCCCCCCCCGAGAAGATACTCGGAAACATGCAAGCAGCTCCTTCAGCCACGTAGTTCCATGCAAGCGAGCATTTGCAGTCCGTTCCCCGCCATTTCCCACTTCCCGCATTTAAAAAAGGCCAGAGGCTACCGTCAGAAATCAGAATACGATGCACCACTTTGGTTTTGTGCCGTCCAAGGAGTCAGCGCCGGCAACAAACAATACCAGTCTGGAAGCTCTTAGGCCAAGCTGTTAGCGAGTCGTTGGAACGAATCAAGCCCATGGAACACCGTTCTTTGTGCCTCTCAACGATATCCCCCCTTGTTCCTTCCGTGTCTTCTTATGTCAGATTCTGTGCCATTTGCTATTTCCTTTCAATTTCTTCAATGCAGCTTCCAATTTGATCGTATCTTCTGCAGATCGCACCTTCCGGTCTTGTCCACAGCTTCCACATAACTAACAGTGTCTGCTTTCTCTTCTCAAGAATAACCTAAATTTTCTGGAAAGCGATTATCTCACACCCCCAGTGTCGTATCAGCCAGCCCTAACCGCCAGATCGTCAACTGTCAGCCTGGTTGGGCGCTTTATTTTCCGCTGCAGCCCCCACTCCAAAGGCAGTGACACTCGCCTGTCCCTCCCAGCGGTTCTATCGGCACGCGCCCCGAACTATCAACGGGCGACGGTGCAGATGAAGGCCGAAGGAGCACCTGTCAGATAGTCTCAGATCTCTAAAAAGGAGATATTTCTGTAATCCACGAAACTGTCTCGGCATTCGAAGAACAAAAGTGTTTGAAACGAGAACCTCAACGACAGCAGAAACGACGACAAGCCCAAAGATTTACAGACAAGCTGCGCCGATTAGGCATCCACATTCAACAGCTTCCCGGATACCAACTTTATGACCCATCGCCATGAATTTCCTACCAGAAAACACTGTCTGGCCTGGTGGCATACCCGCCGCACCGGCAGTCAGCCAGCCCGCGCCGGCCCAGACGATCCATGACCGGCCATATCACGCAAAACGGCCGCACAAGAAATCCCGCGCGGGCTGTGTGAACTGCAAGACCCGGAAAGTCAAGTGCAACGAGGAGCGGCCACGATGTCGGGCCTGCACACTACGCAAAGAAACCTGCGTATACCCTTCGCCACAACACATATCTGCGCCCAGCAGCGCCTCGTCCCGGAGTCACCAAAAGGCCGCCGCCGGTGCTGCCGTCTCGTCCACTGCAGCTTCATCGACAATACCGCCATCGTATGGGTCGTCCTCCTCCTCCTCAGACGACGGACTAAATGTCCCTTCCCGTGTCTTCTCTCGAAACGCTTCGCCTGGCGTGTATCATTCGGGGGGCGATCTACCCGCCGGTGACTGGAGTTTAGAGCCGTCAAAACGACGCGGGGGCAGTGGTCTCGTCGTAGAAGACAGCTTCAACATGATCGAAGAGCCATTCTATCTACCGCCAACCATCGACCAGACAGATATGAAGCTGCTCTGGTTCTACACAGCCAAGGGCTTCGACGCATTTGCCGCCGAGGCTGGCCGCCAGCCAAAAGTCGACGAAATTCTGCAGGTTGCCATCCCACGCCATGCATTTACCAGCAGATTTCTCATGGACTGCCTGCTTGCCCTGTCCGCCCTCGAGCTACAGGTGCTCAACCAGCCCATTGAACCGGCCCGCGTGATCATGTACCGTGCTCGTGCTTTTAACGGCTACCGCAAAGCCATTGAGAACGCAACGCCAGAAACATACCCAGCCCTGTTAGCCTGCTCGCTCTTGCTCTGTGCGCTTTCGTCGGAAATGTTCCGCGATGCAGACAGCTCGCCGCTCTACATTCTCGACTGGATGGTTGTTTGGCGCGGCATCAGCCTTATTGTCAAGCTCATCCAGCCCGAGACGCTCTTCAACTCGGGCATGTCCATGCTGTTTGCCCGGCCGCCCATCAACCTGGATAACGCATCGGAATTCATACCCAACCAGTTGCTCTATATGGTGGCCTCGATCCGCTCAGACGAGCCTGACTATATGTACAAGGAGCTCTACTATGAGACGCTCAAGTACCTGGGCTCGCTTTACCAAGAGCTCAACACGGGTATTGGCCGGATCCTCAACTTGCGCACCGTCACATGGTTCACATTTCTGCCAAAGGGCTTTGTTGATGTTGCAAGGGAGCGCCACCCCCGGGCCCTCGTCATTATTGCACACTATCTTGCCTTTGTCAAGCTGTGCAACAAACTGTGGTGGATGCAGGGCATTGCAGACAAGGAAATTGGAGACATCCGAGACGTTCTGGAAGAGGAGTGGCTTGCCTACATCCGGGCACCTCTTGCGGTGCTGGAGACCGAAGACGAAATCAAAATCGGCAAGATCCTTCTCAACAACAACGCGTGGAAGCCAGAGTTTTTCCACGACCGGGCGCGCGACGACAGGCCAATGGACCTGAGCCTTGTCGACAACACTGGCCACAGCATTACATTCAATGGAACCTGGGTGCAGACAGATACAGGAAAGCAAGCAGTCTGGAACATTATAGAACCGCTTGACTCAACGTCCGCAGTCTTCCAACACGATGAGATTCTCGGGCTACGGCGTCTGAGTCTCGATGCACAGCCAAGTTCCTCTTCCACGTGAAGGACGGCAACAGACGGCAATTTTGCCGTGCTTTCCAAAACCAAGCAAAACATACTTGTAATTGATTTACCGCAACATTTCCCAATGGATCAAATTCAAATCTATCGTGACTGTATTCAACAAGGAACTGCAACCAGCAATGCCTTCCAGTTTTCTTTGGGCTATATGGCGCGACAATCCGGGTTTAGCTTAATTTCACCACCTCTCACAGGCCGAACCAGATCTCACTCGCAGTCAGGTTGGACGGCACGGAGTGGCCAACACCCGTGGCATAGATACCCTCAACATGGTCGCCATAATCGTCCGTCTGGTAGTTAGCCTGCGGGTAGTTCTTCTTGGTATCCGTCGGCGTCTGCGGCACGTTGAAGACGTTGGTCCACTGCTTGATCTCCTCCTGGTAGTTGCCGGGTGCAAGCGTCGAGTCAGCACTACCGTGCCAGATCTGCATGCGAGGACGCTTGCCGGTGTAGTCGGGGTACATGGCACGGGCAACATCACCCCATTTCTCGGCTGTCGCCTTGGCCTGGCCTCCGCTGCAGCTGTTGTTCCACTGGTCGACACCGCCAGACGACGACACAAAGCAGCCAGCAGCAACGCCGCTGTACAGCGACACAGCCGAGATGAGCTCGGGGTATGTGGCCGCCATGACATTAGACATCATTGCTACGACCGTCAGCTATATTGTCCAGGTTTGAGATAGGAAGACAGCCAATACTCACCCCCCGAACTGCCGCCGGTGACAAAGACCTTTGCAGGATCCACCTTGTACTTGTCAATGGAGTACGTGATCATGTTGGCAATTGCCTGCGAGTCACCGCCGCCGTTGTGCGTGAGAGACGCCTTGCTCGACACGTCCCAGCAGGTGCCGCTGTGTGGGCTGCTCGGCCACACAGTAATGTAACCCTTCTTGTCGGAGCCTTGCTTCCACGGGATCTTGTTGTTGCGGAAGTACGTCTGGGCCGTCGACTGGCACGAGTGGATGACGACAACAAGCGGCGGGTTGGGCACGACATTGTCTGGCACATAGACAAACATTTGCACCTTGCTCGTTGCGTTGTTGGGGTAATCGACCTGTGTGAGCTGGGCAGCAAGCGCCTGTCGGGCCAGAAAGGCGCCACCAATGATGGCTTTAAACAACATTGTGTGCTGTGTTTGGGCAACTCTTTTGAATATGGACAGAGTACTCGATGTGGAAACTGGTATTTGTCGCGATGCTTTAACGACGACCGGTGGACAGAGATGGGGTGGAAGTCAAGCCAAGAACTTGAACGGTATTGGGATGACGATCAATTATATACGCTTCCCATCGCCTTTTTGGTTGGCAATTCGGCAATATATATAAAGTACAGGAAGCTTTGGCTCTGCGGGGTGGACGGAACTGGTGCCGAAAACCATCGCCATCTTGACATATGATTTATATCAAATACCACCATTCATTACTCGCTTCCACTTTCCCCACGCCGAGAAAACGCGGGTGGTATAGGTGTGTAGATTTACAAAAATGCTAGGGCAGGACAATTTTGCACGGTTCTAGAAAGCGATAGCTGCTTGTGAGGTCTATTCTATGGTTGTTTGTGCCTTCCAGGTGCAAGGGATGAACATGAACGGTTCACTTCCCTCGCTCGGCTAAAACATATAAAGTCAACATGTAAAGATGCCGTTTGAGGCAATACTGTTCAAGTATGTGAGGAGCTTTTGAGCCCGATATGAAGAATAAAGCCCAAAGATGTGATTCCATTGCTCCTGATTGGTGGCTTATTTTCATTGCGATGAACTCCAGTTTATTAATTGGGTGCATCTTCTCCAGCCGTTTGTTTGTTTGCGAAACTTCCCGTTTTGGATGCCGGCCTATCGGCGAAATTCCCTATGCCGAATCGCTCTTTAAGAATACTTTCCTTGGGTATTAGTTAAATTTCGATTAAGGCTTTTTCGTGTCTTTTTTTCCTTTTTTTTATTTGACTATCTCTCTCTTATATTATTATTATTATTATTATTCGCCTTTCTCAGTCAATCCTAACTATTAACGACTAGTTAGGCAGAACCCTTATGGGGAAGAAACTGCCATAAAATTGTGTGTGTAAACTTTTTAGTTTACACGAGTGTATATTAACTTGTTAAGGTTATATATTAAGTAAATAAATAAATAAATAAATAGTTATACGTAGTAAATAAATGAAAAAGGTAAGTGTAATAAATAAAGTATAAAATAAAAAAGTGTATAGTTTATAACTTAGTTTTTTTTTTTACTTTAAAGTTTATCGTTTGAGTATTATTAACGTTATAACGAGTCCGTCGTTTTTACCGTTTTTAAAACTTTAAAGTTTTTTTTAACGTTAAGACCGATCGTTTAAATATAATCGGCGTTATAATAAACTTTTTTTTTTACCGTTTTTAAGGATAAACGAAATTATAATTATCAAAATTATTAAAGTATTAAACACGGTAACTTTAATTAATATTTTTTAAAAAAAATAAACTTTAATTAAAATTAAAAAATATTATATTTATAAAGTTAATACCGTTAAAAAAAAAATATATTACCGTAGTATAATATAAAAATAAAATAAAAACGTAATTCGGACGACGGTACGTTATTTTAACGACGGTAACTTTTTTAACTTTTTCGTAAAGTTATACTTTAAAAGTTTATCGTTTTGAATAAACTATTAAAAGATTAATTTAATTTTAAAACCGTTTTATAATTTATATTTTAATTTTTTAAAGGTTTAAGGTTAATTTACTGGTCGTAATAATATTTTTAAATATATTAAAATTATATATTTAACCGTTTTATTTTTAACGTTATAAAAGTAATTTAAAAAGTTAATAGTTTTATATTAAAAAAAGTATACGTAAAGGCCGATATAGTTAATACGGATTTATATAAAAAAGTTATTTTTAGTTTTTATAAAATAAAAGTAACGGTGCCGTACGGTTTTTATTATTTAATATAACGTTTATATAATAAAAAATTTCGTAAAACGGTTAATTTTAACGTTTTATTATTATTAAGTTTTTTAACGGTTAATAATTATAACTTAATCCGTTTTTTTAAAAGTAAACAACGGAAGTAATATAAAAAAAAGTAAGTAATAATTAATAAACGGCCGAGGGTAATATACCGCGTTTTAAATCGTTTAAGTTTTAGTTTAATAATTTAATTAAAATAAAAAAACGGTTTAATAATATTTTAAATAAAGGTTTAATAATAATATATTTAATTTAAAGTAAAAAAAGTAAGTAAGTGTTAACCGGTAAACTTCGAAGATTATATAAAAATACTCGTAAAAAATAATATTTAAAAAAAACGTCGGTTAATTATTTTTTAATTTTAAAAAAAAAACGTTTATATTATAAATTATTATACTTTAAAATATAACCGTATAAATTATTTAAGTTTATAAAAGTATATAACTTTATATTTTTTCGATAAGTTTTATAAAAGTGTAATTTTATATAATAAAATAATGTTTTATTTATCGAATATACTTCGAAAAAAAAAGTTTTTTATTTAATTAAATACCGAAGAAACGGGTTATTCGGTAAAAGGTAAAAATAGTATTTTAATCGAACGTAAGTGTCGTCGTTAAGGTTTTATAAACGTGGGAAAAGTAAAAAAGTTTATTTTTTATTAGTTTAAATATAACGTTTTTCGGTTATATTTAATTTATAATTATTTTTTAAACGTTTTATAAAATATAATAATAAAAAGTTATTATACGGTTATAAATAAAAAAGTTAATATTATTTATAAACTTTAAAATAATAATTTTATAATATTAATAAAAAG
>WNYG01000100.1:0-82070 GCA_021396235.1 Sporothrix pallida | reverse complement strand
TGTTGGTGTTTTTTTTGGGTTTTTCGCCTCATATTTGTTTTGGGTTTTGTCTTTTAATCTCTCTCAAACATTTTTTTTTTTCACCCCCCCCCCCCCCCCCCCCCCCCCCCCACGACAACCACGACAACCACGACAACCACGACAACCACAACAATGGGAATTAAACAAAATATCAGGCTGTGGGAGAATTATGTCGAGTACATCAACGAGGATGGCGTCGAGGTGGCCGTGATTGCGCCGCGTGTGTGGCCCAAAAATCCGATCACGATTCTGCGCATGGTGTCCGCGAAAGGTTACATGTACTTTCTGGTCGGGTTGCTATCGTGGGCATGCGATGGCTGATGATCACTATAATCCCGATACGGCCAACCAATACGAGGCTTTGATGAATGAGTTTCAAGAAGTGTTCACGGATACCGGCTTCGTTAACCTCCCCAAAGATCAATGGCTCCGAGTGCCGCCGCGGCCGGACTGGCCGGACTTGGCCCCTAAACACACTCGGCCTTATCATTTGAACGCACGCGACCAAAAAGTGGTTGACGACACGCTGGGCAAGCTGGAGCAGCCAGGGAAGGTCGCACGAACCATGGACACGGTCCCGTTCTCCTTCCCTATTTTCGTGGTGTGGACAACAGTGGAAGGCACCCCCAAAGGCCGCATGGTGGTGGACGTGCGAGGCCTAAATCGGATGTGTTTGCCTGACGCATATCCCATGAGAACACAGGAAATGATCCTCGCCCACATCGCTCGAGGTGGAGCTCGACACATCACAGTCATGGACGCCCACGCCATGTACTACCAATGGCGAGTGCACCCCGACTCACGTTGGGCCTTGACAGTCACCGCGAATGGCAAACAATTTACGTTTAATTGTTGTTTGATGGATAACGCAACAGCAATGTCTACGTGGCTCGGCACATGGACATTATTCTCGAGGGCATTGACGCGGCATAGACGTACTCGGACGACCTGAACGTCGCCGACGGCACTTTCGAGAACCACATGGCGAGCTTGCTGGCGGTGCTGTACCGGTTGCGGCAATTCAGCATATCCATGGGTCCCGCGAAGACCCTTGTGGGGTTTCCCACCGTCAATTTGTTGGGCAGGGTGTTGAATGGTTTCTCGTTGACCACCCGGGAAGACCGCCTGGCCGCCATCCGGTTGATCTCATTTCCCACCACGCTCGCCACGCTGGAATCCTTTATCGGTCTGGCCACATATTTGAGGAACCATGTTGGGCGGTTTGCGCAAAAGATCGAGCCTCTTCAACGTTTGAAGACCGCAATGCTTGCATTACGCCCCCTGGACAAAGCCACCAAACAACAACGGCGCCAGTGGACCAACAAGTCAAGGATCGACAATCCCCTGCCTGACGAGCGACAATCTTTCGACACTATCAAAGACGCCATCCTCACCAACATCTCCTTATACCTGCAAAACACCAATCTATCTCTCTTCATCGAGTTTGACGCGAGCTTGGACGGGATTGGCCTTCAAGTATTCCAAGTGTTGGAGGACGAGCTTGCCCGCATCTCCGACGAGACCGGCAAGGTATACAAGTTCCCGGCGAAGACGGCAATGCGTCCCATAGCCTTCTTGTCACGCACCATGACCAACGCCGAAAAGGAGATGTGGCCCACCGAATTGGAGGTGACCGGACTGGCCTGGGCCCTGGCCAAATGCAGCCACTGGGTGACAGCATCCCGGAACACTCCCACGATCGTGTTCACAGACCACGACAGCATCATCAACTTGTCTCAACAGACGTCGATCACGTCAACTGGCAACAAGCTTTCCAACAAACGTATTCTGCGAGCTATGCAACGAGTCAACGAGTTCGATATCCGGGTCATACACCGCTCCGAAGCATCCAATACGCTCCCAAACGCCCTCAGCAGGCTACCTCGCGACGACGTCTCTTGCCCGTCCACGGCCCCGGCGCAGCTGGATGTGGAACCAGATGCCTTGTGGTCGCATCACTGCGCGTTCAACCAGGTCGATCTCCCCTTGGCCAGTCATCGATACAAACCACAGGCCGCCGTGGTATTCAAGATCGCCCTTGGGCTGAAGGCGCAGATCAGACAAGGATACGAAACGGACACCTTCTTCAAAAATACTATCTCGGTGCTTGACCAGAATGGTAACGGCCCCGAGAAATCAAGCCCACGTCCCATTTCTCTGGAAAGACGGCCTCCTTTGGCAACAGACATCAGGCCTCATAGACCGGCTGTGCATTCCCCGATCCATGGTGGCCAAAATCTTCGGTCTGTTTCACGGACCTTTCCATCACGGCTATGATGCAATCGTACACTGTCTCCGACAGTACTACATCCCAAAGGGCTCCAAGCTCTTGAAAACGTTCGTCAACACATGCCCCCACTGCCGGTTACTGAAAAAGCCCCGCAAGCGTGCCCACGGATCTTTACAGCCAATTATCCCACCACCCTGCCCGTACTTCACAGTGTGTATGGACTTCATATTGGCTTTCCCGCTGTCCACGGACGGTCAATATGACACCATCATGGTGGTAGTTGACAAATTCAGCCGGCAAGCCATGCTGCTGCCAGGTCGCAACAACTACTCAACTCAACAATGGAGCCACCTTTTATTCTCGCACTTGATGTTACATAATTGGGGAATTCCTAAAACCTTCATTTCTGACCGGGACCCCAAATTCGTGTCAGCGTTGTGGCATCACTTCTGGGAGACAGCAGGTGTCTTGTTGATGCACACCGCAGCATACCACCCCGCGGCAGATGGACTGGTGGAGCGCCTCATTCAGACACTTCAAACGTTCCTCCGAATGTATCTCAACGCCCTACACTTTGCCCTCGCTGCAATTCGCTTGCAACAACTACAAAATGTTACGAACAACACGACTCACCTACGATGGCCCCCCGATCCAGGCCACAAGACCCCAGGGCCACAGGGCCCGGCTCACACAGGCGGTGCAGAGAGGTGGCTGCCAGCCCACGGGGCCCAGCCACAGGCCCAGCCACAGGCTGACAAAGCCTTCGCCCTCAGGCAGAGGCCATGCGCGCCAGGCCCTCCCAGGCCTAGCGCGGATCACTCCTCTCTCCTTTATTTCCATAGTCTGGCGAGTCCCCCGACTCTCCTTTGAATCCCCCAAGATTCAGCCTTACAATAGAATCACTGCTTGCTCGACGATATCTCCCACAGCCTTTCGTGACCCTCTATCTTCTTGATCGATACTTCTCCCAATCTGGTGTCATTGCTAACACAAAACCTCAGCCACGAGTCAACCTCCCAACGAGACAGTCTTAGGCTTCAACCCCAACGACCTCCCTACATTGATCGCGAACGACGAACCATCACCGCCCAACATCCCCTTAGCCCGTATCTCGGCCAATGATGCGATGCACGAGACCGCATTGTTGATGAAACTCCATTACGACCAGAAGCACCGCCCAGTCTTCTTCGAACCAGGATAGAATGTCTTGCTTCGCTTGGGCAAAGGATACAATGTCCCGGCATCAGTGCCAAAGCTGTCTCCAGCCTTCGCCGGTCCTTTCAAGGTATTGGAGCGCATCGGGAGGTCAGCGTACCGCATCGAACCACTTCTCGGATCGAACGTCCATGACGTGGTCAGCCTACAACTTCTGGCGCCTTGCCCCGCGGACCCCTTCGGGAGACAACTCCCTGGAGTGGAACCGATCGTGATGGACGAGCACGAATCATTCATCGTTCGCACTGAAGGAGACAGATACCCCATGGGAAAGAAGGGTCTGGATCAGCATCACTGGTCAAGGAAACGACGGGGACAGATGACACCACAGGAGAGACAGATGGTGGACGCACGGACCGACAACTAGTCCCGCCGCACCTGCCGATTACAGACAACCCCAGGTCCTTGCAGCAACCAACACTAGTCAATCTCACTCCACTCCTCCCTCACCCTCTCTCCATCATTGTTACATCACAATTTATCGCTTCACACTCCACAACATCCACATCTACATCATCATGGCGCCCAGCAACAGCCATCGCACCACGCCCGACAAGTGCGACGAACGCTTGTGCGACTTTTTTGAAGAATACAATTACAAGGATGCAGTCGTCTACAATCAAATTATTCGAGTGGCGGCTCTGGTCAGCAAGCACCTCGCAGCCAACAAGTCAGCCAGCCAGTCCGCAGGCGCCCGCGAGCTGCGCCAGCTGTTTGACGCCATCAAAGGAGACCCTCAGCAAGCTGAGAGCTTGGTCACAAGCGAGCTAATCGACATGTATATCGCCCACAAGATATATCACAAGGAGTCCGTCCTTGGTCGCGAATTTGACGCGGCTTTTGTGTTTGTCCCCGCGATCAAGTCCGCCTTTCACGCGCACCTGACAAAGCCCACCAAGAAGCTCAAGCGGCCGACATTTACGATCGCCAAAATGGCTGCCCAGACCTTCAAGACTGAGACACAGAAGATACCCGTCGCGACCACAAAGGCACCGGTGAAAGCCCCCATCACCCCTGGAGCGACCACACCCGCAGCCGCAAGCACCCGGGATGCAGCTCAGCAGAGCCCTGTTTTTGACACTGAGGATGACTTTGAGCATGGACGTGTGACCGAGGTCAATTCTGACGATGAATATGACGACGATCCAATGATCGTGAAGGTCGGGGAAGCAGCTATGACGGAGATCAAGATGGAGGAAGACTCCGACTCGGACGTTCCTTTGGTCAAGAAACGGCCCGCCTCTGCTGGCTTCGACACTCAGACGAAGAAGCTCAAACTGAGCACGGCCTGTGATCCCAAACCTGACACAGCCCCCGGCCCCAAGCTGCCAACACCCCTCACCCCCAAGATCGGCACCATCTTGGCCCCCGCAACGGACACGACCTTGGGACCAAAGCTGGACACACCACCCGGCCCCAAGCTGCCAACACCCCTCACCCCCAAGATCGGCACCATCTTGGCCCCCACAACGGACACGACCTTGGGACCTAAGCTGGACGCCCCCAAGCTCGACAACGTCTTCACCCCTAAGCTCGACAACGCCGCCTTCGTGGCCAGCCCCGCCGGCAGCGTCGCACCTTTCGCCGCCACTCAGCCCCAGACAGTGTCGACCAACGTCGGGCAGGCACATGACCCCCGCGACACGAAGTCATGTCTCGAGAGCCTCCAGACCGTCAAGGTCCTCACTACACAGGCCCAAAAGCGCATCCGCAACGTGACAACGGTCACTGACGGGGACATTCCCGCAGAGGATAGACGCATGATTGGCATGACGGCCCGGAAGCTCCTGATTGGAGTTGTGGGCCTTGCCCCCGCGCTGGCACAGCTGGCGGAAATGGAGGACGAATGAAACGGATATTGATGGGGACTTAAGAGGGACTTCAGCTTTGAGAAGGAAGGAGTTTGTCGTGCAGTTTATCGTTGATTTTGAGTTACGCGTTTGTGTATTTGGTTTACAATAGTCGACGAGGACGTCGCACTCTTCTCCCGGGTGGGCAATTGTCGCAGGCGGGACCGCAAGCCCGACTTGCCACAGGCACAAGCCCCCGGCATCTGCCTGAGGCATCACAAGAAGAGCATCTTAGACAATCAAGAATCTTTCATTTCGCATCAGTGCACACACACCCCTTTGCCTCCTAACCCTCAGCGGCTTAGTCCGCATAGACGTAGATGGTGATACTTAGTCTAGGCGGTCGATCCTTGTAAAACAAACACACTAACCAATCTAGACACCACCCACGCCGACACAGCGGTTGCTGCATTACCGACAATCTTGACATTGTAAGGAATCGTGCCAGTCATAATCTTCCCAGTGCAGAAATGTCACAGCATAAGCAAAATTAAATGAAGGCCATTAATTGAATTGCGAAATTTCATAACATTCTAGCGTACTACGAATCGGGAGTCAAAAGCTACATATGCCCAGTTGGCTATGCAGGATCGGCAACTGTTGCCCAGAAAGCCTGGGTCCCTGACAAGGGTCCCTACTTTCCAAGCATCGGTCACCGCTGTTGCTGGCGCGGTCTCGCCGGCTCACTTCCGGTCCATGGACCCATTCGGCCAGGTTATGCTAGAAATAACAACAAGAAAAAGAAATGAAAATATTAGACAAAGGAAAAAGAAGAATGGGACAGAGCAAAGAGACCAGCGTTGAGGTCTTCGTATCCATCCCAATAGAGAAGGAAAACAAGCCAAAACCTGGCCACGGCTAGTCGGAAGCTGTATGAAACAGTGCTGTGTTGGCGGTGATGTTGTCCTCAGGAAGTCTCCTGTGGACTGTCGTCGCTGCTGCTGGAACGAATACGAGCCCGCTTTGAAGAGCCCTGTGAGCTGTCAGGACGCAGCGTGGGAAGATTGTTGCTCGACGATCCCGATGTAGTCCGCGCAGCCTGGCTACGCGTGCTCCGTCGCGGTCTCAGGGTTGGAAGGGGAGGTGAGCTGGTAGCCGGGCCACCAGCAGGGCCATGGGAGGCCGAGCCAGCTCCAGAGAGGGGCCACACGGGAGGTGCGGCGATGGGCGGTTGGCCTAGCGCAGCCAGACGTCCGGATCTCCGGCGGATGGGCTGAACAGATGCTGGCGCCGGGCTGCTGTCGATGGCACCCTGCGAGCTGGGCTGGAAAACGCTTCCACTGCCACTGCGTTGAGCAAGGGGCGACTCAGGAAGGGGAACTCTGGTGGGCGTAAGAGGATCCACGTCGCGTTGAACCGCAAAGGGGCTGGACCGCAGCGCCAATGGCGTGCCGAAGAGAACAGGCTGCAGCCGGTTGGCTTCAGGGGTGGACGGGCGCGAAGCGAAATCCAACGTGGATGAGCTGTCCAGGACGGATTGTTGGGTGGGGGTGTCTGGCAGTGGATTGCCAAGCGTGACCACGGGCCCTTGGGCGGAGAATCTCGACTGAGACGATGCGAGGCTTGGGGTGTCGGGCAGCGGATCCCCGAGGGTGATCACGGGCTCTTGGACAGAGAATCGCGACTGGGACGATGCGAGGCTAGGGGTGTCGTGTAGCGGGCTGCCAAGGACAACTGTCGGTGCCTGGGGGGACTGGTCGGAGCCGGGAGAGGTGTGAGGCGGGGCGTCGGGCAGCCCAAGGTCAGATCCGACAGCAAAGGACTCCATGGCGTGTCCAGAGCTGTGGTCGCTCAAGTCCTGCTGCTCGGTGATGATGCGAATGCGGTCATAGTCGCTGAGGGCCTGGGAAAGACCGCTGGAGCTCTGAGAGTCTGGAATGACAGTACGCTCCTGTGCGTGTGTCTGGCCGTGGCCTTGAAGGGCATGGGGCACGCCAGAAGACTCTTGCGAGTCAGCGATCTGGAGACGATCGGGCCGCACAGGGTCGTCGAGAGCCGAAGAGCTGGCGGGATTGGCGTGATTCTCATGCTCGCCAAGGGGCAGAGTGCCGAACTCCAGAAACCCAGACACCGTACCAGCTGTAGGCCGGTCGTCATCCTGGTCCTGGGGCGCCAACTGTCTAGAGAGCGCGGCGGAGCGGGAGCTCTCGCCCATGTTGATTGCCATTGCGGCCGACTGACGTGCCATCTTCTTGCTCTCCAACAACACCACAAGCGGAATGTCATCCTCGTCCATGTATTCTTCAACGCCAGGGGCAGAGCCAAGGGCAGGGCCAAGGGCTGGGGCAGGCTGGGGCAGGGGCAGGGGGCTGACACGTTTACCCTTTCCTTTCGCCATTCTGCCGAGATGGCGTCGGCGCCGCGGTGGCTCGTCATCGTTGTCGTTGTCGTCACTGCCTGACGAGGACCGCTCGTCCAAATAGCCGTCGTCATCTGGCTCGGCCAGGGAGAAGTCGATGTTGTTTAAGTCGGCGTCAGAATTGTCGTCTAGCTCGGACGGGGGCAAGTCGCTGTCGTCATAGTCGGAAGCGGATTCGGTCAGAGGAACATCAATGCCGGCATTGCTGGCGTCCCGTGGCATGTAGACACGATGGGGTAGGACGTGGTCGAAATTGTCCTTGAGGTGATCGGGAACCTGTCAAATTTGTTAGGCGATAGAACAAGGGGGAAATGCCATAATCTGCGCACACCGCTGCAAAACTTACCGGCGATGGGACAATGGAAGGATCAAAAAAAGACCGCGGCAGCGACACCTCGCGAATCATCTGCACCAGCTTGGGATACTCGTCGCCCTCAATGTTGGATTTGAGGAAGTTGGTGAAATACGTCTCAACGATGAAGTTGTTCAAGCTGTCCTTCCTATCCGCGATAGACGTGGCGTCCAGAGGCCACCCCGAGAACATGCCGCGGCCATGAAGGCGGTGCGCGAGAGAAAAGGATAGGGGATTGTGGCTATGGACCACCAGAGGCAGCCCCAAGAGCTCTGCGTATTTGTCTTTCCATAAGAGCTTCTGCTCCCGGCTCCAGAACTTGTCTATGGGGTTGATGCAGCGGCGCACACAGAACTGGAAAATGCATTCTAGGAACACAGTTGTCTTGTCATCCAGCGTGGCCCAACGGCGGTTGCAGCTATTGATCATTCGACGTACGCGGTGCGCCATTACCAACATGCATGTTCCCCATGACCACCCAAGTGGCGGATCGTCCGTGAAAATAGGACACCCATCGCTGCTGTACTCGAGAGTGACGTCAAACTCGGCCGCGAGCTCGTTGGCAATGACCGAGATGCGACGAACGGTGTTGGGTTCGTCAATCGCGAAGCGTGGAGAGGGTCTCAGCGCACCAAAAAACCACGGACCGGGGTCGGGGCGCAGCTTGCAAGATTGCCATTCCTCCTTGTCCAGGAGGAGCCGGTGCTGCACATCAGCGATTTTGACGGGGTCGTTTCCGGCCTCTTGGACCTGTCTCAATCTAATGTCTCGCTGCAACCGGGCCTTGACGCGCAACTGTTGAACTGTCGTTGCTTGCGCGATTAAGGTGGCTTTTGCCCGAGCTCGATCGCTGGCGGAAAGGTGGTTGTCGTGGATCGCTTCGAGCCGCAGGACATAGTCACGCACAAATTGAAGCAAGGCGGGAACGAAAACATGCTTGGCGAAGTTGAGGGGCAGACTGGTGATGACAATGTTCTCGGGGGTGTGCTTGGACAAGAAGCAATAGTTGCCGTCCACGAATAGGGCGTAGGGGTAAACGGCATCGACTGAGGGTGTCTCCACAAGACGGCGAAGGCCGCCGGCGACCTGGGCAACTTCCGTCGGGATACCGGCTCTGTAGGCATCAGGGAAGCTGTTTCCCTGGTAGTGACTGCCCAAGTGCGTTTTGAGCGTCACCCGCACCTTGCGTCTGAGCGCCAACTGCTGCTCCTTTGAAATCCCAAGATCCTGGGCATCACTTTCGACGGCACCGGCGACCATTCTGTTGACCCGCAGACTCATGGTACCCCTCGCCGCTTTGTCACTCTCGACGCAAAGCGGACAAATTCTATGGCCATGCGTGCCAGGGCGAAGGGTGTTGCATGGCGCGACACGGCCACAATGGCCACAGTGGTGAATGGCAACATTGTGCGTTTCCTCAGCGCAATGGCAAACGCTTGTGGACGGCACGCGGTTGATGATCGACTGGCGCACAATGGAAGCACGGCGCAGGCCTGCTGACCAGGCCTTCTTGACATCGCACGTTGCGCAGAACTCTTGCAAGATGGCATCCTTCACTTGCACCAGCCACGCGTGGTCGAGTGTTGGAATACTCATCATTGGTAGCGCTCCGGACTCAATGTCTTGGAGCACTCGCTTGGTTGGGTAAAGAAGGAGGCACGCCGGCGCAGTGCGTATGATGGTGTACAGGGGTGATGCTCCGCGGTAAATTTTCGGTTCCCGCCCGCGTCCGGTCAATCCTGTTGCTCGGAAAAGTGCCTCCCACATGGCTTTACCTGCGCTGGGGGTGCAAACAGAGCCGTCCATGGTGACGACCATATACCGCATTAGCGATTCTGCATGGTGCGCACGGGACTCGAGGTCCTCGAAGTCGGCTGGGATGGCCGATCCTAGCCCATCTGGACCAGTTGATACCCCAGACGGGTATATATCGGAAACATAACGCGAGCTCAGAAAACGTGCCCACTCCGGGACACTTGCAACACACGACTCAACGGTGTAGATTCCGACTGACCGACGGAACTGGTGAGGTGCCAGTGTGGACGGCTCAAAGCAGTTCGCCCAAGCGCTCATGGACGGCATTGTATGACCTGGGCGGAAAACCATTCGCGGGCAGGAAAACTAGTCCAGGCCGCCAAGTTTGCGGACGACCAGCCGCAGCAGCATATAGCCAGTGGATTTCTCAAAGGGTTTGCGCTTGTTGGGGGGGCGTATGTCCGCGTGCATTGTCGCCGTTGCGACGATTACGCCGTTGAGAGACACCGGCAGGCGGTTGGTCATTGAGACCAGCAGGTCGTTTGCCTCGGTCGCTGTGGCTTGAGACATGGGCGACGATCCATCGAATGGAGTTGCCTTGTCGTAGAACGTGACAGCGCGGAACATGCCCGTATCGTCGGTTCCTCCAAAAACCCAATATTCGTTTTTCGGTGCTGTAATGGAACGCACCGTGGCCTACAGCGAAGTCAGAAAAGTGCCCAGAGGAAGCAAGCGGTAGATTGAGGGAAACCCGATCAAGGTCAATGATGGGGCAAGTGAGCTTACCTTGAGTGAGTGCAATGGTTCAGCGTCCAAGTGGTCCTCGAGTGTTCGAAGTTGGGCCTTAGCATCGTGCGACAGAAGAAACTGTTCGGGTGGTGTCAAGGGCGGGAGCCCTTCTCGGAATTTAACAGCATCGACAAGGCTAAGCAGGTGCTGCAGGCGTCGCTCTTCTACGGCCGCCTCTCCTGCCGCCAGCTCGTCGTCTGTGGTGCCCGGTGCGGTGTCATCGTCATTGCCGGACAGCGTCTCCCTCATGGCTTTGGCGCCGGATTTCCGCTGCGCTGGTGCTTTGAAATATGGTCGGGGACCCACGGCAATGGGCTGAAGGCCCTGGGACGGGGATCCGCCCGCCTGTGCCATTGTTGGCTGCCAACCCTGCTAGGCCTGAGGCCTCGTGATTCTTGGGTCGGGGGATGGTAGGTGGTTGCGAATCGAAATGTTGGTCCTGAGCAGCGAGAGGGAAAAAAAGAAACAAGAGGAAAGGGGGGAGGGGGAAGGGGAAAAGGGGAAAGGGGAAAAAAGACCTCTCTGTGTCGAGCTGTGTGATGATAGTGTGGTTGGTGCGAAAAGTTCGAGTGCTGCTCGTGGACAGAGGGTGGGCAAGAAAAGGAGAATTGTGAAAACCAGAAAAAGAGATGTCGCGTCCAGGATCGAGGTGCACAAGCAAATTTTGGCCCAAAAACAAGGGCCCAAAAACAAGGGCCCAAAAACAAGGGCCCAAAAACAAGGGCCCAAAAACATTGCCCCAAAAACATTGCCCCAAAAACATTGCCCCAAAAACATTGCCCCAAAAACATTGCCCCAAAAACATTGCCCCGCTTTTTGGCACTTTGGGAGACCACTATTGGGAGTTTCTAGCTTAGCCGTCTAGCTGGCTGTCATAATCACTGTAACAGGTCAAATACGCCCTAGACTCGATACAGTCCGGCGCGACCTTGGATTCATTTCCATTTCCCAGTGGCAAGCAAAAGCTCATAGAGCTCGACGATAGATAGGTCGTCTACGAGACATGCAAATTGGCCCAGGGCACAGCGTATGCCAAAATAGTGGAAAGTATCAATTGTAATGGCTAATTCGAGGGACAATTTCTCGAGTCGCATCTGTTCCTATTGGACATAAGGTCCTGATCCTCGTCCATGCTTCTGTCGTTGTCACTGCTATCAAGCTCCTCCTCTTCTGCGGCGGTGTCGAAACTGTCCACCAATAAATACAAAATGAAGAATCAATGTCCGGCAGCCACCCAGCTCGCCTTATTTCGGCTCTGCTCCTTACTTCTGGCGGTCCTGGGAGTCTTCCGGTGTGATGTATCTCGCAAGGATCTTCGAAGTGCCGCCGTGTGTATCCTCCGCGGTGTCGTCTCCTTCCTCAAGACACATCTGTTCAAATTGGACATTTGCTTTATCCTCGTCCACCGGCGCGTCGTCCATGTGTGACGCATCGTCCATGTCGCTGTCGTTGTCGCTGCTGCCAAGCTCCTCCTCTTCTGGAGCTGCGTCGAAGCTGTCCACCAGTTCTTGCAGGTAGTCGTCGTATTCTTTTTCCAGTTGCTCTTGAGATTTGTTCGGATCGCGAGTCAGCTCCGCCTCGTAGGCCATGGCTTCCTTGAAAGCAATCCTGGCTTTATTGACACACTCTTCTTGCAACTTTTTGCCAGCCTCGTCCTTGACGGCCATGTGTCGGAAAAGCCGGAGTGCTTGCGATGCGTGAAAGGCGAAATCGTCGGGGGAATAGGATAGCATAAAATGGGCCGCGCCTCGATGAAAGTCGCTCAACTTGGGCTGTTGCAAAAGCCACTGGCAAAGCTTGTTCGCTTCTGGAATCAAGGTCAGTTTGACTCTAGAGATGCAAAACAAGGAGACCGTGTCCATACCCTCATATTTCTCGTCATCGAACAGATCAGCAGCGTGGTAATAAACGTCGGGAAGATTCACTGGCAGTTTGTAAGCCGATTGTCTCAATTGGTCATAGTCAATCACAGTCAATCACGACCAATGGGATGGGATGCCTCACCTTTGCCGTCTGCGTCTTTCAACGACGCTGGGACCGGGCTGGTTTCTCCTTCGTCCACCGCCATCGTGACTGGCCCTGTTCTCTTGCAATGTCAAGCTTGTCGATAATGCAGCAACTCGGCGCTGTGTTGGTGAGTAGTTGGTTGGTGTTTCGATGTTTTGTTTGTTTTTGGGAAGATCGACCGGCAGGATCCGACTTGCAGATATTTCCACCAAGCCAAGATTGTTTAGTGCTATCAGGGTTGGGCTAGTGAATGACAGATCCTAGCTAAGCTCGGCAGTTCAGCCTCCAAAAGCCAGCCCTGATAGCGGACATGCCCCAACACTACAACAGTGGGGCCCGGACCGTTAAATTTTAGCAGCCTGCCAGCCATGTACTTCAAGTGGAAAAATAGAAAGCGGCGACAATCGTGAAAGGGCGCATGTAATTGTACGATGCTTACATGTCTTTTTAATAGTGTTTTTGGCCTTGATAGTTGCTTTTTACTCATGGTCCCCAGGCCAGGGCGGGCGAGGCCTCAGTGGTGAAGCACTGGGTTGTTCAGTTATTTTGCTACTTCGTTGCTTAGTAACCTGGCTGCCTTATTGCCTGATTGCCTGATTGCCTGATTGCCTCGTTGCCTTTACTGCATCCACCCCTAAGACTGCAATTTCTGATCATTTCATTCTCAAAGTTTGTCGCCAGTTGCAGTTGCCCACCTCAGCATCCGTTTTCCCCCATCCTCCGTGCAAAGATGCCTTCTATCAACCTTTTTCTATTGACGACACTCCCCACGAGCCACGCACGGAGCAACGACGAGACTACTAAAGGGCTCCTCGAAACCTCCGTTGGAACAGGGCACCATGACACCGCGGCGTTCGACATTGGTGTCGCTCGACAACTTGTCTACGACGCGACGAGAACTGGCTGGTGTATCTAGCAAATACCCTCCACCGATCGTCGCCGTCTCAGAGAGGACCTGGATGGCCGTGTCGAGCTGAATCTTCAGTTCGTGAGGCCCAAAGCACATCCACAGCACGACTTCATATTCAATCTCACACGCGGTCAAGCGACCCGCTACATCGCCGAGCTTCTGGCGTTTGCACGCTTCCAGTCTGCGCCGCCCGTCACACGCACGCTCCCCAAAGTCGACAACTCTGCCGCTAGCTTGCATCTGCATTTGATGCTGCGCTCCGACAATCAACGATCTCTCCGCCGCTGGGCAGTGCACCGCGGCGGACTGCTGGCGAATCCCGGCTCAAGCCACATTGACGACGGGGGCATGCACACGAGCAACTTTTTGATCTCGAGCAACAGAGGCAATCTGTTTCAGTCTCTCGCAAACTTGATCACCGAAATGTGGCCTCCCAACCAGGTGCATTATGCCCCGGGCAGTGTCTCCATTGTAAGTGCACAGTCGATCTTGCAGCATCCCCTCTCCCACCCGGCCTAACAAGTACCCAGGTCCCTGCTCTTTTTCCAACCAATATCGACGACTTTGCCAATGACGCACACGCACCGACGATCCTCGACCTACATCCCGAAGACAGTGAAGACGAGGATACCGAGACCACCGGGCTGTTGGCAACCGACAACGCGTTTAATGGATATTGGGACGGGGGATCCTCTGACAGCCAGGATTCAGTTGGGGACTTGTCAGATGTTTCCTCTTTGGATGAATTCCAAGAGTGAACACTGCGGCCTTGGTAACGCCGCCGGCAGCACCAATATACCACATGCAGTTGTTATATCACGACATTGGGTTAAGTCACTCCTGGGTTAGGAACGAGGAGCAGAGGATAACACCGGGGTAAACGTTGAGACGGGGGAAGAGGACGTGACGGAGGAAGAGGCCGACGACAAGATGTTTTCTAGCCAATGGTCAAGAACAGCTTTATTATCGACATTTAATAAAAAATAAAAAAGGGGGGGAAAGGGAACAGTTAAATCCCACCTGCGATCAAAGTTTATTCTTCAGAATGGTTATGTCTTTTGACTACAATTCTGTCAATTTAGTGGCCACGAACTTGGCCGAAGTGTTTGACGTCGACCTCACGAGCATCACTTTATCCGTTACCCTCACATTACTTGCTCGCCCCTTCGGTGCCATCATCTTTGGCATTTTGGCGGACATGTTTGGGCGCAAGTGGATTATGTCAGCCAACCTCTGGGTTCTTGCCGTCCTGCAACTCGGCACGGCGTATGCGCCCAACTTTGGCGTGTTTGTCGGCGTGAGGACGCTGTTTGGGTGTGCCATGGGTGGCATCTGGGGCATGGCAGCTGCCCTCTCTCTCGAAAACATGCCAGTTGAGGCCCGTGGTCTATTTTCTGGGATCCTGCAAAACGGCTACGCCATGGGCTACGTCCTGGCGGCGATGGTCAACATTGTCGGCGTGCCCAACTCGGACTTGGGCTACAAGGTCATCTTCTTTGCCGGCACGGGCTTCACCGGGTTCATGGCGATCGTGGTGATGTTTGTGCCCGAGTCGGAGATGTACGCCAAGGAGGAGATTGGTCCTGACGGATTTACTACAGCCGAGGGAGAAGGCGACGCCGGCATGACGACGGGCATCAACCCCAAGAAGCGTGTTGCGCTCTTCTTCCGGGATGCCCGGTTGGCCGCCCGTCAGTACTGGAAGATGTTTCTGTTCTGCGTGCTGTTTGCCTCAGTGTATAATTGGGAGACGCACGCGTGCCAGGACATCTTCCCGTCGTACCTCAAGGTGCAAAAGGGATTTACCGCTAGACAGGCGAGTCTCGCAGCCATTCTGGGCCAGTGCGGCGCCATCATCGGCGGACCGACGGCCGGCTACTACTCGCAGTTCTTTGGCCGGCGGCAGACGTCGATTGCCTGTATCCTGATTGCCTGGGCCTTCATCCCGCTCTTCACCCTCCCTACTGGATACAGCGCCATCATGGCCGGCACTTTCTTCCTCCTGACGTTTGTCAACGCGTCGTGGGGCATCATGCCCATCATCTTGAACGAGTACAGCCCGCCGCAGTTCCGGGCCGTCTTCCCCGGCACAGTGTACCAGCTCGGAAATTTGATCAGTGCTCCGGCAGCGCAGTCACAGACAGCCGCAGCCAGCCGGTGGATCAAGGACGGCAAGCCCAACTACAGCCAGGTGATGACCATTTTCATGTGCGTTGTCTTTTTCCTGGCGATTGTTGTCTGTGCTGTGGGTCCCGAAAAGCGGGGCAGCCACTTTGAGGTGATCAAGCGGGCAGGTGCGATGGAGAACATTCTGCGGGAAGAGTACAGAGACGAGAAGCAGATGCAGATCGAGGCGGAGAGAGTGGAGGACGCCGGTACTGGCAAGAAGGAGACGGTGTAGTCTGTAAAGGGGGGTGGGGTGTTGAAGAAAGAAAAGGATGAAAGAAGAAAACAACCTCGCATTGGTATATTATGTTACATCGTGTGGTAACTATTTGACATTTGATTATCCACATATAAAAGAAAACAAAATCAAACGTCAATCCATACGTCAATCCATTATTCATATCGTCCAAACATACCGTCCTAGTCCTAGCCTTAAAAAATCAAATTTGTGATCTGTGTATGTTCTGTTGTTGCAGTCGCGTGTCTACGACAGAATACTGCCCGACGCCATGGTGAGAGTCTCCAGCCTTGCCAGTGCACCGTAGTCGGTGATGGACCACAGGTATTCCTCCGTCTCGGTGTCGAGATCGTCCATGAGGGTGGTCGTGTCAAAGAGGTCGGGCAAAAAGTCGGCCGTCAGGACGAGGTAGTCCAGTTTTGATTCCTGTGGGAGTGTTAGAGATGACAATAAAAACAGGGGGTGCTGTGTTCAAGCACTCACGATGTTCACAATCATCGGGTACAATGGCTCCAGACACTGGATGAACCGCCGACTCCGCAGAAAGTAGTCGTTGGTGTCGTACTGGCCAAACACAGGACCGGTGGCCGAGTTCTTGCGGCCGGGCAGCTGGGTGATGCCGTCGGGGACGTGTAATCTCGAATGGCCATGGCTCAGCGTGTGGATACCGGCAGCAATCATGGCGCCGTAGGCAAAGATGGACGATTCGACGAGCTGGTCCGGGGTGCCGACCATAGACGGCATGGCGAACGAGTCGGAGGCTGAGACGGCGGCCGTGGCCGAGGCCGTCGAGGCCGAGTCGAGCAAATCGGTCAGTTTGCGGGCATGCTTTACGGCGGCCGAGAAGGACTGGACAATAAATGCGGTTGGGACGCGGGCGGCTGTGGCTTGCAACCTCTTGCGGAGGAGGAACGGATGGTTGAGCAGGCAGTGGCAGAGGTGGAACATGCAATGCGTATAGATGATGCGAGATGTCTGGACGGCTGCGTCTCTGGGCGGAGCTGTCGGCGAGGGCCCCGTTCTATTCCTCAGCAACTGTTCCATGCGGGCAAGACTCGCCCGAATGGCCACAGGTTCCGACTTGGGATCCCACGGCGGCAGGTGGTCGGCCATTCTGCCGTACATGTAGCGAGCACAGCGGCCAATCACCGAGACCATGAGGATCGTGAGGCCAAAGACACTCAGGGAATGCTCGGGGGCAGATCCAGTATGCCAGTGCAGCAGCTGGTCGAGCGACTCGGACATGGTGCCGCCCGTCACAACCTGCGAGAAGCCGTTATCGTCTACAGTCCCATTACCACTCGCACTCCCATTACCGTTGTCGCTGTCGTCGCTGCCGTCGCCGTCTTCGCCGCCAAAGTCGAGGGGATCCGAGGGCAGCCGGATGAGACAATCCGTCTCCCAAATAGCAGCTGGCCGCGACTTGGCACACGAGATCAGGCGGTCCACAATGTAGATGGACCAGCACGTGCGGCGACGGGCTTCGCGTTCGATCGGCGGAAGAGAGGCGGGCGGTTCCTGCATCATGCCGGCCTCCTGGGCCATGCGGATTGCTAGACCTAAACGGAGCCAGCCGGCACTGACTTGGCCTGCCGTGTAGTCGACAATGGCGAGGACGCCGACGCACTGGATCGCCTGCAAGCTCTGGTAGGCGTCACTCTCGAGGTGGTTCTCCATGACGTCGCGCCAGGCGGCACGTGAGTACGCATCCGAGGCAATCAGGGTGCGGCCGGCATAGGCCGGGTGCGGCGAGAAGCGGACGGCAAATGCACAGACGGCCAGCAGCACGCACGAAAAGATGGGAGGGCCCGGCTCATACTTGAGGGGATGAACCTGCTGGAGGCCGAGCTGGGCCCGCAAAGCCTCCATAAAGGTGCGCTCGTGGAAGAAAGCATAAGGGCGGTTGTGGACGCGGGTAAAGTACGTGTCCATCAAGGAGAGCAGCACATCCGCGGGTGGCAGGCAGTCGAGCCGAAGCGTGCCGGGGTTGTCCGCGGAAATGAGCTGGCTGGCAAGCGAGTGCGGCGGCATCTCGAGGTCTGGCGGCTGCTGGCGGTCTTGCTGGAGGATGCTGTCCAAGGCTGTCTCGAGAGTTGACAGTCGCTGGTGGAAGGCGGTCGACTGCTGGAGGACGTCTACTGTCGTTGCCTGGCTTTTGTAGGCGTCGCTGTTCGAGTAGGAAAACGACTCGTAGACGCACGTGCGGCTATTGCGCCGGCAGTGCAGGCATATCGGCCGCTCGCCAGAGCATTTCGTCTTGCGTTTGCGGCAGGTTCCGCACGCCTGCCGGATTCGTCGGATCTGGTACGGCTCGTGGGACGAGGGCTGGGAAGACGAAGGCTGCGAGGGCTGGGATGGCTGTGATGCAGTCTGTGATGTCTGCGAAGTCTGTCCCTGTGACATGCCCTGTGACATTCCCTATGACTGCCCGTTGGTCCTGGGCTGCTGGTGAGGCTGAGGCGCCCAAGGGACGTCGGAAACAGCCACAGAGTCGTTCATGATGGGGGAGGATGAAGGCAGATGAGAAATGAGTGTGACGAACAACGTCGTGATGATGTGATGCGTGATGTCTTGCCCAGATTGATTGTCTGGTCGATTTGATTTTCTGGGGAAGTGGGATGCAATTTTGCCCGAGAATGCAAAAGTGGAAATCCAAGAGTTCAAACTGGCAGCCCACAACTTGGGAGAGGAAGATATTGCAAGTGGGTGCGAGTGAGAATGGACCAGTTATGCTTGGGATGTTTCCACCTTTCTCATCAAAGCTCGGAGGAGAAAAGACAAGCGGGTGTCGGAGCTATAGAAAGCGACCAGAGTATAATGGACATTGGGCGATGTGGGTGATCGGGGTGTTTTGGTGGTCTGGTGTTTTCGTTTTGTCCCTTTTCTCCTATTGTTTCTCGTCTTGCCTTAATGACGGGTCACGCACAATACTCATTTAGGGGCAGGTCTTGTTAGAGTGCGGGGAAAGAGGGGGAAAGCACCTTGTAGAACCAGCGATAGACAAGATAGACAATCAAAAGGGGACAAAAGGAGGCAAGAGAGACAAGAGAAGACAAATGAAGGAAAACATGTTTTGGGGGCCGTTTGGCAACAAGGTGGGATGTGAGAGTGTTGACAATGTTTTGGGCGTGTTAGTGGATGCATCCACGTATTACGGCAGAAGGCGTTGAGCATGGGCTGGACCGGCTGGGACTGGCTGGGACTGGCTATTGGCGTTATCATTATCAATGAAAAGTGTTAGTGGGCTGAACTGACCAGTCTACGTCTAAGAACTCGGCCAAACAAAGTAGACAAAGTGCCGGTTGGCGCCAACTACGCCCAAGTCTTTGAAATAGTAGTACGACATTGTGATGAGAAGCAAAGAGGAGAAGTCGAGGAAAAGAGGAAAAAGGGACTAAATGGCAAGAAACGAGAAATGGGCTTGCTGGCACAAAAGAAAGTGGGCAAATTATGTCGGATACCGCCAGCACAGAAATGGAAAATGTCGACCAGCCGGCTGCGAGAAGTGGAATAAGTGACGATGCAACGCAAAACGACAGGGCAGAATGCAGGCAAAGACTGTGAAATGGAGACAAAAAGACAGTAAAAGGCCAGGCAAAGGCCAAGACAATACAATTATGGTGAAGATGTGCAGGAAATGCACAAAACGCCTGCAACTGCCTGCCACTACAGCTTCACCCGACTTACGCGTGCTAGTAGTCTCGAAGTATCCTTCCTGTTTACGGCAAGCAGGCTGCACTGATCCACATAAACGTTGATAAATATGTCCACATTCACTTACACGTCTGTCTCTCGTCTATCCTGGTGGGGGTTAGTTCGTCAGTAGTCTCCTACAACAAAGACATCTTCACCCTGGATTTGATACACCCCAGACCTGGGCTGCCTCCATGACCTAGCTGACGTATGGGAAGCCCTCCTTTCGGTCCCCTTCCCCTTGGAGGTGATAAATACCCCGAAATGGGGTAGCATGGTGTAGTGCATACGTCAAAAGCGGCAGACAAAGACAAGCCTTATGGCGAAAGTACACTGTATTTACCCCTCTTAAGTCAACTTCACTTCATCTCCTTGCCTTATGCCCATCTATCAGACTATCTGACAGCTTTATCATTATCACACACCTTGTAGTCTATCACATTGTCACAATCACAATCACAGATACTCCGAGCATCATTTTGAAAATCATTTAAAAGTAGAAATACTAAGCTGATAGCATGATAAGCAACAACATGACCACTGTTGATGGCCGCTATACTGTCCTGCCTACCCTACCAAGCCATGATTCAACGCTATGCCTAATCTTGTGTCTTCTTTCATTCTGGTTTGTGGCTTCTGGCTTTACAAATCAGACGCGGGGCTATTCTATGTACCTTTTGCTTCCCCTGCATTTCCATCTGAATCTCCACCCCTCCCCTAGTTCTTGAAGTGCACGACGGTGGCGGGCTCAGTCGTAACGCGCAGGCTCAGGAGATCCGGGCGCGAGTAGTGGCCGACAATGTCGAGGTTCTGCTTGGCCTTGATGCGGTCGAGCAGGTCGACGTCGGCGTAGACAATGGTCTCGACACCGGGATCAATCGGCTGGCTCAGCTCGCGGCCGTCCGGCCCGTAGATCATAGTGAAGCCGCCGGAGCCGGCCTTGGCGTAGTCAAAGTCCTGGAGCATGCAGCGGATCTTGCCCTTTTCAGACAAAACCTGGGTGCACGTCATGACGAAGCAGGCGCCCTCCATGGCCATGACTTGGCTAAAACGGTTGCTGGCCTCGGGCGTGATGTGGTAGACCCACTCGTCGGTGGGCTGGTCCCAGATGAGCGGCCACGAGGCGACGTGGATGTCCGTGTCCTGCGAGTACTGGTAGTAGCGCAGCAGCGTCTGCGTGTGCTCCCAGCAGTTGAGGCCGCTGACCTTGCCAAACTGCGTCTGGACGGTGCCCTTGAGCGACTCGGCTTGGCCGTCGCCCCAGTAGCCGCGCTCGACGTGCGTGGGCTTGATCTTGCGGCGGTGGTTGACGATCGTGCCGGTGGGGTCGATGAAGGACTGCGCAATGTAGAGCGTGCCGCGGTAGCGCTCGCTGTAGCCCAGGACGATAAAGACGCCGGCCTCGCGGACCGCCGCCTTGATGCGCTCCATCTCTGGCGACTCCTTCTCGAGCGAGTTGCGGAAGTACTCGTTCATGAACTCGGCATTGTCGGCGATTGAGTTGCCCCAGATGCTCCTGCGTTGTTAGTGACGGCAGGTAGATTAGAATGTTAAGAGAGTACCCACCAGGGATAGCCAGGAATAAAGACCTCGGGGAAGCCGACAACATTGGCGCCCTTCTCGCCGGCCTCCTTGATGATGGCAATGGTCTTGGCCACGCCGGCCTGCAGGTCGTTCCACGCGGGCTCGGCCTGGACGGCGGCGATGCGGACCTTGGTGTTCTTCTCGGCAGGCATTTTGGACTTTTGAGAGGGAGGAGATTGGCCAATGGGCAAGAGGCCAAAGAGGTTGTATAGAGGAGACGTTTTGAGGGTGGTAAAGGTAAAGAATAAGTGTTGGTTGAGTGAAGAGTGTGATGATGATGGTGATGACCAGAAGATGTTGATACCGTTCCCTCGATCTCTTATATATTCATCACGACGAGTTGGGGTCTACGTTGGGGTTCTTTGGGATCCTCTCAAGATTACCTTTTAGGACCCCCTCAAGACTATCTCCAAGACATCACCCGCCCTTTGGCCGATTCTCGACATCGCACCAAGACTCGTTCCGACCCCAATTTACCTTTTCCGTTTCCTATTCCTATTTTTCTTTATTTTTCTTTCCGTTAACACACACCATCGGCCCCTGATACGACGCAGGATTCGTAATATTTCCACAACACCTGCCGTGTCGCCCGAGGAGCTATGTTGAGCTATCATTGTTCATTACTCTAGCTGTTCAATGGCTCTTAGCTCCATCTCGAGCGGGGTTCTCCGACTGACTCGCCTGTTGTGCCTCCAAAGTAAATTGTTCTGACAGGAATCTCCTCATGTCGGCCGCATCTTTCCCGATAGTGATAAAGCTGCCTCACTAGCTCACCTAGCTCACCAGCATACTGACCAACCATCACCGCCTTCTTTGTTTCTCATTCTGTCTCCACTAACACCACCAAACACCTCCCCCCATCGGCAGTCCCCCCTTGTCTCGGGCCATACCCCGCAAAAAACCACACCTATCTCCAGAATCCGTGCAATGCCATTGGCCAGAATGTCGCACTACGGTCCGATCTCCTAGTCTTGCATTGCCTTGGGGGGAGGCAGGCTGTATTTTTCCTGTCATTCTTCACTGTTTTGGGGACGTTCTGCCACCCTTTCCTGCCATTCTGCCACACCTTCGGTAGACTAACTGCAGTCTTTCTACCACACCCCGACCGTTTACCTTCCTCTTGCTTTTCTTGGTAACTGAGTTGCAGCTCCCACGCGTCTCCCTATCGTGTCGTATCAAAATAGATAAATTATAAACAATTTTAGAGGCAAACAGTCGGAATCGTCGTCGGAATACCAACGTAGCTTCTCGATAGGGCAGCAGGGCGAAATGTGCCGTGAATTCCCCTGGCCCAGTCTACCCCGGATTTTGATATTTCTGACATTTGTTGTGGCCATTAATTTTGTGCCATTGATACACTGCATGGCGGCCTTTGTCAACATGGCCTATCCCACCCGGTCCGATACCGACCCATTCTGGCTGTGCATCGGGGTCGGTGTTTGCCTTTCGTATTGTTTGCTTGACTTGTCATTTCCCCTCTCCCGAGCCTTGATATCCTCTGATAGACACACGACACACAACACATCAAACGCCGTGATCTCCGCTTCCCCAGATATGGACATGCGGGTTTGAAATCATTGTCGTTCTACTTGCTGTCACTTGTCTACAAGTCCTTTCCCTTTTGGTCCCTGTCCTTTTTAACCATTTTTTAAAACAATTTTACCTTTAATTGTTTATTCTATTTTCTCCATCATAATCAGGATCACCATTGTTTGCAGACAGTCACAGACTTACAGACCTTGTTACCTTGCTGTCCTTGACCTTGTTCCCTTGTTGACCTCCATTGTCGACATCTCCACGTCTCGTCACACGACAATTCCAAACATCATTCCTCATTTTTTTCACAAACCCACATCACATCATCACATCATCATATCATTTTACCATCACTCACCGCCCACCATGCTCGCCGCCAAGTTCCACCCGACAAAGGCTTTCGTCATGTCGACGTTTGGCTGCCAGTACCATGGCCCGACGCCGTCCGACGACAAGAAGCAGCGCATCGCCACGTTCTCGGACCTCATCAAGTCGGCCGGCGTGCCCGTCGACGAGTACGAGCAGGAGGAAGTCAGTGTGCTTGCGGCGTCGTCCACGGGAGAGACTCCTTTGGGTCAGGCCAAGTCCGGCAGTGGAACTTCGACCCCCGAGTCCACTTTCAGTGCAGACACGCCCGTCCCCCGCGGCTACGCCTGGCTGACGTACTGGCAGTCTGAAGCCGACTTCCAGGCCTGGTGGACCAGCCCGCCGGTGCAGGAGTTTTGGAACTCCCTGCCCTCCGCGGACGCCGGCTTCTGGCGGGAGACGACCGTGTTCCACGACGGCCGCAGCATGTTCGAGACGAACAAGGCGACGGCCAACGGGTTCGGGCACGTCGGCAGCCTGTGTCCGCTCGGCGAGAAGACGGGCTACTGGGGCGCCTACCGTGACCGTCTGACGGCGTCAACTGAGACGGACAGACTTTCTGCCAACTGGGTTGACAAGAAGGAGAAGACGGTTGAAGGGGAAACCCTTAGCAGAAGCAGCAGCGCCGACAGTGGTTATGCCGGCGGTAGCGACAATAAAGAGGGAGAGAAGAAGGAGGGTGAGGTAGAGGCGACGACCAAGAACGGCTGCCCCTTTCGGGTCGGTCCGACAGAGACAAAGACAGACACTGAGGCGACATGCCCTGCAAAAGCCCCAGCCTCAAAGACGTCCACTGTGCACGCCTTCTCCCCCACGATTGTCCCCCACCGGATTACCATGACCAAGTTCCCAGACAACCTGTGCTGCGTCGTCGAAGGCCAGGACCGCTCAGCCATGGGCAAGCGTGAGCGCGAGTACTGGTTCGAGAACTTTGAGGACCACTACAACGAGTGGATCCAGGCCGCCACCGTGCATTCTTCTCTGGAGTCTGATGGCGTCGTGCAGGCCCGCATGTACCACGACCCCAGCAGCGGCCCAATGCGGTCCACCGACTTTGGCACCAGCGACAAGCGCCTCCCACTCGCCCTGCAGCACAACCGCTTAGCCCAGGTCATCTTCTTCCAGGACATGGCCTGGATGGAGCGCATTGGCCGGCGCTACAGCAGCCACCTGAAGCTGCGGCGCAAGTTTATGGAGGCCTATGGGCCCGGTGGCGACATGATTGACGGGGACATTCTGCTGTGGGTGGACTTGGGCGTCCTGAAGAGCCAAGGCGTGGAGGCCGAGTACATTGGTTGCTACGGGGGCTCTGGCTTTCTGGGTTACCGCGACCATCCTGCCTTTCAGTAGAATGACCGGCTAGACAGAGATGTAGATAGGAGACCGTTCATAAACAGGGATATTGAGGGGGTGGAGATGAGATTGCAGGATGTTGATTTTGTTTTTCTTGTTCTTGTTTGATTTTCTTTGATTTCCTGTTTTTGATTTCCTTGTTCTTGATTTTTTGTTTCCTGTCTGACTCTTTGTTGGCATAGATTAGGATGTCATTGCATGCACAATCTCCGCGGGCCAGCTTAGTCTTCAGAATAGACGGTAGTCAGGGGTTCAGATGCATACGGGAGGCATTCAGAGGTAGATTCCGGAGTAGACAGATTTGGTAGTCATGCAGATGTTGATTGTTGATTTGATTGTTTTCCTTCTTTTGTTTGATTTTGACTGCCTGTATTTTCACCTCACAATCCTGATTTGGAAACGGATATGCAGAATCACCATCGTGCATCCGTTTTGCATGATGGACTCGGCAGAGAATGATTAGATCGGGTAGCATCACAGGAATCACGAAAACCACAGGATCACGGTCACAAAATGACAGTCTAGATATAGTCAATAATGCCAAATATGCCTTGAAACGAAAATAAGCTGTGTGTAAAAAGTCATATCCTATCGTGTGATGTCTATCTAGAAGGATAGGATAGGGGGATGGGCCACTTTGGGGAAACTGAAAAAAGTAAAACAAAACGAACTGGAACAAGAAAAAGAAAGAATAATCTGACCCTATTCGTATTGGCCACCGACCCTCGATAGGCTACTATAAGATCTACGCCCAACACGTACAGTATCGGATACCCCGCTCGAGCAGGGAGGGAGTTAGGGGGGAGAAAAAAAGTAAAAATAAGGGAAAGGAAAAAGAAATAGAAAATAACAGAGACAGTCGTCTGATATGGACAGTCTCCACCGCTACACAACTCCGACAGTCAATGTTTTCCCACAAGCTTGGCTCTGGGGTCGGCAAGCCCCCGTCGCTTGACCATCGCTTGACCCTTTTTAGGCTGGGGTCGGAGCGAGGTCGACAAGCTTTATGCAATTTCAGACATTTTCAGACATTTATCGAGCAACCTTTAGTCTCTCTCGAGTGTGGTCAGTCTGGGGTCGGAGCGATGTTGTGTGCAAAAACACGATAACACCCGATCACGGGCTCTTGATCGGCATTTTCATGTCTCTTTTGTAGTCCCATTTCATGTCTCCCCCGCGTTGTGTTGTCGAGACGTAGAATAACAATCAAAGAAAGACAAGCATTCAGACTACCAGAATGGACTCAACCAGGGTCTGGATTCAAAGGCTGGAGTCAGACACAGGGTCGGGATGGATCCATATCTGTCTTGTTTAGCTTGGCATGTCGTATCAGTGTATGGGATGCTTCATATTGTCTGTCTACGTGCAGAATGACTCCAATCAAACAATACCCAATGTTTGTCAATGCCTGCCACCTGTAATGTCTGTCTGCCTGCCGAGACTAGAACAGAAATTCGATAGTCTGATCAGATGCATTTCTCTGCCGACATGCGTCGTCGATAGTCACGATGGGATAGGTATTATAATTGCTGTGCTAGTCGTGATTATGATTACGGTCCTGTTTCTGCTGATCCTGATTGCTGCTCTCGGAGGGCAAACCGACACACACCGATATGCTTGCTGTTTGAGGGGAAGCCAGAGGAGGAGAATATCAAAGGAAACGGCAAAGAAGACGAAAAAGTGTAAACGCAAAAAGAAACTCTTCCTAATCGGGCATTGTTGTGAGATTGCTTGTCTGTTTTGAGCCTCGTCGTGAGATGCTTGACCCTTTTGAGTTCAAGGGAGAAATGTATATATGACCCTGATGCCGTCGACATTCCGGAAAATAAAAAAGTAAACAATCACAACCACACGCTCTTGGCTTCGTTTGCCAGTCGACACAGACAACATCACGACAATATATCATCACCATCCCTCTTTAATATCAACATTGTAAACATCACCAACAACATCACTCGCCTGCCCGTCAACATGAGCAGCTCCCGGTTCTCGTGGGCGAACCTCGCCGTAAGTACATCACCATCTCCACTCATTATCATCATTTTGCTCACCCTCACCCCTAGATCGCCCTGTCTCTCTGCCTTGGCAGTATCACGTACGGCTACGATTTCAGTATTATCTCGACGACGGTCGGCCAGGCCAGCTGGTACGCCTACTTTGACCTGACGACGTCCCCTGCCGAAGCCGCCAAGTACAAGTACAGCAACCAGATCATCGGCACTGTTTTTGGCCTGTTCTCGGCCGGCGCCATCTTTGGCGCTCTATTTGTCGGCTGGCTCTGCGACCGCTATGGCCGTCGTCCTGCGCTGGTGGTGGCTGCCCTGATCAACATTGTCGGCGGTGCTCTGCAGGCCGGCTCGGTGCACATTGGCATGTTCTTGGCAGCGCGTTTTGTCACGGGTTTCTCGGGCTCGATGTGTGTCACGCTGGTCCCCATCTACATTGCCGAGGTCGCTCCTCCGGCGACGCGCGGTCTGCTCGTCGGCCAGCACGGCGCCTTCTTCCTGATTGGCTACACGCTGGCCGCCTGGGTCGGTGTCGGCAGCTACTTTGCGGCGAGCGCGGCATTCAACTGGCGGTTCCCTCTGTCGCTGCAGGCTCTGTGGCCTCTGCTAGTGTTGCTGTTTGTCAAGTGGCTCCCTGAGTCGCCGAGATGGCGTAGGTCTCCCTGTCCTCCCCCTTACATTCCATTTGAATACTCCCCCTGTATCATTGTCACTAACCAGACGTGCAGTCGTCTCCAACGGCCGCAAGGACGAGGCGTGGGCCATCCTGAGCCGCCTGCACTTTGACCCCAAGGACCCGGCCCAGAGCTTTGCGCACCGCGAATTTGCCCAGATCACGCAGCAGATCGAGCTCGACAAGGCCACGTACGGCGAGGTCGGCTACGTCGACCTGTTTACGCGCCCGCACTTCCGCAAGCGGACGCTGATCGGCGCGCTGGTTATGTGGGCGTCGCAGGCCAACGGCGCCATTGTCATTTACTCGAACATTGTGACACTGGTGGCCGGTCTGGGCTTCAACAACACGCAGTCCCTCCTCCTGTCGGCCGGCTGGATCACTCTCGCCTGCGTCGGCAACTTTACCAATGCCTACTTCCTCGACAAGCTGGGTCGTGTCAAGTCTATGAGTGAGTCACCCCCTACCTTTCCCATCTTTTGAATTACTACTCACGCACGACTAGTGATCGGCATGAGCGGCTGCGTCGTCTTCACGATTGTCGAGGCCGCCATCGTCGCCAACTACGGTGGCTCCTCCAACAAGTCGGCCCTGGCTGCCGGCGTCGCCATGCTGTTCGGCTTTATCGTCTTCTACGGCGGTTTTGTGGATACGACCATTTACGTTTACGGCTCCGAGATCTTCCCAACGCACATCCGCGCCAAGGGCATGGGCTGGTGCATGGCCATCTTCTTCCTATCGACCCTTCCCTTCCTCGAGTCGTCCGCCACCGGCTTCGCCACCATCGGCTGGAAGTATTACCTGCTGTTCATCATCCTGCCGTCCATCAACGTCGTCCTCATCTACTTCTTCTGCCCCGAGACCAAGGCCTTAAGTCTCGAAGAAATCAACGGTGTCTTCAACGACAAGGTCGCTATGCAACTCACACACATTGACGGCGAGAACACGCCCGACGGCGGCGTCATCGAGGCCGACTCAGGCAGCAACTCCAATAACGACAACGTCGAGAAGGACACCAAGCTGCAGGTGATGTAAGGTGGCTGGGATCTTTTGGCGGCATCTTCCGTCAGATAAGGTCGGTAGGGGTGGAAGAGGAAAGGGGGTGAGTTGATACGGTGAGGAGTGATATGGGATATCGGGATATGGTCGGGGTGTTGTGGTGGGTGTGGTGATGATGTGTGGTTGGTGCCATGTGACTTGGTGCGTCGGCTTGTCCCGACGCACGTGTCTACGTCTACACATTTGGAAGGAGCATTCGAGGAAGGGAAGGAGCATTTTGAGAACGCTTGTCAAACGACACATTTGGAAGGAGCGCATTACATCTGGTGGAATTACCCGTGGAACAATACCCTTGGTTTGGTCTATTTAGGGAGTGATATCAAAAGAAAAGGAAAGAAAAGCAAGAGGAGAGCAGAGGATGATTGGGCTGGATGGTGGTGGTTTCAATTTCCTTATCTGTTTTTAGTGTCTTTTACACTTACAACCTATACTTTTCAGTACAAAGGCGTGGCTGCGGCCCGCTTATCTTTCTTTAATACACGTCTGCTATTTAGCCCACATTCCAGATAACAGACATGGTAGTAAAAATGGACAAAATAAAAATATAGGATTATGAATTAGTCCAGTTGACTGCTGCAATTGAAATTCCAGTTTACGTCCACTCGTCCACTTTCATATCTATCGTTGTATCTCGGTATTTGATCTAGCATTCACCTCTATTTTCTACACTTTGCCCATCAATCCAGCATGCCTATCTGTGATTGTCACGCGTCGGGATATGATGTCGTGATAAGAGATAAAGATCTCAGCAAGGCACATCGACGTCGTATGGTATGGCAGCCCTCGGCATTTAAGGGTCGTCCTTGCACCAGGGTGCATGATAGCGGCAAACGTTGATTTCAACGGATTTTGCCGTGATTTCTTTTGATTCGATACATTGACTTTACTCAAATTAGTCACCTTGTCTTTACGTTGAGTTGTTTAGTTTGATTTTTAACGATTTATCTGTCGCGTGTTACTTTAATCGAATTGTTTTGTCGCAAGAAAAAATGTTTAGGAAAATAAAACAAATGAAAGATAACTTAAGTAAATAATGTCTCAAAAATACTAAGCAAAATAGGCATAATTTCTTTCGAAGACAATGACTAAATTATGCTTACTCCTCCAATAAATGCGTTTGAGTCTCAACATGGAAGCAGGTCTTCCATGATGGGATCAGAACAGCAGTATACACATCTCTTGACTGCAATTTCAGATATGATTTCAATTTAAAAAAAAAAAGATGTCATTCAATTAGAATTAAGAAATAGAAAAGAAGATAGAAGATAAAACAAAGAAAAAAGAAAAAAGAAATGTAGACGCCGGTCTTATGAAACGTGATAGACACAAGGATCAGTAGAAATCTTCAAAAGCGGGAGAAGTGAGCCCCTGAAAAAGTAAACAAAGAAAATCAAAAAAAGGATAATGAAAACACCCAACGCCATTTTATGCTCGTCACCGTCTTTCCATGACAGATGACCTCTCCTCTCCTCAAATTGCCTTCGGCTTGGTATGAGATCCTCCGCCTCCCCCAGCCGCCCGCCCACCCGGAGGCGGAGGTGATGGTGGTAGTTCTGTTCATATCGCCTTTGGCGATGCTATCGCCTGCGGCGCTTCTTTCGCCTGCAGCGCACTAACATCGTCTCCGACGGATCATATCGCCTTCGGCGATGACGGCTTCGCCGTCTTCTTCTCTCGCCGTCTAATAGTATTCCGGCAAACTACCAAAACTCGGCTGCTTCCCACCACAGTCAAACGACCGCTGATACGCGACCTTTGGCATAAAACCACCCTGCAGTCCCGCCTGGTAACTCCAGAGCGGCGCACTCTCGGTCTTCCATGTCCAGTAGAACCAGCCCCAGGCGGTCTCGTAGGCGGACATTTGTGCCTGGGCGAACGTCAACAAGAACGCCTTGTAGTCGTCGGTGTAGCTGGAGACAGGTTGGTTGGCCATGGAGCAAGAGCACTTGGAGTCCTGGGTGGGACAGGCGGGTGTGGCCTCGCCGGAAAAGTTGCCGGTCCAACGGGCGCCGTTGCCGACACCGTTGACCCACTGGGCGCAGTCGGTGTCGGCCTGGGACCACTCGCCGACCATCGTCGGGCCGAAGCCGGTGGACATGCTGTCGGCGAGCTGGCCGACGAACGTGGAGCAGACAAAGTCGACCTTCTTGGCGTGGTCGAACACGATCAGGTTGGTGTCGAAAATGGTGTACTCGTGGACGTCAATGACCAGAGAGTCGCCGTGGCCCTGGAGGTTGCCCTGCCAGGCCGGGAGACCGCGCAGAGCTTCACTGAACACCTGGGTGGCCTTGACGCCGTTGCCGGAAATAATCTTGAAGGCGGAGTTGGTCCAGTCGGCCAGCTGGCTCTGTGGGATGGTGATGCCGGGCTCGTTAACCAGGCCGTAAAAGGCAATGACGTTCTTGTAGCGGTCCTGGGCAAAGAACTTGGAGAGCTGGTTGTGGATGTCGAGGGAGCGCTGGGCGTTGGTGCTGCCGTCGGTGCCGATGATCCAGTTGATTTTGCCGGAGCGGCCAGAGTGGTTCCAGCCGTTTTGTGAGCCGGGGACGGCGTGCAGGTCCAGGTTGACGCGCAGGCCGTGCTTGCGGGCCCACTCGATGGCGCGGAGGAGGTAGCGCCACGAGACGCCCAGGACGTATGGGTCGCCCTCGTAGGTCGTGACGGCCCAATAAGAATAAGGAATGCGGACGTGCGACAGGCCGGCGGCGGCAATGTCGATGAAATCCTGCTCGGTGATGAAGGTGGCGTAGTGCTTCTCGAGGACGGCGGCGGCCTGGTCGGGGCCAAGGTGGTCGCACAGCGTGTACTCGTCCGAGATGCCGGCACTGGCGGGATATCCACTGAAGAGAGAGGGTGTGATGAACGGCTCGAGCGAGAACCACCCACCCAGATTGACGGCGCGGATCGGGTTGTCCGAGTACGAGCCCCAGGGCTTGTTGAGCGCGGGGACCTTGGGGTTGGCCTGCTTGGAGTCGTCCCAGGTGGAGTTGAGGCCGTTGAGCGAGAGGCCGCCGACGGTTTCCGAGGTGTACGTGCAGTTGAAGTCGGTCATGTCGAGCCACGTCGTTGGGTCGTTGAACGTGCCCTGGACGTCCTTGGGAATGTCCTTGTTGGTCGAGCAGACGGCCGTGGTCGGTGTGGCCGTGGCCTTTGTAGATGTCGATGTCTTTGTCGCGCCGGACTTTGTCGCTTTCGCTGTTGTGTGGGACGCTGCTGCTGCAGAAGAGCTCGCTGCGGCGGCCGCCGAGCTCGACGCCTCGGCCGATGCTTCTGGTGTGTCGGCCAGGTTGGCGCTGTTCCGGTTGTTGGTGTGGATAATGTTCTTGGCCACGAGCACGCCGACGACCACGCCGCCGATGGCCAGGACCGTAAAGATGCCGCCCAAGATGAGCCACAACGGTTTGCGGCTCTTCTTCCCGGCGCCCGAACGTACTGCCTTCTCGCTCACCGGAATCGCGCCTGTCCCTGCCGGCCCGTGCAGCACGTCGTGCAGCTTGTCGGTCGATCCGCCGTAGGCTGTGCTGCCGCCGTATCCCGTGCCGAGCTGGTCGGAGCTGCCAAACTCGCTCCTTAAGCGTTCGTCCATGGCGTAGGAGCCCATTGTGTGTGTTGTCGTGTATGTCGAGGGTCGAGGGTCGAAAAGTGTAAAGAAAAGAGTGACTGGAGGGAAACCTCTCCGAAAGAAACACAAATCGACTCGACTGTCGACAAGAGACAGTCGAAAACAAAGAAAGCTCCGAGAGAAAGAATCAAAGAACAATATACAGCAGAGAGCAAAAAGGGCAAAAACTACGCGATCCCATATTTCTGCGGAACTCCCACATTACATACTGTCTGCCTTTCTGAGAAAGCCACAAAGGCTGACTGTGGGCTGCATCAGGCAAGGCGGCAGACAACAGACTGCAACTGTGGTTCTCCTTGTTGTTCCCTTTTCCCTCTCGTAAACAATGGTCATCACAAAATACGGTTATGCTTATTTCCCCCCAGCTATGGACTAGCGCCAGTCTTGGTTAGTCTTGGATTGTTCTCTCAGTCAAAAAGGCTGATCTTGGCGGGCGTTGGCGGGCGCCGCTTCCTTCTCGTATTGGGGTGCAATTTTAAAATAGCCACGTTTAGCAGGGAACGACAGGGACCGACAGGTCGAAATGGGGCCAACTGACACCAACAGGGACTAGCACGGGCCTTTTCTCGTTTTCTTTTCTTCTGTGGTCCTCTTCTGCCCCAGAAAACCTAGAAAATAGGGGAACGGTGGCCCATTTCAACATCCGCTGCAAAGACGCCATTTGACGCAAACCTGCGAAAGCAAGAAAGAGAGAAGGAAAGAAGGCAAATGTCGTCAAATACGAGTGACATTCAATACGGACAGCTGCAATGTGCACATAATTTACGAAGAAGAGTACAAGAGAATTGGCCCAGTGCTTGATCACAAAACAGGGCATGACACGAGTTCTCGTAATGTGCTCGAGAGTCACGAAATTCAAAATGGAAATTGCCAACCAAGCATTGTGTTCTGACGGAAAAGCGGCGAGATGGCCCCTCATAGTGGGCGCAGAGGCCACAAAATGGCCACAAAAACGGTCGCAAAATGGCCGCAAAAGTAGAGAAGAGTTGGCAGAGTCGTATTTGATTTTAAGAGGATCGAGCAGAGGATCGGGAACAGGATTGAAGATTTTGCCTTGCTTTTGCTTTTGCTTTCTTATTTTGCTGGCAGGATTGAATGGATTTTCGTGATTACTGAATGCTTGCATGTTTTTAGTGCATTTTACAGCTGTTTTGTTCGTTCTTCGCGCCAGCCAAGTGCATTCCTCATTCCATCCACGCCATTTCATTCCCATCAGGCTGTTTTGCTGTTTTCGTCTGTTGGCGGGAAATGGGCCCGCTTTTTGGAGAGGAGAGAAGAGAAGACGAATTTTAACAACGAAATGATGCGCGGCAGCAATAATAAGACAATACGGAGTACGACATACAGACGGAAGACCTCCAAAAAGGACAGCACTGCGACGGCGCAGCAAAATCGTGAGAAAGGAGAGTGCAGAGGTGCAAATGAGGAAGGGGCTCCTCTCTCCTCGCAGCCCAGAGTGTGGTGAGCCTCCTTTGTGGGAATGGATGGACCCTTTTTCTCGACCCCACTTTCTTCCGCCTTCCTGCAGGCTGCACACTGCACTGCACGCTCCATGCAACCATCAGGACTGCACGCACGCGTGAGGAGTGGTCTCATTTCGCCAAGAAACAAGAACGAAAGACCAAGAACGACGAGAACGAACGACAAGAAGCCAAGACAGACACGCCCCTATTCGCGCTCTCGTGAAAGTACACAGCAAAAGCCACAATGCACTCGGGCGTCGGCTCTGCGGCTGACAGAGGAGGAAGTCACTCACCACACAAAGTCAGACACCACAAAGTCACAGCCGCAAAGCCACAAGGTCACGACATTGTCTCGGAGTGTCTGGTACTTTGTGCCTCTCCATAATTTATTTATTTGCGCTCCATACACCATCATCTTCAGATTCCGATGCATCGTAGTTGAATCTTCCATCTTCTAGCGATCTGGGACTTATGCCATGTCTCACGGAGACTTGAGTTTTTGGGTTGTGGGGCATTCAACCTTGTTCCTGTCCCTGTGTTCTGTTCTGTGTAATTCAACTTTTTCTGCCCTCCACACAAAATATCGCATCTTGGGTGACTTGGACAGCCTTGGGATATTTGCCGAGAAACGCCTAGAAGAACGGTCGACTCCTTTGAGCAGATTCAAACGAGCAGACTTAAGCTCGGTTCCAGGATCTCGTAGGGATGTTTTTGGTTTTGTGCTCGTCGAAGAGCCTCAATCAAAATTTAATGTAAAGTCAACCAACACGCCGTTTCCCGGGACGGTTCAGGGTCCAACAGGACGTCATAAAGTGCACTGTAAATGAAGGGTCTGTATTGTCGTAAATTCAAAAGTAGCTGTGTTATCATGTCATCGTGTTATTATTGCCTTTTATCCCTCTTCCAATTCTTTGCTGGCTAAATTGTGTCTTATTACGGAAGAGCAAAGACACGATTTTCGCTCTCGTTTTCATTTTCATTTTCCATTGTCATTTGTGGTTTTTGTAATTTTTGTGGTTTTCTTGGTTGTCCTTTTTAGCCTTCCGTTTTTCGACCTTTTCTCTTCCGTCGTTTAACTTTGGGCGCCCTGGTGGCTTCACATGGCGATGCCGCCGCGTCTTGAGAATACTGGAGACGTTTGCTTGTGTCGTCTTGACGCCGTGGTGCTTGAAGAGTTTCTTGACAATTTCATGTTGCGAGAGGCCTTCGTGGTCGTACATGGTGATGATTCGTGTGCGCGTCAGTGTCAGAAGACGCCCGTTTGGCTTCTGGTACTGCGTGGGATCCGGCGGTCTGGCGGGCGGCGGCGAGGGAGGGGGCGTGGAAGGACGATTTGGGGCGTTGGTGTTGGGCCGCGCCGAGAAGACCGACTGGAAAGCCTCCATGGTCGAGCGAAGGCCACAAAGTGACAAAGTGGAAAGAAAAGTGGTGATTGCTTTGGTCACAAAGTCATGAGAGAACGAGAAACGTCATGTTGGAAAGAAGACGCGACTGTGCACCGTAACGCGACGGCTTGAATTGTTTTGGCACTAGCCCAAATTGAGTGCTCTAGCCCTCAATCTTCATGTACTGTTAACAGGCCGCCGTCTTCACTGAGGCGTGACTGTTGGTTCTGTTCCACAAAGGTGAATGGCTGATATCGTTATTGAAATAGAGAGCATAGAGTATCGTGAAATTACACAATAAAGGTCAATTATACGTGAGGCACAGTCTCGAAGAAAGCGGCAAAACTGTCAATAATTGAACCTAACCTTTACCGACACATACTGAAATCCAAGCTTTGTAGCGCTCCCTTTCTTGGCTTCCCACGAGCCACTCCACGTGTGCATCCCTTGGTCGGAAGCTCTTTTGGCAACGTGTAACCGTTGCGGTAGATGATGATGTTGATTTATGATTTTGACTCACTCTTTTTACCTCACTCTTTCGCACATTGTCGCATTGTACATTGTACGCGTTGCACCGTGACTCCAGTCTGCGTCAACCCCGCAATGCTCAAGCTACACCTTTCTCGATACACTCCTGTGGCCAGCTCCCATCACCACTTATCTTAGCGTAACGTACCCCAGACTTGCAACTGGCAGCACATTACCCCAGATTTGGAGTGCAGGGAAAAGAACATCCGCTGGATCGTCATTGATGCGGAGTTCATTGTGCGCATATGTACTGTAAATCCTGTAAAAAAATCCGTGACTCTTCATCTATCTTGTGTGTATTCGTGATTTTTCCACATAATCTTTATTTTCTCTTGATCTACGCGGGGTCCTGCATCGTCGATATCTTGGCAGAGTCACAATGGATCGTACTCGACGCACATCCAAGCTATCTTTGGAAGAAAGAATCGAGCACCGCAGAAAGGAAGACAAGATACGGCAACGGAATAGACGGTACACATCTCCATCCGCATAAACAGATACCAGGCCTCCACTAACAATGTAGGGACCGCGTCAAGAGCCACATCGACACGCTCGAGGCAGAGAACGACCGTCTCCGGCAGCGGGTAGCCGAGCTCGAGGCACGATGTGAGCATCTGCAGGGCATCGTGTCGTCTGTTGCTAGCATTGTGGTGCCGCCTGATGGGTGCGATTCCAATGCACAGCACATGTCTTCTCCAGAACATGCAGAGCCAGTGATGCCACAGCCTGTATCTCCAGTTGTAGACAGCCTCAACAACCCCCAGGACAGCATGACCCTTGCACTGTCACTTCCCTGGCCATCGTGGTTTACAATCACCCGAGACGGCCCGGCATGGTCCCACCTGCCGAGCCACACGCCACCTGCCTGTCCGTTTGACACACTGGTCAGCGAGCTGGACACGCTGTCGCAGCGTCTGACAACACAGGGTCTCTTGGGGATACCGGAGCTCAAGGCTGCTGCACCGGCCGTATCGGCGTTGGTGGATGTGACAAAGGGCCCTCTCCAATCCACATCAACTGCTTTGTCAACAGCCCACCACGGCCTCTCGCTCTCCAACATGCTGGTCGATTTCGTGACGATGGGCATGCCCGCCCTCCAAACGACTCTGGAAAAAATTACAGCCGCCTGGGCAGTGTTCAATCTTGTGCGGTGGCGCATGTGCCGCTCGAAAGAGGCCTGGGACGCGTTGCCGCCGCACTACCGGCCCACGCCAATCCAGCAGTCGGTCTCGTACCCGGCGTGGATCGACCCGATTCCGTGGCCCGCGGCGCGCGACAAGGTCATCACGGAACTACCACCTTCGCAATACACACGGTTCCGCACGATGCTTCACGAGACGTACGCAATTCGAGCATGGTCGCGACCCGTCCACGAGTGTTTGGAGAAGAGTGCAGACGGGCACTGGACGCTGGCGCCAAAGTTTATTGAGCACCTGCATGACCTGCGGAACCTGGCACTAACCCAGAAAGCCGTCGATGAGTTTCCGTTTCTCCGGGGGGTTGTCAATATTGTGCCCACGAATGAACCAGTCACAGATGCTGAAGCTGTTGTGGACAGTGCGCACGTCCAAGATTATGTACCATTGTTTGCCTAGTCTACAGTCCATTCTACTTCTCCTCCTTCTCCTTTGCCGCCGCCTTGATTTGGGCCATCTCTCGACCCATCCACGTCCCGAGAGCAACAATATCCGCACCGCAGTTTAAAAAGTTCCAGCCCGCCTCGGCCTTGGTCAAAACATCGGCCGCGTTCATGCAGAAATGGCCAGCCACCTTGCCGGCCGCCTGGGCTGCTTGCCGGACAGTGTCTGCCGCTGCGAGGACGGCCGGGATCGATGCAAAGTCGTAGGGAAAATAGCCCATCGACGACGCCAGGTCGGCCGGCCCGACAAACAGGCCGTCAATGCCCGCCACCGAGGCAACCTCGGCGGCATTCGAGACGCCCAGCTGCGTCTCCACCTGGACAATGACGACAACCAGATCATTGGCCTGGCGGTGGTAGTCGTCTGCATTGAGACCAAAGGTTGCCGGAGCGAAAGCGCCGCCACAACCGCGAATACCTCCAGGGTACTCTGTCGACGCGTACCGGCTTGCCCGGGCCACCATCTCGGCCTGCTCCTTTGTTTCGATCATAGGCACCATGATGCCGTGTGCGCCGCTGTCCAGGGCACGCTTGATGAGCCATGACTCGGCGCAGGGGACGCGCACGATGGGCGACGAGCCGGCGGCGGCAATGGCGGCGACTGCGTGGTACATGCTGGCGTCGTCGATGTTGCCGTGCTCGCAGTCGACGAGGACCCACTGACTGTCAGTGGTGAAGGAACACCATGAGTAGAGAAGAGCACTTACGTCAGGACCTGTCGACGCGACAGTTCTCGCCAGAGTGAAGCCAGGCAGGGTGAGCCATGATCCAACGGCTGGGCCTTTGCCTTGACGGGATACCGCAATGGCTCGCCGGATGGGAGTGGTGGTGGTTGGAAGAGGCGCTGTAGTGCCCATTGTTGTTGTCTGTTTTTGTTTGTTTTTGTTTGATTTTGCTGTCTCGATCGTCAATCTGGAAATTATTTGATGGTGACTGATTCAATGTTGAACACTTGAATGGTATTATTTTGTACATTTTAATCTCTTCGTGGTGTTGTTTGTCGCACTGGGAGTGGAAAACAACAGCCATACACAGTACGAGACTGGTTCGTACTTCGGTCTGTACTCCGTATTTCACCTGGATCAAACATCCACAAAATATCACCCCCCGTGAGTCACGAAATAAATGCCTGTTTTGTGAGTGGATGAATCTTGCATATGTCACATATTTTTTCTGCTTTTCCAGAGTCTCATTCTACAGATTCACGCCAAGATGTGACGTCCGCTGGTGGTGCTCGGTGTCGGATTCACGCCAAGACTTTAGCGGCGGCTGCAAAACATCCGGACCACCACGTAGCGTGTAAGTGCAAGCGTCGCCAACAATCGTTCTTGACCAGAATGAACAAGTATATGTACATTAAATAACAGGAAATTAAATGCAGTTAAAGTCATGTTCATACATTTAAATTTCATTGAATGAAAATCAAACGAAACAAGACCATTTTCACGAAATCAGCCACCACCAATCATCATGACCGCCCCCGAAGATACCAAAATCATCAACCGATGCGCCATTCTCAAGGCCGTCAAGACGGTCACCATCGAGGAAAGGGCCGTCCCAACAATCAACGACGATGAGGTGCTCGTGCAGGTGATGAGCACGGGCATCTGCGGCTCGGACATTTACCACTACAACAACCCGGATGCGCCGCACGGTATGGTTCTCGGACATGAGTCGGCGGGCAGAATAGCGCAAGTGGGAAAGAATGTCAAGGACCGACAGGTCGGCCAAAAAGTGGCCATCGAGCCCGGCTTCCTGTGCCACAAGTAAGTTTTATCTCCTCACTTCGTTCGTATTTTATTTTGCTAACTCCGTGCCGATGTGAGTTCTGCCGACGCGGCAACTCGCACGTCTGCGCCAAAATCCGCTACGCGGGTAACGACGGCACGGACGGGACGATGAGCCAGTGGTTTGTTTGCGCGCCGGACATGCTGGCAGTAATGCCTGACCACATTCCGTGGGAGGTGGCAGGGTGTGTGCAGCCGGTGGCGATTTCAGTGCAGGTGGCACGGCAGGCCGAGATCAAGCCGCACCAGACGGTGGCCGTGTTTGGCTGCGGTCCTCTCGGTCTGATCACGATGGCGGTGGCCAAGTCGTACGGTGTTTCCCGGATCATTGCATTTGACATTGAGCCGGCGCGGGTCGAGTTTGCAAAGTCGTACTGCGCGGACGAGGCGTATGTCGTCCCCAAGGATTATGGTGGAAAGGAGTCGTTTACGTTTGCCCGCGAGTTTGTCAAGACCGTCTTGGCGGAACAAAAGCTGCCGTACGGCGTGGACGTGGCCATTGAAGCAACCGGCGCCGAAGTGTGCATGCAAATGGCCGTCTTCATCACCAAACCTCATGGGACATGTGAGTACTCTCTTCGTTAATATCAAATCAAATGCACACACTAACAAGATCAGACCTCCAGGCCGGCTTTGGCAAGCAGCTCACGATGATGCCGATGGGACTGATGGCCGCCAAGTCGATTAGCATCAAAGGCACTGTTCGATATGGACCAGGCACATTTGAGGATGCCATTGACCTGCTGGCCAGAGGCAGAATCGACATTGCGCCTCTGATCACGGCCACGTACCCCTTGACCAAGATCAACGACGCACTCAAAGCTCAGATTGCGCGGGAGGGAATCAAAATTGTGCTCATGAACCAGGAGTAGGACTTGTGTTGTCGTTAAGGAATCATCAGACAATTATCAAAGAATAAGACTGGATCACTAGACCAATCGATTGTCAACAATTAGTATGATTCACTCGTGCGAGAATGTCGTAATTTGAATGTTGTGATCTTGAGTAAAACAGGCTTGTTTTTATTGAATTCGACATATTCTGTGAGAACATGTGCGACCTCTTTTGAATTTTGTCACGTTTTGTCACTAGTTGCCATGCTGTTCTCCTGTCATACCGGTTTTAATATACAATTTTCGAGTAACTAAATCGTATTGTATTTACCACATCAGACTAAATGACAGAAGTTAGCTTGAAGGCTGCCATTTTCCTTCCACCGTACGTCCATCTGTCTCTCTTCACACGTCAGTCTCAACCGCCCGCGTCAGATGGGGGCGCTTTGCCTGCAGCTTGCGCGAGACCTTGTCGTTCAGCAGTGTCTTGGCGCTGGAGGTCATGACGGCGCCGATGATCGAGAGACCGCCAAAGGCAATCGACGTGAGGTAGACGGTGCGGAACGAGTCGACGTAGGCGTTGGGCAGGGCCGCTTTGACGGCAGCCACCACTTCAGGGGAAATGCCGGGAAGGCTGGCATACGTTCCGGCCGAGGCGGCAGAAATAAGGGCTGTGATATTGGACGCCGGGATGCCGGCGTTTTCAGCTGCTGGGACAATGTAGTGGGGGATGGTGGTCGACAAGCGGGTCTGGTAGACACTAGTGTAGATAGCGGCTGTTCACGTCAGCAGGATTCAAAATAAATATGTATGAATCGTGTACTCACTTGCAATGCTTGCCACGGCGGACCTAATAGTACCGAGCATGCCAGCAGCAAGGCCGAGGTCCTGGGGCGGGCAGAACAGCGGAGCCAGGCCGAGACTGATGGACTCGATCAGACCAGAAAAGACGGGGCCGACCGACGTCAGGACAGTTCCTAGCAACAATCCGTCCAGGCCTTGGGCGGCCAGGGCTGCAATCAACGACACCATGACGAGCGACAAAAAGATAAGCAGCCCGCGGCTCTTGCCGCCGACCAGCCAGATCGCAAGACCGCCGCCCGATGTGCCGGCAGAGGTGGCGCCGCCGACGGTGCAGGCGAGCCAGCCGGCATGCTGTCCCGTGATGCCGTACTGCTTGGCGACTTGCTGGGGCCAGAGGAGGGTGGCGGGATAGTAGACACAGGCGCCGGACGAGGCCACCAAGACAATGGACATGAAGCCAATGTTCTTGAAGAAACTGACGGGCATGAGCGGGATCGGCTGTTTCTTGAGGGATTCCCATAAACCGAGGGCCACCAGCAGCAAGACGCCGATGATGAGCGTGGCAATGGTCGCGGCACTCTTCCAGGGATAGAGAGTGCCGCCCCAGCTGATGGGCAGCAGTAGTAGGGTCAGGCCGGCCACAAAGAGGAAAATGCCCATGTAGTCGAGCTCGCGCAGCTGCTTCGGGATGGTCTGTCGTCCAGACGAGTGCAGCTGGTCGTAGTGCGGGGGATGGTAACAGAGGATCAGCAGCAAAAGTGCCACCCCGCAGCCAATCGTCGATACCCAAAACACCCACCGCCAGGACATGCCATGCGAGATCATTGTCGTCGCGATCAGCGGCGAAAAAGTGGTAAAGGGGGCGGCAAACAGGTAGATGGACGAGATAATGTAGGGCCGGTGCTTGTTCTTGACCAGCTCGGCCAGCGCCACCACAAACGAGTTCATGACCGCCTCGCCAAAGCCCATCATGACCGACCCGACACAGAGCTGTGCCACCGTCGTGCTGGTCGCTGAGATAATGCAGCCGACCACGCCCAGCACGTCGCCCACGATAAAAATGTACCGTCGGCCGAAAATGTCGCTGAGACGGCCAAACAGGATGAAGCCGAGGGCCTGGGAGGTCGTGCGGCCGATCGAGAACCAGGAGATGAGCGAGCTGGGCCCTGTAGAAGCAATGTTAGTAGATCCTAGTAAATCAAATAACAATAAAAATCAAAGGTGTGCGACGTAGAGCACTCACCGATATCTGGGTTGATGACGGTGTACAAAAGGGCAGCACCGCCGAGTCCGTAAATGTAGATGCAGCACTGGGCAATCGCCATGGACTAGATTGTTAGTAGAGAAATATTTTGATATTCAAATGTGAGAGTTCACCCACCGCCCATGTCCCGATAAAGTTGGGTGACCAGTAGTAGCCAGAAGGAAGATGCCGGCCCGTGGCAGACTCGGCAACAGACGCCGCATCGTCGTCGTCCTTTTCGCCTTTCAAGATACCGGCGTCTTCCATGCTGACTCGTTCAATTGTGTCAATGGCATTCTCATCGTTCTTTTTGTTGGCGGCCTCTGCAGCCTCGTTGGTGGCCATGGTTAAAAATGCTAAAAATAAAATGAAGAATGAAAAACAATCAAATATGACAGAGGAAGTAGTCAGAAAAAACGAGGTCAAGAAATTAAAATCAACAGAGTCAAGAGAATTAACAGATGTTAACAAGATCTGCAGCTGTCACGTTCGACCCGAGTCTCTGGGTTTGGATGGATGAAAATCTGGGGAAATACGGCGAACCACGTCGTCTTCTTATTCGGCTGTCAAAGTCGAAAATGGGTACCCGTAACCAGATCATTTTGTCAATGAAGATTTTCTATTGAATATCTCCCCGCAACAATTGCTGTGTTAGTCGAGCTAGCGTACGTGATGGTCTAGCCCCCTCTCTACCGTGACTCTGCAAAGATAGCGTAGATCATCCAAGTCTTGGCGGAGTCACGGTCAAAACCACACCTTGTGGAGGTGGAGATGTGGAGAGGAGTGCGGAGAGACTGACCGGATGTGACCCCAGGATTCCAGGATCGTGAAAGCCAAAGTCCTCATTGGGTAATCACCTCGACAAGACACGAGACTTCATCCAGAGAATAGAAAATCAGACTGAAGACGAGACTCACCATGATCCGGAAAACGAACGCCGTCTCTTGATCCACGGATGCTGTTTACCCTGTGATCTGGTGGTGTTTTGAAATCAAATGAAGTCGAGGTCTTGGCTATAGATAAGTAGTAGTGTAGTATTTCAGTCAGAACTTGAAATAATACAGGACAGATCAAACACAAACAGGCATACATACCAATCACCCCAGCGTCAAGATGGCCAATCCTCACCGAGCCCTAGTGCCTCAGCCGCCGCCCAAGGCCGAGATGACGGATGTCCACACGGGCCAGCACCACACCTTCACTCTTCCCAACCTTGACCCGTACGGACCCGACTTTGCCCTCAACATCCAGCCGACCCTCCGCCTGCTGTGCTTCTTCAAAAGGAAACCCGACGTCTCGGAAGCCAAGTTCCACACCTGGTGGTCCTCGGCGCATGCCGACCTGACCGTGAGCAGTGCCCCCGTTGTTTTTGTCAGGCACGTCCTGCGGTATGCCCAGCTGCACAAGACGAGCGCGCACGATGCGATGGCGCCGGCCGGATGGACCATCCTTCCGTTTGACGCCTGCGGCGAGATCACCGTCCGCACCTGGGACGACTTTCTGGCCTTTCAGACCAACCCGGACTTTCTCGGGAAACTTATTCGTAAGTCGCCCCACGTGAACATCTTTTGCCAAACGTCCCCGTTGACATAGTTCACCCCTGACGTAGCCGACGGTGACAACTTCATCCAGCGGCCGATTCAGATCTTCCCCAACTACGAACACCTTGTGTATGGGCCTGGCATGACGGCGCTTGGCGGTACGGACGGTCTCAAGAAGGAGGATGTTCCTGGGGCGGAGTGAGTTGTAAAGGTGGAGGAAAAAGACAATGTATATAAAAAATAGAAATTCAAAAGCACCTGGTAGTGTGGCCCAGTCAGGACAGCTATTAAAACAAAATATCTCCCAAGAAACCATCCGACCATAAATCACACCCAAGACACCCTCGTCCAGTCCGACGTTGTCGACCGGAATACCCACATCGTGCGCGTGAAGAATATTTTCCATGGAGCATTGTCTGTGATTGTGCAGATAAAATTAAGGCGAGCACCTACAGGCTCAATTCAACATCGATGCGTATGTGGCTGTGCTGCCCAATGGCTGTCGCATTTTTTTGCACTTCTTCCCCCAATCGCCGCAGGGCATTAACCGCCGTCTTGGTTGGGCGGTTGGGCATACATCCAAGGCAGCTTTCTCAGTTCAGCCGCACGATGCGATCGCGCAATGTCCCAGAAAAAAAAAAAAAAAAAAACAGCAACTTTCCGACGACGGGATTCTGAGGTTCTTCGAGCCTAATAGCGAGCAAGACCAAAGACCAAACTCACAAACCCGGGTGCTTGAACTCAACCGCCATGAAAGGCTTTCGCAAGATACGGCAAAAATTGCGGGACGGGAAAGGCGGCGGGCGGGCACAGCCAGACGCCGCATCGGTGGCCGCGTCGGTGGCATCCTCCGCCCAGGGCAATAACGAAATCGACATTCGACAAGAGCAAGAGCGCTCCGGAGACAGCTTGGCCGATGCTGTTGATGGTATAGAGTTGTCGACATCGACGACCCAGTCGCCTTCGCTTTGGGACCGTGCATACGACGCCCTCGGAAAGGACAAGACAAAACTAGTCAAGGACTATGAAGAACTGCTCTCGAAGGAGGAGCAGATGGCGAGTGAGAGTACGTATTATCACTGACTGACACTGACCGACGCTTTGAAGTTGTATGTGGTAGATATTAACCAGTCCGTATTATAGATTCTACGTCAAATGAAACACAGCCTTTCCCACCACACAACGGAAGCCTTGGCCCCGACAGTGACAGTCCATCTCGCCAGGCCCAACTCGACACGGAAATCCAACGGCTGCAACAGATGGGTGACAAGAAAAGGGTGTACACGATTGGCCACCGGGAATTTGTCCTGACGGATCAAATTGCGCAAGCTGCAAAGCTGGTGTTGTGGGGCAAAGACTTGATCAGTGACGCAGTCCAGGCTTCACCAGCGGCGTCGATCGTGTGGTCCGGGGTCTGTCTTGTCCTGCCGCTGCTGACAAATGCCGCGACCGCAGCTGAAGCGAGGCGCGACGGGCTTGAGGATGCAACCGGCCGGATGCACTACTATCTCGCGCTGGAGCCTCTGCTTTACCGGCTGGGTGAAAATACAGACGTTCCCCGTGGTTTAATGTCGGCAGCAGAGAGTTATATCGTCGACCTTTACCAGCACATTCTCGATTTCCAAATCCGCACTATTTTGCGGTTCTACAACGGCCCCTTCAAGACCTACGTGAAAGACATCCTCCCATTGACCGACTGGGAGCAGATGGCACGCGACATCAAGACACGCGACGAGACGGTGACCAAATGTCTGCGCCAGATCAACGAGTTGGTGGCGAGGCAAGAACTGGAACGTCTTGACAAGACAAGCACGGAGATCCTCGAAGCGACAAAGGGGGTCCTCTCGGTCGTGACGCAGCAGCTCGCCGTCTCTGAAGAGATGCTCATACTAAAAAAAGAAGCCGCCCGGCAAAAGCTGTCTGACAAGCAACAAGAGTGTCTACAGCTGTTCCGTCTCACAAGCGGCGACAAAGACGTCACGTACGAGTGGTACAAAAACCGCGTGGAAGACCGCGTCGAGGGCACATGCCAGTGGTTCTTGACCCATCCCGATTTCAAGCAATGGCTGGAACAAGAGTCGGGGCCGTTGCTAGTCTCGGCCGATCCTGGCTGCGGAAAGTCAGTCTTGGCCCGGTATCTGATCGAACACGGACTGCCGCGATCGGCAACCATTTGCTACTTCTTTTTCAAAGACCAGGACCAGAATACCGTGCGCCAGGCGCTTTGCGCTTTGCTGCACCAGCTCTTCACCCAAATACCTGCTCTGATCGAGCACGCCATGCCAGCATATTCTACAAACGGAGACGGTCTGGTAGGTGTGACCGAATCGCTATGGAAGATCTTGGATAGCGCTACGCGAGATCCCCAGGCCGGACCGGTCATCATTGTACTGGATGCCCTGGACGAATGCGCCGAATTAGAATTTGGCAACCTTATACGGCATGTGAGGCACCAATCCCATAGTAGCCAGGCTGGCAATGTCAAGCTAAAGTTCCTTTTGACGAGCCGACCGTATAGCCAAATCGTGTCCGAGTTCAACGACCTGCTGGACGCTTTCCCCCGTGTTCATATCCCCGGCGAGGAACACTCTGAAGCGATCGGCCAGGAGGTCAACCTTGTCATCAAAGAGCGAGCCAATAAGTTAGCCAATCAGTTAAGGCTTTCAAGTACTATCCGGGACCATTTGACCGAGAAACTGCTTAAAATCCCACATCGCACATACCTCTGGGTGTATCTTGTGTTCGACCACTTAAAGATGAATGGCTTCAGAAAGACGGTAAAGGGTGCAGAATCGGCCATCACGGAGCTGCCGACGACTGTCAACGAGGCATATAATCAGATTCTGAACAGGTCCAAGGATCCCCAGAAGGCTCATAAAGCCCTGGCCATCATCTTGGCGGCAGAGCGACCGCTGACACTCTCGGAAATGAACGTCGCGGTGAATATACAGGACACAGACGAATCATTCCAGGATCTTGACTTGGAGGAAGACGAGGACTTCAAGTCAAGTTTGCGATCTTGGTGTGGATTGTTCATCTCCGTCCACCACGACAAGGTTTATTTTCTCCATCAAACTGCTCGAGAGTTTCTCCTGGACGACCTATCGTCATCAACTCAGGTTCCATCAGGTCTACAGTGGCATCGCTCCATCACTTACCCCCAGGCAGACGCCGTTCTTGCAGAGCAGTGCGTACTCTATCTCGACTTCTTCAACTCTGTGGAGTCTGACGACGACGTCGGCAGTAATGCCTTCTTGGATTATTCGGCCAGATATTGGGGCCTCCACTTCCGCGAGGCCGGTATTGCCGAAAATGCCCCTATAATACCTCCTGCTCTGAGGATCTCCAGTCCGGATTCAATGAGTTATTCGGCATGGTCAGGGATTTATTGGGAGGTTACGTATATGGAGACGCCCAGCGATTGGACAAGTATTTTCGTATCGTCGTATTTTGGACTCGAAGCTGTTATCAAACTGCTGCTGGCGACAGGCAAGTTCGATGCCGACTCGAAGGATACCAATGGTCGGACGCCGCTGTCATGGGCCGCCAAGGGAGGGTATGAGGCTGTTGTCAAACTGCTGTTGGCGACAGGTAACGTCGATGTCGACTCGAAGGATAAGTATGGTCAAACGCCGTTGTCATCGGCTGCCGCGCAAGGGCATGAGGCTGTTGTTAAGTTGCTGTTAGCAACGGGAAAGGTCGATGCCGACTCGAAAGATAATTTTAATCGGACGCCGCTGTCATGGGCAGTCGCGAATGGGTACGAGGCTGTTGTCAAGCTGCTGTTAGACACAGTGAAGGTCGATGCCGACTCGAAAGATAATTTTAATCGGACGCCGCTGTCATGGGCTGTCGCGGGAGGGAATGAGGCTATTGTTAAGCTGTTGCAAGGCCAGCTAGGCATATAGTAGAAAGCGAAGGGTGACCTGGCACTTTGTTGCATAAACGGTCTCGGGAAGCGACACAGAAGAGTGGGTGGTTGAATACAAAAAGAGTCTAAATGGGGAACGAATTTATACCAAGAAAAGTATAAGAGCAGATCGTACTGTGACCCAGTCAGGACAGCCAGTAAAACAAGATATCTCCCAAGAAATCATCCAAATAAAATCACCATCTTAGATTTAAGACACCACAACAAGACACAAGACAGCAGACTGGGCTTTATCCTAATCACTCATCAACATCAATGACATTAAGCTTATTGCAATGTGCGATTAATATTTTGTTATGTAGAGTTTACTTAAAGATAAAAATAGTCACCACTATCAAGCAATGAGAGAAATCAGCTTACACCATGTTATCTCCTCTCCTCTCCTTTCCTTCTTCTCCTCCTCAAAATACCTTCTGCTTGGTATAAGATCCACCAACTCCTTTTCCTTTTTTCTCTCTTGATTCCTCGGTCGTTATTCACGTCATTATTTAATTGTTCATTGTTATCGTTTTTTGTCCATCCTCAAGTATTAATTTGATTTTCTTTTCCTCCTACTGTTGCCATTGTCTTAGTCCATCACCGTCTCCCTCTCCTCCACTGAAAATGCTTTCAGTTTAATATAACATCCTCCGCCTCGATCGTCTACCCACCTGGAGGACGGAAAAGGTAGTAAAGACGGCTTTGCCGTCTTCTTCACTTCTTTGGAGCATAAACCATCACCTCCAAGCCACCCTCAAACGGCACCGTCGTATCAATAAAGCCACTGTTTGGCGCCCGCACATAGTCCAAAAACGCCTTATAGCTGTCCTTGGCCATGACGGTGTTGTCGGCAATGATCATAGCGCCGTGGCGCAGGTGTGGCTGGACGAGCTTGAGCGTGGGCAGAGCCATAGGGGTCCAGACTGTGTTGTTAGCCGGGAACAAAATGATTCACACAAGGGAAAGGCACTTACTATCCAAGAGAAGAAAGTCGACGTCGGCCAGGTCCGTCTTCAAAGTCTCCCTCAGATCGCCCACTCTGAGGTCGATCGCTTTCACAACATCCTCGCCGCACTGCTGCCAGTGCTCGCGGGCGCGGTCAGCCTTGGTCGGTTCGTGTTCAGTGGCGACCACCTTGGGCGTCTTTCCACTGACTTTGGCATTCGCGTTCGCCGCCAGCGCCAGGTAGATTGTGCTCACGCCAAACGACGTGCCTGCTTCCACAATCGTGGTGGCGCCCGTCGCCCGCAGCAGCTGGTAAATGTAGTGCGCCTTGTCCTCGTCGAGCGCGATAAACTTGTCGCGCATCACCTCGTGGATCGACGCCTTGTTGTAGTCGTCGCGGGTGATGGACTCTTCCTGTGCCTTGCTTTCAGCGTGCAGCCGTGTCAGCAAGGCACGGATGTGCTCCGGCTCGTCGCGGATGGCAGTGTTGGACATGATGGAGTTGGGGGAGTTGTAGGAGGGGAGTTAGTTATGGTGATGGTGATGGTGATGTTAGTGACAATTTTGACAATCGAGGAGATATCAGATTAAATAGAGATTGAACAAGTTTACCACCTTGTAAATAGATCTGTCCTTTGACTCATTAAATACCAGGACGTCAACTCACGTCGTCATGCCGGGAGATGCTCGAAAGCGGAGCTGCAGCTTGTCCACTGCGGGGACTGGGGCAGCGGAATTGACGCCGTTCACTGGCGCCCAATAACACTCACTGACAGCCACTAACATCCACTGATGCCCACTGATGCCATCCCGATGCCGCTAAACCGTAAATCGGCACCTGCAACCACCTGCGTCACTAGAACCTCCTAGAGGAGAAAGTATTTCTCCGCTGCCTGCCGTGTGGATGTGACTACAACTGTCAACAGCCATGTTTATGAGATCAGATACATTGTGACTACACCAAAGACGTTTAAAGTACCTGAAACTATCCCAAAAGGGTCCCAAAGGACACTCAAACGGCTCGGAATCGTACAGCTCTCCCCGTCCTCCGCTTCTCCGTCCATACGAGTCACACTCTGTAGTGGAAAAAAGGTTGCTCAAGGACGACTCTTGAAGCATGAATGGACAGTCACGATGCTTGATTTGACCACATTACATAATTACATGGGATTTACTTTCACAGAGAAGTTTATCCTGGTAAGGCTGGAGTGTTTGTATTAGTCGATTTGGAAAGGACAGTAAAAGCTTAGCTAGATGTACTTTGAGAACTGGAGAAAGATATTAAACTAAATCAAAATGATATACAAGAACAGCCGGAGAAGACATATCTCTTCCCGATTTAATGAATGTAGAAGCTGAGAGACTGGAGAGGCTGTCACACATTTTGGGTTGGATACCAGACAGCAGGGAATCAAATCCCGGGGCGGGTGTGCTACGCCAAAACAGGATGTAGCTTCACGAGGAGATGGAAATCACAAGGACAAAACAACTCAAAGGCAACGCAAGACAGTGCAAAGACAAATGAAAGTTGGCATTTCAATGATAGAACAAAAGTAAAGAACAAAGAAAACGGCTCAAACAATCTCGGGATAGGGATAAGCCATCAAAACGCCTCGCTGCACAAATTTGCGTATACATAACGAGGTGGAAAGGAAACAAAAGAAGAAAACTCGGCAGCTCGGCAGCTCAAATCAACGCACTCAACAATGAAAATGAACATGAACATGAACAAATGAAAATCAAAACAAAAGAAAAGAAGAGAAAACAAAGAAATAAATCAAAATCGAACCATGCTGCACGCTCATGCTGACACCCACCATCAATCAATCCCGTCTCAATACAGCCCCTTCACTCTTCTCTGTTTGATCCTGCATCTCCGTCTCACTCTTCCGCTCTCAAATAAAGTTCTCCGTCTCCTTTGGTGCATCCGTGCCGTCTGCAGCGTCAGCCTTGGTCGCGGCAGTTGTAGTAGTAGCAGGAGCGCTCGCAGCAGTAGCGCCGGCTGTGTCCGTAGCCGTAGTGTCCGTAGGATCCGTCTCCTTGTCGTCTTTGTCATCCTCCTCCTTCCCCTTGGCAGGCGACGACGCCACCAGCTCGTCCAGCGACGTGTGGATGACTGTCGTGTCAGCAGCCTCGTCGTATTCGTCGTCGTCGTCGGCTGCTGCTGCTGCAGGACCGGCGGCCTCATTGTCGGTGTCGGCTGGCGTATCTGCTGGCGTCGCCACCTGTGTAGTCGGCCCCGCCGTCGAGGTGCTCGCGCTCGTCACCGCGCTCTCGCTGCCGCCATACAGAACAACGCTGTCGTGGCTGTTGGCCCGCATCATTTCGATGCCCAGCTTGGAGGAAGGGAGCATCGACTTGGTGCGGAAGTGTTGGCGGGCGGCAGACCCAGCGCTCGGTGGCTGTTGTCCTGTGCCGGCGGAGGAGGCGGCCTGACGACCTCCACTCCCACTGCTGGAGCCACTACTGTTGGTCAACGTGTTCGTCAGCCCCAGCCCCAGCTCGTCGTCCTCGTCGTCGGCCGAGTCAATGTTGCTGTTGTTGCTGTCGAGCCGGCGCTTCTCGATCGCCTCGCGCTTGGCCCGCAGCTTTTCGAGTGAGCGCTGCGGGAGGGGGACCGGAACAGGCACAGGCGAGTGCATGGCCAAATTAACAGGGACCGACACGCGCGTCTGCTCGTCAGAGGGAATGGGCGGCAGTGGTTTGTCGTTTCCAGTCTTGGACTCCACCTCCTTCTCCTTCTCCTTTGGCGCCTCCTTGTACTCCTGGATGCCCAGCCCGCTGTCGTCCCAGTCGCCCGTCGCCTTGCGGTTCGCAATCATGGGAATGTCGTCTGTCGTCAGCGACATGGTCTCGGACGAGTCGCCAAACAGGCTCGACCCGATCGAGTCGCCCCGGCTCGATCCGCGGAAACTGCTGCCCGGCCGGTGCGGGAAGATGGACGACCCGGACGTCGGGCTGTCCTCGAGGCGGACGTCTTGGCGAAGACCCGAAGGGGCGGGGTGGGCCAGCGACAAGGATGGCGACGACCCTTGGCCCGGCGGCTTCCAGTGGCACAGGCTGGCCAGCACCTCGGTCAGCTTGGACGAGCTAATGGGCTTCTCAATCAGCGAGTCAAAGTGCTGCCGCGCCTGCAGCTCCTTCAGGTAGGCCGTAATCGCCACGATCGGCGTCTGCGAGTTCGTGTTGGTCGTGTCCCGGATCATGCGCGCCACGTCCGCACCGCTGATCTGCGGCAGCTTGTATTCCATAAATATCACGTCGAACTTGATGTCGCTCATTGCGTACCGCACCGCCTCGGGGCCGCTAGCCGCCGAGATGGTGCGGCAGCGCAGCTTCTCGAGCAACTTCTCCATGACCATGCGCGAGACTGGATGGTCCTCGCAGATCAGCACGTCCAGCGGACGGAACACGGGCCCGCTGTCAATCGCAATTTGGGACATGCGGCGAGAAGACTGGCGGCGTCGTTGTACCCTCAAGAGCAGCGCATTCGCCTTGTCGCCCTCATTGTCCGACGACGACGGTGACATGTCAAACACCTGGCTGCGCCGGTTGCGGTGGTGGCTCAGGTTCAGAATGTCCGCCGCCACCGGGCTGCCCTCTTGCGAGCCCACCGTCAGCGACCGGGATCGGCTCGTCGGGTTGCTCGACTGCCGCGGCGTCGACAGGCCCTTTTGCGGTGACAAGGGCAATGTCGGCGGGGCGCCGCCGCGGCCCTTGACGGGCGACGACACGCCGACCGTCGTCGCGGCCTTTTGCAGGCTGGGCGGCACGCGGGGGATCTCGATGAGTGGGTTGCCAGGTTGGTTCTGAAGGCCACTGCCGCCCGACGTGGCCGGCGGCAGCAGGCTCATGCCGTTGGACACCTTGCGCCGGCCGTCAGGCGCCGCATGGAACGACACCAGCAGCGGCGACGATGGCTGCGACACGCGGCTGGGCGACGAGTTGGCCTGGCTCAGCCCGGATGGTGACTGCGGCCGCTGCGACGCCTTGGCGTTGGAGAGCGTGCGCTGGATCTGCGGGTTGGTCGCGGAGGCGGGCGTGGGCAGGACGGGGCTCCCTTCCAAAACAGGGCTGGGCGAGGCCATGGTGCTGGCACTGCCGCCGCTCGAGCCGCCTGCTGCGGGCGGTGCCTGCTTGTTCTGCGCGGCAAACGCCTCGGCCCGCAGCTTCTGGATCACGTCCTTGTTGGCCTTTTCGAGCACCGGCAGGTTCTTGAACGCAAAGCTGCCAAAGTCGTCCGTGACGACGGGCTCACTTAAACGCCGGCTCTTGAGGTCGCGCACGTGCGGCGGGATGTGCAGCGGCATCAGCCCGCGCTTCATCGAGTTGGCCTGCGCCTGCGACCGCACCCGCGACAGCGCGTCGTGCGGCCGGTCGACGTATTCCGTGGAGGGCGCGCTCGTCGACGTCGACGGGTCCTCGACTTCCTCGGTGAACGACTGCAGCGTGGCGCCGCGCGTGTCGAAATACTCTGTGTCCTCGGGGTTCTCGAGCGCCGGCACAAACTGCGCCTCGTCCTGCAGCAGCGTGTCCCACTTGAGGTCCTCAAACCACGGGTGGCTGCGGATCTCCTCGCCGCCCGACGCGAACTTTTCGTCGCGGTTCGCGCCCAGTCTCATATGCGGGTCCATGCACAGCAGCTTGTTGATCAGGTCCTTGGCTTCATCAGACACATCGTCGTCCATCGGGTCGTCGGGCCAGTGGATCCGCCGCGCCAGAATGTTCTCAAACACCTGCTCGGCCTCGCCCGCATTGAAGGGCGGAATCCCGTACAAGAACTCAAACATAATGCAGCCCACCGACCACCAATCGCTCGTCTCGTCCTGCGGCTCGCCCTTGATCGTCTCCGGCGCCAGGTAGTCGGGCGTGCCCACGAAGCGCCGGTTGGTGTCTTCGGGGTCGAACAGCGCCCAGTTGGGCGGCGGCATGCTGGACTGGGGGGGTGTCCCTTTGTTTTGGGGCTCAGGCCCACTACTGCTATTCTGTGTGGTAGTCGTCTGTAGCGACGGCAGGTCGGGCGATCCGCTGCCGTCGACACTCTCGGCGGCGATGGCGTCGTTGTGCTGCGGCGAGTGGATGACGGGCGGGAGAGACGCCGACGTCACGTCGGTCAGCGACAGGTTGCTGATCATGTTGCTCAGCGCGTCGCTGCCGCCGCTGTCGCTGCGCTGGCCCGAGACGCGGCGGTCGTGTGGTAAGTTATTGTGGTTGCTCAAATTAAAGTAGGACGGCTGGCCGAAGCTGCCGACCGAGTCGCTGGGTGTCATCTGCGGCGTGCCGCCGGGTGAGTGCCCGCTCAGGTTGTGCAGGTCGAGTGATGCAGAGCGGGACGAGGTTATCGACGCCGAGCGGGCAAAGGGGCCTTGCTTGAGCAGGTCGGGCACGGGCTCCGAGGCGGTGCTGTTCAGCGCGCGCTTCTGACGACCGATCAAACCCATGCGGGACAGACCGAAATCGGTTAATTTCAAATGGCCCTTTTGGTCGATCAAAAGATTGTCGGGCTTCAGATCACGATGCACGATGCCGCGGCTGTGCAGGTGCTCGACGCCCAGGACGACCTCGCCCAGGTACTTCTTGACCCACTCCTCGGGCAGACAGCCCAGCACTTTGGTGAGCGACGCACAGTCGCCGCCGTTCAGGTACTCCATGACCAGATACAGGTAGTCCTTGCTCGAGAACGTCCAGTACAGCTTGGCCACAAAGTCGCTCTCGCCCTGCCACATCATGATCGCCCGCTCCGCCTTGACGTTGGTGACCTGGTTCTTGGCCACCATGTCGGCTTTCTTCAGGACTTTGATGGCAAAGTACTCGCCCGTCGACTTCTTTTTCGACAGGTACACACTGCCAAAGGCGCCCTTGCTGATGGGCTTGATGACCTCAAAGTCCTTGATGGACGGCGGCACAGCACGGGCCATGGGCGCGGCGCCAATGGCGGCACTCAGCCGCGGCGACGACGGCGCCTGACGTGCAGAGAAGTCGCCGGCGGCAGACAGCGAGATGGACGACTGCCGGCGGTGGTGGTGCAGCTGGTGGTGATGGTTGTGGTTGTGGTGGGACTGCGACTGGAACGAGTGCTGCGCCGTCATGTATGGTGAGCCAAACTCGCTCGTCGGCAGCATGGGCGATGCTTCAGGCGAGGCCATGCCGTCGGGCGGGAAGGGTATGCTTCGTGGTTTCGAGATACGGAGAGGGGAGGATGGTGCCTGGCCGGTGGCTCGGGATGGAGACTCTTGCCGGCGTGGTGACTCGGTGCCTGACAAGATCAAACTTCGTCGCTGGTGCTGGCGAGAGCTGGCTTGGCGGCGGAGGTCGCCGAATTCGGAAATGGGCGATTCGGTGCGTGGTGGCGGCCGCGACGCCAGAGACGACGAGCGCATGCTGCCGTCGCTGTCGCCGGCGTCGCTCTCAAAGAGCATCGATCCACGGCGCGAGTCGCGGCGGCCGGGGATGCCAATCGCGCCCGTCGTGCCCCGGTTCGATTTGGGCGTTGGGCATTCGGACGGGCTGCCCGACACTTGGGAGTTGGTGCCAGTGGCATGGGACAGTCGGCGGTCGTCGGGGTTGTCGCTGATCTTGGCCTTTTCGAGGGCCATGGCGAGGGTGGACGGCGCGTCAAAGGAGCCTACAAAGAAACCCTCTTCAAAAGTGGGCGGCTCCGACTCGCCGTCCATGGCCGGGATCTGCGCCATCTGGGCCATGTCGTCCTCGTCCTCCTCGTCTTCGGTCGAGTCGCTAAGCCGGCCGGCTGCAATCTTGGCGGCCTTGCGCATGGCGCCGTCGATACAATCTTGGACGATGACGGCAAACTCGACCCGAATCCGCTCGGCATACTCAATGACACGGCGGTGGCGCAGGACGGTCTCGACCTTGGCCTTGGCCACCTTTTCGGTGTCGGCACACAGCAGCGCCAGCCCCTGCTCCTGCTCCAGCGTGTTGTTGCTTGGCGACTGCCACTGTGCGACCTGCGAGATGCGCGACTCGGACTGGGGCGACTGCGTGCGCAGTTCGCCAGGTGCCTGGGACGAGGACGACTCCTTGATGGCGGGCGTGCTGATCTCGATGGCCGTGTCGCACAGATCGAGCAGCAGCTCGACGATGCGGGCCTGTGGCCGTCGGATGGCGAAAGAGCGGCCGCGTGCATGGCCAAAGCCCGACGAGCGGTCGCGCGAACGGCCGGCCGCGGGCGAGGGAGAAGATGTCGCCGATGAAGACGAGGGCGACGAGAGAGGCGGGCCAATGGGCATGCCCTTGTATTCGGCGACGAGGAGTGGAGAGGAGTCGCCGCTGCCGCTGCCGCCTGTCAGAGAACGGCTCTTGCGTGCCTCGAGGGCGTCGAGCACCTTGACGATAGCGTGGCGGTGCTCGGTCAGGCTCTCTTGCGCCATCTGGACGTCCATTTCGGCGGTGTGTTCCTGCAGGCACAGATCGGTGTGCTTCTCGAACCACCAGGGCGGGATCTGGCGCTCGCATATGCGGCAGAGAACAGGCTGTGGTGGCGGGTGTTCCTTGTCGTCGTCGAGGCCGTGCTCGGCGAGCTGTGTGAGGTAGCTGGCGAGGATCTCGGCGCCCGAGCCCAGCGAGTTGACGATGAGCGGCGGCAGGTTGATCTTGATCTCGCGCGGCGCGATCCACGGCCGGATCATCCACATGGTGTGGCTCTCGTTGCCGGACGCCGTGTCGTAGACCATGATGCCCTGGGCCTCGAGGTCGATTGTGTTGGCGTCCGTGTCGACAGACTCGGGGAGTTCAGGACTTTCGGTTTCGGTTTCATTTTCGGTTTCTGTTGTATCTGTTTCTGTTGGGTCATCATCGCCCCTCAGTGATGCATCAGCCGGCAACAGCTTTGACAGGGCGCCGAGCCGCATGGTGAACCGCACAATCTGGCTGCGGGAGTCGTCCTTCTTCATAAACTTGATCACGTCGGCAAAGACGGCCTTGTTGTCGCCCACGACCAGGTCAGCAACGGCCGTGCCCTGGACGGCCTCGACGGGCGTGCCGAGCACGTCGACCCACGAGGGGCTGACCCAGCGGATGGTGCCGTCCAGGTTCAGGTCCATAAAGACATTGAGCGTCTGCTCGGCGGCCTCGCGCAGCTCGTCGCGCTCTTCCCGGATGTCCTCGCTCAGCGACCGCTGCATGATGCCGGCCGACTCGCGCAGCGACGTTATCGCTGGCGGGGCGAGCATGTTGGGGTCGGGTTGTGTCTGGTCCATGGTGGACGTGGTCGGGTCAGGTCATAAGACGCGTAAAGTGATCGTGATTGTGACGGGGGATCTAGATCTAGATCGAGTCGATCGAAGGAGGGGTTTCGGATGTAGGGCGTTGAATGCTGAATGTCGGCGGCTCGGCGATCGAAAAGGATGTACTATCAGGGGTCCGCCGACGGCGTCACTTCGCCTTCACCGGCAGACGCCGTGGTGTCGGTGTTGGTCCGTACTGTCGGTCCAGTCGTCGTCCTGTCGAGAAGTTTCACGACTCTCTCAATAGACACAGTCTGGCTATCGTCTGGCACAGAGCCAGAGCTAGAGCACCACCAAACCCCCAGACATATCGAGAAAGGCCGGCGGCCGGGGAGGTGAAGGTCGTGGCTGCAATTGTCGCCGTCGTTGTCGTCGTCGTCGTCGTCTCAATCGACCTTCCGCGTCTCGTCTTGTCGTCGTGTCTTTGCCCGTGAATTGTCGATTTGGTGGCAGTACGGAAGTACAGTGGATTGGGACGCTGGAAGACAGGACTGTCACGGCGGTTGTCTGACAGTGGGCAGGGAGAAAGTGAGAGGCGGAATTCGAGGATCGAGAGTTGAACGGAGAGAGGGACGTCGTCGTCGTCGTCGTCGTCGTCGTCGTCTAGAATGAGGAATGGACAGGGATTTGAAACTTTTCAACTGTCGACTTTTTTTTGGTCTTTTGCCGTTTTGCTTCTGGGTGTTCTGGGTCTCTTTGGCGTTTTGGTGCTTTGGTGGTTTGGTGTTTCGCTGTAGTGGCCTGGTCGCGGCAAAGAAGCTGCTGATGGGGGCCGGAAGGGGAAAGCACGCGGGGAGGGGGGAGCCGCTAATTGGGAAGGCGGCACTGGAGGAATGGGGAGAGACAGGCGAGACAAGAGAGAAACGAGTGAGAGGAACAAAAGACGCAAGAGAGAAGGAGCGAGACAGCAAAATCTCGAAAATTGTCAGGAACAACCCGACGATACACCAATTCCCGTACGAAAAAGGAAAGTATGCAAATAAGGGAAGGAGCACTCAATGCGTGAAAAGGGCACGAGAAATACTAATATTCTCGGAATAAAAAAGCAAAGAAACAATTAAAGTCGCGAAACAACTAAACGGTAAACAAGGGAGACTAACGTGAGAATGTCTGAAGGCGATCCAGAAGCTACACCAAGAAGCCAAAAGCCAAAGACAGGTGCCGTGGCTCCGTCTCGCCGCGGTGGATCTGTCACGAGGCCTGTGAATTTAGGGATTAAGTGACGGACTACGAGACAGGGAAAGAGCGACTGGTGACAGAAAGACAGAGACAGAAAAACGACGGCGCACAATGTCTTACTCGTGCTCCGCACGCTGCACAGTGCATGCGTGCCCCAAAACGGTGGCTTACTCCGTCAGGACCGTCAAAACCGAAAATACCCAAATACCACCAAAATGCCACCAAAAATACCACGCATTGCTGGTCAAAGGGACGGGGGCGGGCAGGCTAAACAGCCCACCTGATGCGCCATGTGACCAATCAGAGCACGCCGAACAAGGTCAGGGATTAAGCGGCAGGGGAGTGGGAAAGAGGAAAGAGCAAAGGATGAGGATGTGGACTGCAGACTGCAGACTGCAGGCACGATGGAAGGGAGAAACGAAAGACGAAAGGACCAGGAAAGAACAAAGTGGACGACAAGGAAACTGCAGTGGACATGGGCGGACCGATGCAGGGAAGGAGCGAGTGAATGATAAATGAGAAACAGAAAGAACAAACCCAACTAGGATCATAGGGAAGGACCGTTTTCTTCTTTCTTCTCTCTCCCTCATCACTAAAATCTACCGTTACGGAGTACGCGAGAAAAACAAAAACGACAGGATCAAATCCCCTGCAAACGTGACTGTTTTTGTTTGTTTTTCTTCTTCTTTTTCTTTTCTGCAGCTTCTCTTGGCTTTTTTAATTTCTCAAAATAATGCACAAATGCACAATGCACGACTACACGACTGCACTCCTCGTCTGCAGTCCAACACTGTGTCTTCCGTTAATAGGCTGTTTGTTTGTTTCCTGCAGTCTGCAGATGACGCCGAGCGGGGTCGAGGAAAGAGCAGAGTGAGAGTAATAACTGTCGCGTTATCACAACAAACTGTCTGTGAGTATGAACGTGTGAGTCAGTGCACGTGTTGCGTCACGTGTTTCTTATGAGACGGGATTTCACCACATCGACAAGAAACATTGTATATTCAGAATAGGAAGAGAATATAAAGAAACAAAACAAGAACAGCATAAGCCCGTCCCCGAATACCGCTGCTCTACCTCTATGGTCAACACATTCTTTCTGTCCGGTGGTCTGAAATATATCTCATCAGTTGTCACACGCACCTCGACTTCGTGTGTCACCAGCTATGACACCCTCTGTTTTTATATTTTTGGAAGTTTATTTAGACATTTTGATTACTTGGTATCCTGGATTTTATCCCAAAATAATGTCCAGAATATCTTGAAAACATCTCTCGGACGGGTCATAAACATGAGCCAGCCTTGAAATCGCCTCTTGGAGCTAGCGGCGACAAAACAGCCCAAAACAGCCTGTGGCGTCTTACCTCCACTGTAATGCGATTTTACTTAGGGACCCTGGGGCCGTAGCTCACCCGCCGCCTGGAAGGGTCTCGAATTGCTTAGCACAAGGCAGGCAGCAGCCGCCCTATTCCTGACCTGTTGACTGTTAGGCCGAACAGCTCTCAGCCGCGCCCCACCACTCTACCTTACGTCGTCACTCCCTAACTCTTATCCCATCGACCTTGCCTCGTGCCTTCCATCTACGTGACCAGTCCCAACTTCCACCTAAACTTGTCATCGACCATTTTTCTCGACTTTCTTCTTTTCTGCATCTCGACATTTCACGTCCTTTTGTCGCCCTTCTTCTTGTCCAACACACCCTCCCTCCCCGTCATCCCCGCCGACCTTATCTTGCCCCACTATCCCACTATGGCCCTGCGGCCACTCCGGATCCTCTGCTTCGGCGACTCTCTGACGGCGGGCTACACGCAGGACGGCCTGGAATACCATCCCTACCACATTGTGCTGAAAGAAAAGCTCAAGGAGGCCTTTCCCGGCCTGCAGGTCGAGATCGAGGCGGACGGCATGGACGGCGGGCTCACACAGCACTACTCGAACCGCTTGCGGACCATCTACCGCGATCGACGCTTACCACTGGACAGCATCTTCGACTGGGTCATTGTGCTGGGCGGCACCAACGACCTGGCGATTAACGCGCGCCCAGAGTCCATCTTTGAGCACCTGGAGCGGGCCTGGTCCTTTGCCATGATGCGCAAGACCAAGGTGCTCGCCCTCACCGTGCCTGAGCTGGCCATTCTGTCGCAGCCCGGCGGACCCATCAACCGCATCGTCCAGCGCCGCAACGAGCTCAACTCCTTGATCATGGGGTACACGAGTCCTTTATTGTAAGTCATCCCGTCAACTCCCATCACCTGCTATGCATTCTGACGTTGTAGCCACGCCTTCGACTTCACATCCGCCTTCTCCTTCAAGGCCATGGCCGACGTCGACCGCCGCCACTACTGGGACGACGCCGTCCACTTCTCGCCCGCCGGCTACAAGCGCATGGGCGAGTTGGTCGCCGACGCTCTTGTCGGTATCCTCAAGGCGGAAGAGGACGCTGCCGCCGGCCCCGAGCGCACCACCCTTTCGACCGTCCACCCGCGCAAACGCAAAATGTTCCCCGACGACGACGCCAGCTTTGACGAGGAAAAGGGCGCGGCCGACGAGCTGCGGCACGGCTATGTTGTCGTGCGGCGGGTGGATCTAGACTAGGTGTGGTGTGGTGTCGATGGCGTTCATTTTTTTTCTCTTCTTCTGCTGGATACTGCTTTCTTTTCTTTTCTTTCTTTCTGATTACTGCCTGCATAAAGGATACCCGCAAGGCCCCACGTGACACGACCGGAGTTCTTGCACTGGATTTGGATATTGACTGTTATTTACTCGTTACTGATTACTGGATACCGGTTACTGGGCTGCTCATTTTGCTACTGCATTGCCAGGTACAGCAATATAGATAGATTACTTAGATACATCTAACACTTTTATTTATTGTCCATCTAACGACAGCGCTCAAACATGAAAGAAACAGAAACATAAGAACAATCATAATAAACATAAACATAAGGGCGGACAGATACACTGTCGCCCGCCATAACGCCATCATATGCAACTGCATGACACTCGCCTCATTCATCAACAGTCCTCTCCTCTTCTCTCCCCTTTCTTCAAAATGCCTTCGGCCTAGTATGAAATCCTCCGCCTCCCGCCAGGGAGGCGGAGGTAGGAGTGGGAGTGGTCCTGTTCACATGGCCTTCGGCGATGTTCTCATGCAGCCAAGTTCTGCGCGACAAACCCCGGATACACCTGCTGCAGCTGGTTCGAAATGCCCTCAACCTCCTCGGCCAGGGCCTGCACATTGGCGTCCCACTGCCGCAGCTCCTTGTCGACGGCGCCCTCGGTGCGGCCACTGCCCGTCTCGCCCGACGCCTCGCCGCCCTCGAACCAGACATACCCATCAATCTGGTCGATGCGGCCGACCAGCCGGCCCTGCTCGACCATGCGCGCCGTCGTTTCTTCGGCCTTAGCTGCGTCCAACCCCAAGAGGGTAGCCAAGTTTTGGAGGGGAATGTTGCGGTACAGCAGGGACACTCCTAGCAAATTGTGCTCCACAACCGCCTTGGCCAGCACCGTCGACCCGTCGGCCGTCGTGGCCAGCTGGTGCGGCTGCAGGCTCTTGGCGAACTTGTCGACCTCGGCGGGCGTGAGCAGGCGGTTCAGGAACATCTTTTCGAGAATCGAATACTCGTCAGTGAGGCTGGAAGCACGGTCATCCTTGTAGAGTCTCCCCAAGACCCGACTCCGACTGGGACCGGCCGGCGCCAGGATCGCGCACTTGATGGCCATGCTCAGCGTGTGCAGCCGCTCTTCCTCCGCAACGGCCGGGCTGTAGCTTATGTCGTGGTACGCCGTGCTGGCCGCCAGAAACTCGCGCTTGGCGTCGTTGATGCGCGCCTGGGAGAGCTTGAAATGCAGATTGAGCTCCTGGTCGTGCACATCAAAGATGACGCTCTTCAGCTTGTTGAGGTACGACTCGGCCGCCGTGCTGTCGTCCACTTCCAAGTAGTCCCGCACAATTCTGACCCAGACCCGCACCTTATCCTCCTGGCTCACCCGCCGCTGGCTGCTGTCCAGCGGAATGCACGCCAGCCGCTTCGCCGCCGCCGCGTAGTCCTCGTCGTTCTCGTGCGCCGTCGCCACCAGGTCGTACAGCGCCGCCGACTGCTCGAGCAGGCTCGTGTGCTGTGATGCGCTCTCAATCTTTTGCAGCACATGGTCGCCCACGCCGATCCAGACCTCGTCCGACCCGGCCTTGTCGTAACACCTCAGCGTGGCCACCAGCTTGTCCAGCACCTGCCGCGCCGCCACAATGCCGAGCGACCGCGAGAACACGGCATCGCCAATCGCGTTGAGATCGGCCTGGATGGTCGAGGGACCAGACAGCGTCTGAAAGTCGCGGAGAATGTCGAGGAGCGGCGTCGCTGGATCCTTGGCGTCGCCGTCGACCGCCGCCAGCCGCTCGGCCACCTTGCTCGAGACTGACATGGTGTGTGTGGGGAAGAGTCTGACAGTTCGATTGATCCCGATCGTATAGTGAAAGGATTGTCGGTATTGGTGCGGTCGGAGGTCTCGAACGTGGTCGTCAACAGTCAATCTGGGGTTGTCGTGTTTGTTGTGAGGTCTAGGCGGCAGGCGACAAGCGACAGCTTCCCCACCTCACGCACTCCTACGTCGTGCCCGATAAGATAAGAGGTGAGGAGGGGCCCCCTAAAACAACAGTTTAGCGTGTCAGCCCGCTAATATTACAGTGCGCACTTACAAGCGTGGATTTGAATCATGACAAGAACCTCATCACCCGTCAACAGCCATGTTGATGTTGAAGTCTGGACAATCTTCCATTTATGGGACACTCTATTTTGCACGTAGTTGTCTGTATTTTTTGTATCATATTCTCAAGCTGCTTAAGTGGTTTAATTTTTAAGTTATAATTTTTTTCACAATTTATTTCACGTTTTTAGTATTCTTTTCAATTCAGCGAATATATAAACAGAATTGAAAACTTACAGAAAACTACCAGTACCCATAAGCACCTTGAAATAACAAAAGATGCTATTGAATTCAACGAAAACACTCTGGCTTGTTCTTCGAAGCATTAACAATTCATCGTTGGCACAAAACTCCGCGGAATGTCACCATATGCCTTGTGATACTTTACATCAAATATTGACATCAGATGCCAAGTGAGATGAGAACAGGAAAGAATATCATTATTCATATTACCATAGGGCCGACCATGACACATGCCTTACCATGCTACGCTATCATACAAATAGAAACATTACTAACAATGCTAACGGAAAACCCATGCAGAATCTCCTCAGAATCTCACCAAGACGGCCAAATGTAGCCGCTGACCATACTCAGTACGGCGTAGGATGTAAGCATACTTGTGGCCGTAGTGCATCTCCCCTTCCCCTGATGCTTACTGCTCCTTTTCATCTCCAGCCGGCTTTATTGTGCCTCCTCATTTTAGAGCCGACTTCTCTGCCAGACGATCGGCTGCCCACTCCAGCCGCTTCTGCTCGAGCCACTCGCCCTTCTCGACCCACCGTGCCTCGAGCCACTTGGCCAGCTCTTCGTCGGTCGAGGGCAGCTCGATCAGCGGGAACCGCCGGACGTGGACGTGGAAGCGGTAGCCCTCGCCTCCTTTTTCTAGGGGGGTACTCAAACGCGGCACGCTCATCGTCTCCCACATGCTAGGCGGGGAGCGGAACTCGTCGCCCTTTTGGTACGCAATGGCCAGGTCGTAGACGGCCTTGACGTGCGGCGCCTTGCGGAGGTGCTTGACGGTCGTGACAAAGCCTTTTGTGCGGGGGTACAGCAGGCCCAGCGGCTGCGGGCGGTCGTTTTCGGCACACCACTTTTGGGAGTCCTCGTATTTCTTTTCTGTGAATCGCGTCGCCTCGGAAAAGCTGACGAGCCACGTCGGCCACTGGCGGTCGACAATGCCCGAGAACACGCGGTCCAGCTCCTTCTGGTCCTTGTCCCAGCGCCGGCTGATCAGCGGCATGCCCATTGCCCACAGGCCCCAGCCCAGGAAGGGCACCCATCTGAGTTGCGTCTTGGCAAAGTAGCGGCAACGGCCGAGCATCCCCTTTTGGAGGGCCAAAGTCTGCACCATGTAAAAGTCGCACCAGCTGACATGGTTGGCCACGACAATGGCCGACTCCTTTTGGGGGAGCACATCGCCCGAGACGGTGATAACGCCGCCGTTGGCCGTTGCGAAAATGGCCTGGATCCAGGCCCAGCCGGAGTGCGCAATCGCCGACGAGAGGTTGTAGCAGAGATCGGGCGCGGCTGGATACAGCGGGAGAAGGGCCGAGATAAGGATGTCCCCAATAAAGATCCAGAGCAGCCAGGGCAGGCAGATGAGGATGCCCCGCAGGTGGTCGAGAGACGAGGCCATTGTAGTTGATGGCGAGTAGGAAAGTCGGCGATGAAGAACGTAGGAAGGATATGTCGAAGTCGATTTGAGAGAGATGAAAGGCAGAGGGGCAGCTTTCACAAAGGCAAATTGAACAGCTGGATGCTCGAGGAAAAGAGTCGTATTCCTGGTATCGATTGCGTTCAGGCCGCTTGGATGTGCATGTGCCTCCTCGTTTCACCTTTCGAGCTCGGGGCGGAAGGCTCGTGGCCGAGGTGAGCAGCGTCGACCACTACTTTGAGGGATGCGTTTCTAGGTGCTTGCATAGGGAGATGAGCTTGTCGAGGACGAAGAATGACAAAAAGGGGCAATTGGCACAAGCTCGACCATTTGTCTCGATGCACATGTTTCTGGTCGGCGGGGAACATCCCGTGTTGGGTCGCTCCTTCTACGAATACAATGAAAAGCATGTGCAGGTTGGTGAGGTCACAAGACCCCCTTTACGGCGTACTCAAAAGGGAAGGCGCAGTTCACAGAAAGGGAGAAGAAAGCTTTCCTTTGGATAAAAACAACAACCCATGAATCGTGAATTCAATATCACGACACACAAAATTGAGATGCAGTGCCAATGCCCAGATGCAAGCTACAAATGGAAAATGCCGTCATCAGCAAATAAATCGATTAAAAAGACCCTCTGGACCCTCTGCCCCAGAAACAAGCGAGTGGCTAGCGCCTCCCTGGCCTGGGCCTGGCCTGGCCGTTTGATGCGATTAGCTCCTTCCCTGACGGAACGAAATGCCGGCGCAGTGAGAACAGGTACAATTGGGAAGGAACCACTGAGAACGCAGGGATAGGAAATGGAAAGAACGATGAAGGCGAAGAAGACGGCGCGGGCCAGAATGACAGCGCAGTTCAATGTGCCGTACGAAGTGACTTGACGACTACCAGTATTGCCGCTGTTTAAACGGGATTAAAAAACGGCCCGTCTTTTGCAGATTCAGGGACTGAAGACACCGCAGAATGAAAGAAAAAAAAAACACGAGAACGACGTGACGACAGACGACTCAACCACGAGTATCCAGGAAAAGCAAGATCAGAGGCATAGACCTGTAAAGGGGCGGATATTCGCCAAAATTCCCGGTGCCGACAACAATTCGGAACTCGAAAAGGCTGTTCCGAGCTTGAGTGCACTGTGGACAGAATAGCTCTTCTACTCCCTGACTCTGTATGTACAGACAACTGGCATATGTCATGCAAGAGGGACCAGGATAGGGGCAAAAGGCAAAAAGGCAAACGAGAACGAGTAAGAAAAAATACCGAAATCCTACGACGGACGACGTAGAAACACCCGTGATGAGATATGGAGGATTGACACTGACGTTGAAAAAAGAGAAAAAAAGAAGAAAAAAGAAAGGCTGCACAAAGAAGTGTCAAATCACTCTTGCCTATTTCGTCCTGTGCATACACCTAAAACTTGGCGCGATGCGCTGGGGTGCTCAGCACTAGTGCTCGGTCTCGCGGTCTGGTACGCCCAGAAGGCGGCTAAGAAGGAAAGAACCCACCCAAAACATGCTCTTGCAGGCGCAGCACACAGAAGAGAAACAAGAGGCGGGCCAGGCCCTGGAAGGAAAGAAGAGATGCACCGAAGCCCGCCAAAATGCCACCAAAATGCCACCAAGGGGCCACCAAATGGCCCAGGCCAAGACGGTCGGAGAGATGACCGGGCCAATTGGGCCATCCAGAGCACCACCTGTACCTCCAGCGACCCACGACGCACTCCGGCACTCTCACACTTCAGATTGTGCAGATTGTGCAGATTGCACCGGCTCACGGCAACCACAATTCGCCGTCAAAGGTTCATGATGGCCCCTGTGGCCTGCTGACTCAGATCGACACGTACATGCCCGTCTTGTCCTAGACGGGCAAGAGCCATTAGTCAAAATGGCTGCGGGACAAGGGCCAAGAGGAAAAAGAGGGGCGGAAAAGGTTAAAAAAAGGACGAAGAAAAAAAGGCTGAAAGGGAAGGAGCGACTCAGAGAACAGAGTTGCAGAGCAAGGGAAGTTCCGTGGATGAGAAGAACAACAACCAGGAAGTAAAAAAAAGACAAGAACGGCAAAAGACGTGATGGAAGAAGAAACGGAAAATAAAATACACAGTCACAGTCAGAACACATAGAAAAAAAGGAAAAAAGGACAATATAGGGTGGGGTCTAAAGTTCCCTTGGTGCATGCCCCTCACATGATTAGTTGCAGACGGTGCTCAGCCCCCTAGGGCACAGGATACAAGACACTTGTACTCGGATACGCTTGTACACGCTTGTCTCTGACAAATTTACAAGCGCAGGCCGCTTGACGACCGCTTGTGTCGCTAAAGTGCCCAGGACGGAGCTAGAAAGAAGCATACTCCGTCAAAGGATGGGCGGATACAACGTGTAACGGTTTTGATATGAAGATGTTGGGAAGGAACGAGAGAGGGAAGGAGGTGAAAACTTTTAACGTTGTTTCCAAGATATGATCTGTGAGGTGTTGTGATGGAAAGCATTGTTTCTCAAAGAAAGGAAGGACCAAAGTAGACACATAGAGGGACAGCAAAATAAAATGTAAATAGAGAAAGAGCAAAACAGAAGAAGCAGCTTGTGTGCATCATCGGGGAAAGGGCAAACCTCCAACGAAGGATGAACGAAGCCGTTCGCCGCTCTCCTTCCCTTATTGGCGCGGCGTTGTCTCTGTTTTCTCCGGCCGCTCGTTCGCTCTTGCCGTCCACCGGCCTTCATTTCCCAAGAGTCGGGGTTGGGAGTTGTGCGTTGGGTGCACCTTCCCTTGCAAGCTCGACTGTCTTGTTTTTCATTTTTCATTTTCATCCTTGGCTGTCGCTCCTTCCCTAAAATATATTCCTCGGCCTCCTTTATCTTTGGGCTCATCCCATTTCTTCTGCCCCTTCTCCTGTTCTTTCTAATCTCTCTCCTCTATCCAAACTTTTCCCCTTCACATTGTTTCGACCTCTCCTACAGCCTCAACCCACGATATAAAACGACACTCGCTTCCAGTCGATCGCTTGCAAACCCAATCCCGCACCAGCGACGTCACTAGCTATCCCAGAGGATCTCGCCAATTCCTTCCGCCATCCCACAAAAGGCAGCCCGTCTCAAAAAGAGCTGCAAAACACCAAACGAAGAAACAGCATCCAAAGCAACAATCGTCATTCTTTTTGCCAAACATTTGTCCCCCGAAAACTCTTCACGAACGTCGATTGACACCACGACCCTTCTGAACACCGATTGTGCAGTTATCTCCGTCACTGCTCCGTCCTTTCCCATCCTTACCCAAGCCTAGCTGCACGGCTCTCCTTTGGCTCTCTTTTTGCCCTCCTTTTGATCCCCATTCTCCTTACTATTCTCTTGGCGTCTGATTCTCATCACGCCCATTCCCACTTCGTTGACTCGTCTTTTCTTCGCCCGACCTCGACCGACATCTGCCTCCGTGCCTCGTCTCGCCTATTCTTCTTTTGCCTCCAATCTCACCTCCACTCCTTTTTACGCCCTGGTCTGCTCATAATTACGTCGTTAGCACGGCTCGGGTCTAATCAACAGTCCGCCAGCTCTCCACCAAATCACAATTAAACCAGACCACAAGAGCCACAAGAGCCACAAGACACAAGAACCACAGAGAGAAGCTCGCCTTCCGCTTATCGATCGCGCCCGTCTAGCCTCTAGTTCAAAACGGCGGCTCCAGCACCCGACAGGCAAGTGGACACAGGCTCGACAGGCACCTGCCAGAAAGTCAATTCTCGCCACTTCAGCCTGCCACATTGAACTAAGCCCCCCCCGTGGCCCCTCTTCTCCGCCCAATCTCGCCGTGTTTCCCTTTATTACCAGCGCGCCAGAGTGATTTACACAGCAGTGTCTTTGCTCGTGCTGCACATCACTTCCACCTGTGGCTGGTTGGATTCGCGTCGCCCTTTCTCCTTGTTCCTTTCTCGGCAAAGGTGGATGTAACACTGTTCTGAGGTTCTGAGGCTTGGAAAGGTTTCATCGTCCGCCCGAAAGGATTCTTCCTGGCTTCTGCACTGTTCTGCACCTGGCTTTTTGCCCTTTTTGCACCTGCATCGACAAAAAGAGAGAATCTCCGCCCCTCTTTCGACTTTTGTCGCAACCTCTTCCTTTTCGCAATCGGCAAGCAAACAAGCAAACCAGTCTGCGATCGATTGTTTCCATTTGTTGGCTACCGGCCATCTTGCGCATTTTGTGCAGATCGTTCGAAGGACTGCTTTTTGTGTTTTCGAACACGTTTATTCTCAAAACCCAGCGCCCGCTTGTGCGCAACCCTCTCTTCCTCAGCCTCACCACCAAAATGACGTCGACAATGGCACCGCTCGACGACGGCCTCGCTTCCAACACGGGCCTCAGCTTTCTCAAGAACATCTCCGAGAAGCGCGTAACAAGGGGTGAGTCTCTCAATTGATGCGCACACCTCCTGTGTCTATGGCAATCGCCGTTCCGTGCTAACAATTCAGATGGTAACCCGCCAAAACGCCGTGGTCCCAAGCCAGACAGCCGGCCTGCTCTGACTCGCCGCCAGGAACTCAACCGCCAGGCACAGCGAACGCACCGCGAGCGCAAAGAGCTGTACATCAAGGCGCTCGAGGATGAGGTTTTGAGACTAAAAGAAATCTATAGCAACATTGCCCAGGACAAAGACCGCCTGGCCGATGAGAACCGCCAGCTCAAACAACTCCTCACCAACACTGGCGCGCAACTGCCCGCGGGCGTCGCCGTCGCCGGCAGCATGCTCGACGACACGGCCAGCCAGCCGAGCGTTGGCTACTCGGCGAGCGCGTCCGGCAGCTACGGCGCAGCGCCCAGCTCCCACACGAGTGCCTTTACCCCGCCGCCGATCGGCACCGCCAACAGCCAGCGCGGGCTGACCTCTCCCCACGGCACCGGCCAAACGCCGCACGGCCTTGCGACAGGACACATCAACGATCCTCGGAAGAATACCGGCATTGACTATGAGCAAGCCGGAATTGATTTCGTTTTAACGTAGGAAACCTGTCCCCTCCTTCTGTCGGTGGCTGCGGCTGCTCTCTTCTATCATACACAATACACACAAAACCCTTCTCTTGGCTGGCTGCAGCTCCTTATGGAGTTTGATCGCAAAAGTCGTCTCTTCTCTACCCGTCATCCTGTCCACCATCTCATCGTCATCAACCCCTCTCAACCCGACAACCCCTTGATCAACAAGACGCAGTCACGAACTTGACGAAACATCCCCACCTCGACGTCATGAAAAGGAGGATGTTTCCTGTGGACGACATTTGTTTGGATGGCACATAGTTTCCTAGTTGCGAAGCTGCCAGTGTTGGAACCCTCGACGAGGGCTGGGAGGTCCGTGTTCCCTTTTGTCTCTCATGAGACACATCACCAACATCCACCCCTGCCTTTCAACTCCCACCATCCCCGGAAGGATCGACCGTGGTACAGCAGACGATGCGCCGCAAGAGAAGAGCGCTCATCGTGCCCGAGAATCGGACTCGACAACAGTATGGCTAACCTTGGGTTTTTTACTTTCCGGGCAACAGTCTCGAAAAGCCGTGCATGGACCACCTGCCGTGGCTGCTCGAACGCGGCGTCGAAGCCGGCGGCGAGCCGTGCGGCCACGCGCTCATGGCCACGTGCCCGCCGGAGCCGTTCCCCGAACTGACGTCCGAGATCCCCTTTGGCTACAGCAATGTGAAGGGCGCCGACATTGGCTCCGGCCAGCGCACGTGGGAGCTTTCGAAAGGCGACCTCAACACGCTGCTCGCGCTGAGCTCCAAGCTCAACCTGGACGGCGAGATCACGCCAGTGATGGCGTGGGGCATGGTCCTGGCGCACCCGCGGCTGGCCGAGCTGACCGAAAAGGACTTTCAGCGCCTGACCGAGGAGCTGGGCGGCAAAGTGCGCTGCTATGGGTGGGTCCTCCTCTTGAGTCTCCAATATTTTTTTTGTTCCCGCTAACCGTTCAGCTTTGGCGCTGTGATGGAGGAGTTCGAGGTGCGTGATGCGATGGAGAACGTCATGTCGACAAAGCCGGATGCGTACGGCTATGCCGTGGCCTATTAGGAGAGCGAGCATTGCTCCACGCCGCCTTTCCACCGACATCTTTGTTTTTATTTTGGATATTTTTGGATATTATTTGGATTTACGTTTACGTGTTATGGATACCATGGCGGCGATATGACTGGGCTGTCCTCATGAGACTCGAGAGACAACTGGACGGGGGTGTCCTGGACGGTGAATTTTTGTTGGACGTATTTTCGGGAGATATCTTGTTTTAATGGCTGTCTTGACTGGGTCACAGTGCAAGCTGCTTTCATACTTTTCTTTTTGGTATAAATCTGTTTCTCATTTGGACTCTTTTGCATTCGGCCACCCACTGTTCCGTGTATACCACAAAGTGTCAGATCACCCTTCGGCTTCCTGTCTACCACACCCAATGGCCAGCAGCAGTCCACGACTTGATTTCATTTTTATTCTGCATCATATCTCATCATACACGTCGTTAACCATTAACTACAATCTGATCATACATTATGGGGTATCCTGTTCTGTCTCGCTTTCACAATATCACAAAACGCCTATCGCACGTCCTCCCAAGTGTTCCTACAGCCTATGCTGGCCCGATGGCTGGCCCGATGGCTGGCTTGTTGACTGCTCAAGCGACAGCGACCGCAACATGGCCGCCACGTCGTGTCTCTTGGCCGCCTCGGCCCACTGCAGCGCCGTCTTGCCGCGACTACTCAGAATGGTTGGGTCGGCGCCAGCGGACAGCAGGTAGCGCACGGCGTCGACGTTGCCCATCAAGGCGGCCTGGTGCAGCGGCGTGCCTAGGTCCAGCAGGCTGTAGTGGCGCAGCGACGGGGCGTCATCGGCATACATGGTTGTGTTGAGCGGCGCGCCGCGTTTCAGCAACAGCGCCATGACCCCGATCGTGTCGTTGTCTTGCGTGCGCCCCCTCAAAACCCTGTGCAGCAGCTCCCCGTGCCGGACGTCGCCGCCGTGGCGGTCGAGCAGCTCGGCCACAAAGTCGGGCGGCGCGTGCACGACGGCGCTGGACATGGGGGTGTCGTCGATGCCGCTGGCGGGCCGGGCATTGAGGTCGCCGCCCTGTTCGACCAACCACCGCACCATGTCACGGTCGGGGCTTGTTTTGGACAATGCCGACGTCAAGAACGGTGACCTGTTGCTCCCCACCGTGACTTTGTTCATGTCCCAGCCTCGTCCTAGCAAAAAGAGGATTGTTTCCTTGCAGCCGGTATCGAGGGCCTCGTCTGCAATGAACCCCTCGAACCGGGGTGTGACTGTTATCTGTGGCGGACTGTCCTTGCCCTTGTCTTTGCTCTTGTCCTTGCTCTTCAGCTCATAAGTGTACTCTAAAAAGCCTGACAGGACAGCGAGATGGCCGTGCCGGGCGGCGTGGCTCACAAAAGGGTAGAGCTCCAAGACGGAGTATCTGTCAGATCTGTCAGACCTGTCCGACCCCTCCCCGTCCGGCTCGCCGCCAAACATCTCTGTCCGGTCGGGAAAGTACCGGTCGAGCAGGGCCTGCAGAGCCACAGCATCGTCTGCAGCGACGGCCGCCATGAAATGATCGCAAATGATCGCCGGCAACGGCACGCCCCAATCCTTGGTGCGAGAGCAGGACTGGGCCAACCGCAGAGCGTCCATGTGCTCTTTGAGGAGCGCTGGCATCGTGTCTGTCTTGTGCAGGTCTTCTGCCGTTCCTGTCGTGGTTATTGTTTGCTATTGATTCTACGTCTTTTATGTGTTCCGCTCAGATTGGAATTCAATCAAAATGCCAGGATGCCTGATTGGATTCTTGCATTCGACAAGTGGTGGTTTGAATCACGCATCACGTGGCACGTGTGCCATCGAACGTGATTTGTGTCTTGTCGTGGTCAACACGATGGGCGGTGACATAATCCAAATAAAAGTACTTTATGTCTATTGATGTCTGTCTAGTCTATGTCCAATGGTGTTTGAAAGGAAACCGAGAGAAAGGAAACCAAAAGAAATCAAATCAAAAGAAATCAAATCAGAAGAAATCAAATCAAAATCAAACAATTAATCAGCAGTCTGCCTGCTAAACACTACATAGCCTGCTGATTTCTGGTGGTCAACATGGATGGAAACGGGATGCGAGTAAATAATCAAAATCAATTGATGCAATGTCTGTCTAGTGTGTCTTTATCTACCTGCTCCGCAGTCTGTGGACAGTCTGCCGCTACGCAGACCCTAATAGTCCCTGTTGGTATCCCGCAGTCCCATAATGCCGAACCGCAGGTAGTCCGGGTTCTTGTCCAGGTTGGCTTTCGTAATGCCGGTGCGCAGCTCGTCGACGTCCCAGTTGGCGAGGACGTAGCGGCCGTGTAGAAAGTGCGCCTGACTCGAAGCGGCCCAGACGCCAAAGGAGCCCGGCAGGTCCAGACTATCGAACGGGATCATGTCCTCGGTGATGCCAAACGCCTTCCAGCCGTCGCCGTAGAGCATGCCCGGGTGGTAGTTGACCACAGACAACTGCTCCGGCTTGTGGGCATCGGCGACCTGCATGAGGGCAAAGGTGGCGGCCGTTTTGGTCAGCGGGTAAGACGGGCGGGCGGCGACGATGGGGTTCTGGAGCATGTGGATGGCCGAGGTGGTGACGTTGACGATCGACTTGGGACTCTCAGAGAAGTCGGGCTGCAGCAAGAAACGCTCCGTCAAGTGCAAGGGCCCCTTGACGTTGGTCTCAAACTCGGCCCAGAGGCGCTGGATGCCCAGGTTGTGCAGCAGCTTGGCCTCGGAGAACATGGCCGCGTTGAGCACGAGGACGTCCACTGTCAGACTCTCGGACGCGAACCACGACCACAGGCCCTCGACGTCGGCGTCTTTGGAGACGTCGCAGACTCTGCTGACGAAGAGGGTGGGAGAACCAATACTCTTTGCAAACTCGGTCAGCTCGACGACGGCCGCGTCGAGAACCTCCTTGTTGCGGCTCGCAATGATGACCCGCGCCGCATGTGCTTTGGCAAACGCCTTGGCAATCGACTTGCCAATGTTGGTGCCGCCGCCCGTGATGAGCACGGTGCGTCCCTTCTGGGAGAGCTCCGGTCTGGTCGGGTCAATGGCCGGGTACGTGTCCTGGTGCACCACCTTTGTAAAGTCTGTCGTCGGAATGTCCAGCTCGGCCAGCGCCGCGGCGTCAAACTTTTTGTCCTGGGCGGCCATTGTGAGGGAAGGTGAGGTGGTGTAGTAGGGGATGGTGTGGTGGATGGGTGATAGTGAAGATGATGTGAGATGTTTGCTGATCGTGGAGGTGTTGATCTTGATATGATCTGAAAATGCTGATGATGATGATGATGAGACGAAACGGCATTGACGATGAGTGTCCAACAACTTATATACAAGTCTGTTGGCTTCATGTTGTCCTCGTCCGTGATCCCACTCGGGAACGGCAACATTTCAAACATGTCTCCATCTCCATCGTAGGTGTATTTCAAAGACTGTTAAAGGCGTCATTTTCAAAGGCTGGACTAATGTGGCCGAAGAGTGCACATAATTTCCTAATAGATCTTGTTAGTTCCTTCCCTCTGTGCGGCTCTGTCTCACCAAGCACCTCAAGATCGAAACAGATCGATCTGGTAGTGGTCGTTGGCAGCCTTGCATGATTCAAGATTGGTTACTTAATCTGTCCACGGTCGACGCTTGTTTGCGGGCGCTTGCGGACACGAGTGGATATCCCGCAAGATGTGCGGGCTTCCCTCAAAAAAGCGTGTAAGTGGTTGTGGACAGTCCGCAAAGAAGACAATGTCTTTTGCGGAAAACTTGCGGAAGTCTGCGGAAATCTTGCGGAGTGTTGCGGGCACTCTCAATTCTCACAAAGAATTGCAGCGGACGCCAGTGGGTCTTGTGCTGGACTACAGCGGACTGTTGCGGGTGTTAGCCGCTTCTGGTTAGCGCCCGCACGCTGTAATTGGAATCTCGCATCGCTGACAAAAGGGAGACTTACACAGACAACAGACAATCGAACTTCTTCTCCAAACCAACTCAACTAAACCCAACTCATCTGCCTGCTACGCACCCTGCAATGCTGTTTGAACCCAAAGCGTGCCGCGCATGTGCGCGCTCGAAGCGCAAGTGCGGGCGTGAACAGCCGGCATGCCTGAGGTGTCGCGCGAGAGGAGCAGCCTGTGAATATCCGCCGATGCGGGCCGGCTTTCATCAAATCGTGGACGAGCCAACAAACAATCCAACATTAACGCCTCCGTCGACGGTATCGGCGACGTCTACTGTGAACAGTCCCAATGATGCATCCACAGGTACGCCCGCCGCACCCTGCCCACCGATCAGCACCCGTCAGTGCCTTGCCTGGTTCCTGAATGCCGACTCGTGGAAGGTCGACCACCAGGAGGCGAACCTGTCGACGTCGTTTTGCAGTGCCTTCCTCAAAAAGTACGTCAGCCAGCTGCAGGACTGGCTGGGCGAGTGGGCGACCACCGGCGGCAATCCATTCATCCACTCCCATCTCTACGCCGCCCGCTTTCCCGACAGCCTGCAGATTGCGTTCACGACCTTGACGACGTACCGCAACCGAACGCCCCAGAACGCCGAGATCGTCCTCAAGATCGTCGAGGACCAGGCGAGCAAGCTGGTGGGGAGTGAAAGCATCCTCTCCGAAACTGAAGGCGTCGCTGCACACTTGAGCCTCCTCGACCAGGTCGCGCGCGTCCACGCCTTGGTGGTCTACCAGACCATTTCGCTCTTTGACGGCGACATCCGCTCGCGCCACTTGGCGGAAGCTCGTTTGCCACTCTTGGGAAGATGGGCCCAGCAGCTGCTGGAGAGCGCCCGCGCCAAGTTCTCGTCGACGCCCGCCGTGCTGGACATGACGACCGCCCTCTATTTCGGGCCCATGGACAGCCAGGAGCACCCGTGGTACCTGTGGATCCTGTGCGAGTCGATCCGCCGGGCCTGGCTGATTTCTGGGGGATTGGAGGCCATCTACTGCATGCTGCAGCGCGGCTGGCACCCGTGCCCGGGCGGCGTCATGTTTACGACGCGAAAGGGCATCTGGGACGCGCCGTCGGCTCTGGCCTGGGAGGCGGCGTGTGCAGCTGGTGTTGACGAGAGTCGAGGCATCACCGGGGCAGAGGCTGTCGGTTTTGTGCACCGCTTCGAGACGCACAGGCTGTTTGCGACGACGACGCCCGACAAGGTCGATGAGTTCACCATCCTCATGATGGAGACCACATTTGGCCAGGAAAGGATGGAGAAATGGAGGCAGGAGGCGCAGACGGCAGGCAGTTGTTCGTGACCACCTCTGATGAACGACATCCTTATCACCGGCCCGTTCGCCGACCCGTCTCGGCGATTGCCCTCTATTTAAATGTTTCTCCTCGACCTTTCTCTTTGACTATCTCCCATTGACGGTCATATTGACGGACAACGCGGACAAAGCGGACATACGCGTCACTGACACGGCTGAATGCGGGAAGATGGCGGGAAGACACAGATCATATCCGAGTCTGATATTGATGAGCGACAATAATAAAGCTCGCCTGTCCAAAATAAGATCATAATATGGACAGCCAAATATCCACGCACGGCAGGCACTTACCAGCACTAACCGGCTATTTGGGAACAACAAACTGAGGAGAACAAACACAAACAAGCTCGTGCAAACAATCTCCGCGTACTTAAGGATCAGCCTTGCCAGTGGACGACAACCTGGTGTACTTGCACAGATCGACATCTCCACACCTCCCTTCACGATGCCGTCTCTCAAAAAGACCGTGGCCGGCCTGTTGCTGTCAACGTCGACACCCGCAACGGCCGCCAGTCTCGCGTCCGTTTGCAGTGTTGCGCACATACAGTCCATCCTGCCACCAGCGTCGTCCATTGAAAACCTGGTCCTCCTCCCCGAGTCGGTGACGGCCATCCCTGTCGCCAATTTTAGCATTGCTTCTTCCTCACAGGCGCCCGGCCGAAGCCACATTGACTTTTGCAACGTCACGCTCGCCTACCACCACGCCGGCTCCGACACAAAGTACAACCTGGCGTACTGGCTGCCGTCTCCAGATTCTTTCGAAGGAAGATTCCTCGCCACCGGCGGCGGCGGCTACTCCATCACGTCGGGCCAGCGGGGATTGTCCACGGGGTTGGTCTATGGCGCCGTCACAGGGACGACGGACGGCGGCTTCGGGAGCTGGAATGCTCAACTGACCGATGTCCTCTTGCGGGGAAACGGTACGCTCGACTATGACATGCTGTACTCGTTTGCCTACAAGGCGATCCACGAGATGACGGCGATCGGGAAGGAACTTACCTCGCGCTATTACTCCACCACCAATAAGGTCTTCACCTACTACACCGGCTGCAGCGAGGGCGGCCGTGAAGGCTGGAGCCAGGTGCAGCGGTACGGCACCCAGTACGACGGCGCCGCGGTCGGCGCGCCCGCGTTCCGCCAGGTCTTCTTGCAGGTGATGCACCTCTTTGGCGCCGTCGTCGAGGCCGAGCACAAGTACTACCCGCCGGCGTGCGAGCTCGCAAAAATTGGGCGGGACGCAATCGATGCGTGCGACCTGTTGGATGGCAAAAAGGACGGCGTCGTCAGCCGGACGGATCTCTGTCGGCTGCACTTTAACGCGACCGCGAGTGTGGGAACAGAGTACAAGTGCGCCGCCTCGGGGGGAGGGCCGGGTGGTCCTGGAGGCCCAGGTGGTCCCGGCCCAGGAGGTGGAGGTCCTGGCCCTGGTGGCCCTCCAAGCGTCCGTCGTCGCCAGTTTGCACCACCTGCACCCGCGTCTTCCGGCACCGTCTCTCTCAAGGCCGCGCAGATCGCCACCGATTTCTGGCGCGGCCTGTTCGACAAAACGGGCAAGCAGGCATACATTTCGTATCCACCCTCCTCCTCGTTTGGCGACACGGCCACCGCGTACGACGCCGCCACCAACACGTACGGCCCGAACGTCGCCGGCATGGGCGCCACATTTGTCAATCTTTTCTTGAGGGAGCGGGCCGTCGCGGGCAACGCTCTGGTCGGCGTTGACGCCCGGAACCTGACGAGCGATGACTTGATACAATGGATCCTGGAAGGCGTGCAAAAGTACAGCGACACGCTGCAGACGGACTGGCCGTTGCTGACCGACTTTGCCTCCCACGGCGGCAAGGTCCTGCACTACCACGGCGAGAGCGACGGCAGCATTCCGGTGGGGTCGTCGGTGCTGTACCATGATTCTGTGAGGCGAACAATGTATCCAGGACTGGGCTTCAACGAGAGCCACGCCTCCCTGTCGGAATGGTACAGACTCTTCCTGGTGCCCGGCGCCGGCCACTGCGGCCCCAGCCAGGACCAACCCAACGGGCCGTGGCCGCAGACGGTGCTGGACAGCCTGATTGCGTGGGTTGAGAAGGATGAGAATCCACGCCAACTCAATGCCACCGTCTTTGGTGGTGACCTGCGTGGGCAGAACCAGACACTGTGCAGCTTTCCGCTGCGGCCGATGTGGACAAACGACACCATGGACTGTGTGTATGACGAGGCGGTGATGGACTCGTGGCTGCCCAAGCTGGATGGGTTTCCGTTGAAGGTGTATTGAGAAGAAAGAAGGAAGCCGAAGGCATTTTGAGGGACATGTCGGATGTGAAGAGGTTGATACTTTCATTGTGCTTTTTGTTGGTAGTGTCGTGGAGATGCAAAAGTGAAGATAATGGACACAGACTTTTCTTCCAGATTTACCCCTATTCTCCTTTGGTATTGTCCAAAACGGCAAGAGCGACCAGTTACTCGTTGTCAGTTGCCAGCTGCGCTTGTCTGCACTTGCCAGTTGTCAGTTGTCAGTTGTCAGTTGGCGCCAGTCGCGACTACCGTGTCGCTCTTTCCTGTTACTCGTTGAATGTATGCATCGCGCCTGCCCAGGCGGTACATCCAGGTGATACTTGGGCCAGAGCCGGTGTTCAGCACTAACAGAAGCACTTGCATCGCCCGCACCAACGTGCACCAATACAGTCCGTCTTGTGAGTAAGCCTAGTTTCGCCAGTTGAGCCAACATCAGTCCAGTTTCCAGTTTCCAGTTTCCAGTTTCCAGTTTCCAGTTTCCAGTTTCCAGTTCGTCCGCCCAACAACGTCATGCAACTACCGAGTGATGTTGGTACTTGCGAGGCAGAGTGGAGGGCGGATTCTGGCCGGGTACAAATGAAGTGCAACTCGTTGCATGCCAAAACGAGCATCTTCAGCTACGATCTTCAGCCACGATCATCATCAGCATCGTCGCCATATCGACAGTCACGAAAAACGATCATCATCATGGGCAATTCGAAAGCAAACACGAATTTGGCAGACTCGCCTGACGAAAAGACGAGTCGTCCATCAACCAGTGCGAGTGGCCAAAATGAACGGGAAAGGGAGAGGGAACGGGAAACAGACGGTGACAGAAGTCAAGGCCAAGGCCAAGGACAAGGCCAAGGACAAGGCCAAAGCCACGGCCACCGGACAGGACGGTTGGCAGGCATCCTCCGCCGCCTCAACGAGCGCCCCGTCTACTGCGACCGCCACGCCAGCTACTACTGGGACACGCTGGCATCCGAAACCGACCGGCGCAGAGGCGCGATTGTCACCTGCTTTGTGCTGCCGACGCCGTGGCTGGCGGCAGCCTATCCCAACGTAAACCAACCGCGGGCGACGCGCTGGAAAGAACGCGCGCGCGACATGTACGACTACTACCGGTACACGGACAAGGAGATGTACGACAAGGACACGGTGACGCTGCCGGTGCAGCGGGCAGGTCTGGTGGTGCAGTCGATGGTGGTGGGGGTCAAGCCGACCCCGGTACTTTCCCCAACACCTTCTCCTCCTCCACCCTATCGACGCCTCCATCTCGCCTACACTGCCCGCGTCCGGGTGTGCAAGCACGCCAAGCGGCGCGAGTTTATGCCCACGTGGTACTGGCAGATCGTCGTGGACAGCCTCCCGAGCGGGCACAACCGCAAGCATCCCAAGCATCCCAAAAGCGACGTGTGGAACGAGTATCTGGGGGCGGCCGACAGCCATCCGCAGTCGGCCAGAAACCCGGAGCGCCACAAGGACATGTCAATCACCCAGATCGCCAGCCCCCTCTTTGGGCGGCTCGCGCCGTACGTGGCCGGCAATGTGGCCCGCGCATTTGCCCTGGCGGCGGCCGGCAAGGCGTGCCGGCAGACATGGCCGTGGCGGGCGATGGCGCGGGAGGACCAACAACGGGCCAACGACTACTGTGCCATGGTCAGACGGCAGGTCGGCAACGCGGCCGACACGTGCGTGAGGGCCAAGGTCAAACAACAAGTCCAGGAGAAGCTGGACGAGCTGCAAAGACAGGATCAGCTGCCGACGTCGGACACGACAATCTCTCTCGGGTCAGTGCTGACCGCCGTCTGCGACCACCCCGACCACCGTGTCGATCCACGGATGGGCCACGAGCGCAAGCAGGCCGAGTTTGTTCATGGCAACCATGGCAACCATGGCGGCCAAGACGACAGCGACGAGGACAGCGACGATGACAGCGGGTGGGAGGACGACGACGACTACGACGGCGTACGCGTCGTCACCGTCGACACGGCTGCCACGGCCGATGTCGTGTGGGACCCGGTAGACAATACTCCTACGAGTGCCGGACCTGATCCAGCTGCGGTCAACCCAAACAAGCCCAGAATCACTGTCACAGACACGACAATCAGTGGCATAGACTACAAGGAGCTGACGTGGTCGTACACCGTGCATCTGCCGTTGGAAGGGGAGTGAAGAGAAGACACGATGGTGGCGGTTGTTTTGGGAAGTAGTACTGTTTGGATATTGTTCTGTATGATTAGTTGATGATAGTGATAATGGTAATGAACACAGGATGTATGACCTTGTACTTTACACTCTCCAGTAAATTCAGAGTAGTTCTTGGAAAGCAAAGACGAGCTAGGATAAAGTACCTTGAAGTAGTTGGGCGCACAACTGCATCGCCTGATCGCTTCTGGCCGTTGGATTCTCGTTGGATACTAGGCATATTAGTGAGTAAGCCTGGCAGTACAGTAGTTCACCAACATGCCTACTGATACATCTACTAATGCCATTGGAAAGTCGAGTGCAGATGTGACGTATAAAGGAACGTGACCAGTTGTGGCAATATTCATCAGCATCACCAGGATCAAGATCAGCATCAATATCCATCAATCCATCAATATTAATACCACCAGTATCAATATCATCAATATCAACTACAGGACCATCTACAAGATCATATCATCTACATCATCAATATCATCAATATCATCGACCCAACCACGACGACCACAATGGAAAAGCCTCACTCCACTCTCAAGGATGATTGTGTGGAAGAAGTGGAGGAATTAAACGACAAGGGAGACTGGGAAGAGAAGGAAAAGAACAGGCAGGCTGCAACGGATCCCGTCGATATTGATCCCATCGATCCAATCCAGACACTGGCAAATCAGCACGGCGACAACATTGACACCACGTGCTTCATCTTCCCCACGCCCTGGGTCGAGAAGCCGCCGCCGCGCCCGCAGCCATTCGTCGATGCCCTGAAAGACACAGCCTTTGGCCGCCAACTCGCCCGCTGGACCGGCCGCTGTCTCGACGCGGTCGATTTGGGCATCTTGCGCCTCGGGGGCGGGGACGAGGGCAAGATTATGTTCGACATCCTCAAAGACGCCCGCACCCGGCGTGGACCGTCCAACAAGGCGGGCTTGCTGGTCCACAAGACGTCGGCGTCGGCGTCGGCGTCGTCCCCTCCCCCTCAGTCTCAGTCTCAATCCCAGACGTCGGCGTCGTCGCCTCCGCCTCTCCACATTGTCTACACCGCCCGCGTCCACGCCTGCCGCCATCCCGACAGTCTCTACGGCCGCCTCGCCGCGTACCTCATGGCCGACGACACCTGGCAGCCGGCCGTGGCCAGCCTGCAGGATGCCAAGTTCTGCTGGCCCGACGGTCATCAACTTAAAAAAAGAACCCCCTTTGATATTGCTACGCAGACCGCCATTACTGTCTCCACCTGCGTGGCCCGCACGGTCGCCCGCGAGGTCGCCTGTCTGGGCGCCGCCGACGCGTGCATCCTGAGCGGCCTGCGGCGGCCGTTTGCCCTCGCCTTGGACCCGCGGCAGCGGTGGCAGGACCCCAAGGTGGAGGCGGCCGAGGAGGCTCAGATGGACCTGATCCAGGACATGGTGTGGGCGCAGGTGGGCGATGAGGCGTCGCAGGGGGTGGGCAGGCTCGCCGAGCAGCAGGTTAGGGAAGCGCTCAAGACACTTGACATGGACACCAGAGCTGCCACCGAGGCTGACGGTGGCCTCACTATTTCCCTCGACGCCGACCTGCACGCCGTCTGCGATCATCCGGGTCATCGAGTTAGGGGAGGAAGAAGGGGAGTAGATCTCGATCCGCGCAAGTGTGGTGACCTCAAGGAGAAACAGAATCGCGACTCTGACATTGTCCACGACAACGGCGTCCGTGTCGTCACCATTGACACGGCGGCGACCACAGATATCCCTAGCATGATATCAAGACAGGAACAAACAAACAAGAACAGGGAAAATAGGAACAAAGATCAAAAGCAAGGGCAAGAGAAGGAACTGTCAGACCGGCCGACCGTCACCCTGCGCGACGAAATCGCCAACGGTATCGACTACAAGATCATCAGATGGTCCTGGACAACTCGTTGCGACTGAAAATCAGATGAAAAAGAGAAGCAACACGGGAAAAACATAGGCATCTAAATGTTGAGATGACACCAGACGACAGCACAGGGTGGGACGAAAGAGAACGTGTAAGTTGTTGAGATGCAGCATCCCAGTAACCACAGGAACCATTGTCAAATAGAACAACAGTCATGGTAACAATGATAATAAATACCGTAGAGCACAAAACAGGTCTTGTCCTTGACAAAATGTGACCATCGTCGACCTTCCCGTCGTGAGCACCGCCGAGCAACCCCAAACAAAACAAAACAACAGAAAAAATTACTCCCCCCGGGGGATTGAAGCCATCTCGATCTCCTCGGCGGAGGGGCCATCAACCCCCTCCGCCACGCGTGTGGCGTGAAAGCCGGCCTGGGCTTCGCTCTCGGCGGAGGGGCCACCACCCCCCTCCGCCGCACCCGTGCCTCTTTCCGGGTCCTGCTGGGGGGCGCCGCGGCCCAGCCACCAGTCCTTCGCCTTCTGGTAGAGGCGGCGGCCCGCACCAGTGACGTAGACGGTGACCGTTATGGCGGCCACGGCCCCCCCAAAGAGGGTCATCCCTGTCAGGGTCCTTGATCTTTTGTTAGATTGTTTCTGGGACAGTTGGCCATTTGGCAGACTGGGAAAGACTTACTCAGTTGACACCGGGGGCATGGCGGCAGCGGCAGGGGCGGGGGGGGGGGGGGGGGGGGCGGGGGGGGGGGGGGGGGGGGGGGGGGGGGGGTGGGGGGGGGGGCGGGGGGGGGGGGG